>CP049705.1:5173685-5248894 GCA_004148225.2 Heterodera glycines | reverse complement strand
AACACATTCACAAGTATACAACCAAAGATAGTAAGTACCTTAATTACAGATTCAGCAAGCATTCGGTACCAAAATTGGCATTGAAGAAATTGTCGGATGGTACACCGGACTTTTGAAGGACTGCGAGGGCGAAGTACGCGATGCAGCGGCAGAGAAACTACAATGTATTTATAGGATAATATTTTAACAGCTTTAACTCGGACCTCATTCTCTTCCAATAACGCTTTGGTCACCGAAACTGCGAATCTATTGACAATTTTTGCATGACTTTTGATTTTAAAAGTCTCTCTGACAACGTGGCTTACCATAAACCTATGCCCTTTTCTTGGCGGATCTTATAAAAATGAACCAAAGTTTCATTTAGCATTCTGTGCTGCTCTGTCGGAGGAAGGCCGAAAAAAGGGAATCATTGAAGAAATTTTGCCAGTGATTCGACCACTAACAACTGACGCGAATCAGCATGTCAAAATTGCGTTGGCTCAGGTTTGTTTAACTAAATAGGTTTTAATTCAGTAAAGTAAATCTACTATATTAAGGTTGTGATGGGATTGGCGCCTCTGCTCGGCAACCAATGCACCATTGAGCATTTGTTGCCTATTTTTTTGTCAATGCTTCGTGATGATACACCCGAAGTTCGCTTGAACATCATTTCTTCATTGGAAAAGGTAAGTCTCCGAAGTGTTTTTATTATAACTTTCGGATTATAAAACTTCATTATACAGTAATATGGGTAAAAGAATGAAAATTCATAGGAACCCTAACTACCTCCAATAACTTGCTGTGATCTTTTTTCTTTTGAAATGTTCTTTTTTCGACAATTAATGTTTATTTTATTCAGGTCAGCGATGTTATTGGTGCAGATGAGCTCCAATACTCACTTTTGCCCGCCATCATCGACTTAGCACAAGTACTCAATTGAATGTCTTTTCCATTTGTTTGTTCGTTTTTAGGATGGAAAGTGGCGAGTTCGCTTGGCCATCGTGGAATACATGCCGTTGCTTGCCAAACAACTTGGCCAGAAATTTTTTGACGAGAAATTGCTTAAACTGTGCATGAATTGGTTGACGGATCACGGTGGGTTATATATATTTTTTAAATCATTTTTGTAGTATTGTTAAGTTTATGCCATTCGCGAGGCTGCCACAAACATTTTGAAGGAATTAGCGCAGAAATTCGGTGCCGAATGGGCCGTCACTATGGTTTTGCCCCGTGTGATTGAACTTGCTTCTGACAGCAACTATCTGCGTCGGATGACTTGTCTCTTCTGTTTCAACACTTTGTGTGAAGCATTGAACAACGACGCAATTATGAAGGAACTTTTCCCAACGATAAAAGCGGTATCTTCAAAACATTTATAGATGGAAACGAAATTACAATTGAATAAAGGAGGGGGTTCCTTTCCACTAGTATGCAATTTTTGATGAATCCAAAAAACTTGAAACCCACCATTCTGTAAAATTTATTTATTTATTAGTTTACTTTCGAACATTATTTTTGGCATTACTTTTATATATTACCTTTGCGTCTCTTTTAGCTTTGCCATGATCAGGTGTCAAACGTGCGTTTCAATTGTGCTAAGACATTGGCCAGAGTGGGCAAAGTGGTGGACACACAGTAATTACTTATTGAAGCCCTAATTAATTTAATACTTAATTTTAAAATAACAAAGTATGGGTTCGAAAACTTCAAAAAAACCAAAAATTAATTTCTCCTTAGTGATGGGTCCCTATTTCCTTGTTTCAGGGTCATGAACACGGAGATTAAACCACTGATTGTGAAAATGTGCGAAGACCCTGAGTTTGACGTTCGCTATTTCGCTGAAGAAACAAAAATAGGTAGATAATAGACACCGCATTTTTTAAAAAAGCAATTTGCCAATTTTCAGAACTTGGAATGGCAGCTTGATGGTTTAGCTGTTTGAACCTGAGAAAGTTTTGATGGATGGAATGCTTCTCATTAACCGATCTTAAATATTTTTTAGAATTTAACAACAATCGTGTGTGTGTGTGAATCGAAATTTCATTTCGGTCTGTCTGTTTTATGTATTAAATTCTGTCGTTTGAGTATTCGATAATTTCCAATTCTGTCCATTTCTATCGATGTTAAGAAATTCGAGATTCCACCGACAAAAAATTCTTTTTCTGTTTGATTTCATCTTTTTGATTGCTAAAAAGTGCTCTGCTTTCTCATTAATTGACTGATCAGAATTGATGAATTGGCGCCTATTAAACTAATCAAGCCAAATTCTTCTCCAGTAAAAATGGCTAACTCGGCCTTATCAAAATTCAATTGTTTTGCACAGACTGCGGAAGGACTGATTTACGAAAGGGAAATAAATGGACGACCTTTGTGCATGAGAAATATTTTCGAACAGAAT
Source organism: Heterodera glycines (assembly GCA_004148225.2). Classification (NCBI taxonomy): domain Eukaryota; kingdom Metazoa; phylum Nematoda; class Chromadorea; order Rhabditida; family Heteroderidae; genus Heterodera; species Heterodera glycines. The sequence goes on along the minus strand of CP049705.1, from coordinate 5,246,517 downwards.
AGAAAGGGCTTGTTGTACCAGCGGGATTTAAGGGCACACACCGGCTGTGTGAATGCCGTGGACTTTTCGCCCACCGAAGAATGGATTGTTAGTGGTAAAGAGCCGGATAAATGACAAGGGGATGGGGTCGGATTCGGCACTTTTCAGGAGGCGATGATTTGCGGGTTCGTTTGTGGAGGACGGCCGACTGCTGCACCAGCGAAAAGCCTGCAGAAAACTGTGTTGTCATGAAAGCCATTCACCATTCGAACATCTTTTCGTTACGCTTTTCCCACCACACGGAGCGCATTTACTCGGCCGGCAATGACCACCGAATGCACGTGCATGACATCAAAACGCGGGAAAGACTGCGTTCGTACAGGGCCAGCTCAACCATTTATTACATAGCGACCCATGTAATTTGAATTAGGCGATGCAAATAAACGAGCAAATTAAGCCCTCCGATGACAATGTAATTGCTGCAGCCTCGGAGGACCAAAATGTGTATTTGTTCGATTTGCGAGGGAATGAGGGCGACGGATTGTGCACCAAACTGCGCCAGGAAGGGACAGCCTTTTGTGCCGTTTGGAACCCGCAAAACCATAACATAGTGGCAGTGTGCAACAAAAAGACGGGGCTGTTGGTGTACGACCTGAGGATGAGCAACAAGTGAATTTTGATTGGACTGAAAATGGCTTTTGAGCAGTCAAATTCAGGGGAATCTTTAGAAAATTGCAAATGCCAAAGAGGGCCGACTTCAAAATTTTGAAAACACTCATTAGTAGGGCTGGGATTTTAGGTAAGAAAAATCGCGAAATAGTTAATAAATAGGTACAAAAATCCCCAAATAGGTGGAAAACTAGTTAATAAAAAAATATTAACAATTTTTGATAGCAAACACATAAAACTTAATCAGAAACTTTGTTATATAAAAACTTAATCAGAAAACTTTGTTATATTTCATTTTATAAATGAAATTATTAAAAAATTGGTACTTGTGTGTTATCTGTGGGCAGATTTTCAAAAAATTTTATGGTTTTCGCTATAACTTTTTTCTTTGGCATCCAAATCCAAGATTGTTGGTATCATTCGAAAGCTCTTCATATGCTCTATTAGCCTTACAAAAAACGAAATGATTTTATTGACCTTTTCGCAATTTTCATGTTTTTCATGTATAACTTTTTTTGGTAATTGTCTAATCGCGAAGTGATACATAGAATTAGATTCGAAACATGTTAAGCTTTCGAATGATACCAACAATCTTGGATTTGGATGCCAAAGAAAAAAGTTATAGCGAAAAACATAAAAATTTTTGAAAATCTGCCCACAGATAACACACAAGCACCAAAAAATTTAACATTTTCTTTCGAATAAGGACAATTTTAAACCAAAATTTTTTCCAAGAAATGATATATTTTAGGGAATCCTTTTTTGGGATATTTTGTTTTTTTTTGTTTTTTTGCTATATATTAGGTAACAAAAATGCCGAAATAGGTATTTCAATCAGACATCGCTTGTCCTTAATTTAAATACACTTTTGTCTTTTTAGCACTTACGCCGAGGCGGGAAAAATCACGAAAAGCGCTATTTGTGCCGATTGGTCCCCCTCGGGTTGGTTAAAGCATTTTATTCCTAACGGAAAGTGATTCATTTTCAGGTGAATTGCTTTTTTGTGCTATCAGCCGTTCCAACCCAATTTGTTTCAATGTACAAAATCACATTTATAGTATTTGCCAAATTCCGAATTTCATTGTTTAGTTGCAAAATTCCGAGCATTTGCGGCTATCAGACCCAAAATACTCAAACATTTGCACAATAAAATCGTGCTCTTTTGCTGGCGATCAGTATTTGGTCACAGGAAGTGACGATTGGAATATTTACGTGTGGAAAGTGCCGAGCAATTGGGGTTAGTGGGGCATTTCGAATAAAAATATATCTGCAATGCTTTTCAGACGATTTCGCCAATGGCACTGTCAATGTTCACTCCGTTTTGGAGGGCCATCGCTCTATTGTGAACCATGTGAAGTACGGACCACGCAGCAATTTGCTTTTGTCTTGCGGTGTCGAGAAAATCATTAAAGTGAAAATCCAAAAAAGAATTTATTTATAATTTTTGCTCATTGTCAGTGTTGGAGTGGGCTGCCTTTGCGTGACTCGTACCAAAATCCGAAAAAACGCGAGCGCATTTCGACGATTCTTCCCGACTTTCTCGGTGATCCCGACCACGGGTCGATGGATTCGGACACGGAGGAAGACCTCGACACATTGCAACGATTCGACTTTTATTATGAGGTTGGACAGGTCCGTCCTGTCCTTTTAAGCACAAATATTGCACCAATTCAGCAGACGCTGAGGTCAAACAGAGCCTTCGTTTCCGACCTCTCTTCCGAAGAAGACGACGAATTGGCCAACTTTGTAGTACATTCAGTTGTGCGTTTTTAAAACTGATGATTGAATGGACTTTTGAATGAATCCGTCTTCAGGAATCCGAAGAGGACGCCAACGATCACGAGTCTTTCTTCTCAGAAATCACCAGCGGTCTCTACTCACCGTCGCCAATGCATTCGCCCGACTCGCAATCTGACGACAACTGAAAGAACAAAACAATTGTCCCACTGAATTATTTGACCACGAGTACCACAAAAACCCAGTGATCGGAAGGGAATGTGCAAAAAGAAATGATTAAATTTTATTTTTTTATTATTTATCATCCTATTCGAGAATAGGCTTTTCCGTCAAACAATTTGTACTACGATTCATTAAAGAATTTACCCAAAGTGTTTACTCGGGGATGAATCCATTTGTTTATTTTATCGGTTGCATTGGCAGTTTCTCCTTTTCAATGTTGCCTTATTTTATTTCCTTTTTATTTGCATGCATTTCTTTCATTTGTTCAGTTTTGTCCGCTTCCCTTTCACCCTTCCCCATTTATTCTCTCCGTTGTAATTAATTGATTTACCTATCATCCATCATCTCTTCAGTTTATCTTTTCTCTTTTGAGCTGATAACAACAACAACAGTTTGTGGTCCATCCGTCGGCGTTTCCTTTCAATTTGAAGAGTGACTTCCCGTTTAACTCATAATTTAATTTAAATCGCTTTTTTCTGTCATCTCTTTCCCCCCCCCCCCGCCCACTTCTCATTGCCCAGATCATTTATTGTTGCCAAAGAACCAATTTCGGTTCTATCCGATTACTCGGTAACAACTGACCAAAGGATTCTGTTCTGACCACTGTTGCTTTATTGATTTACTCTTTGGCTTCAAATAACTGTTGGATCTGAATCTTTCGGTGGGAAAAGAGCGGTGATTGGGCACTGAAAGTATGGGGAGAATGAGCTGATTTTGACGTTCTCATTTGGGCGGGGTGTGTCCAATGAATGAGGCGAGCCTTTGACGGTCGGTCATCCGTTCATGTGAATTTCCCTCCCTTCCCATTCACCCCCACCCCCATCAGTTCGCCTTTATTTATTTATTTTTTTGTCCTCTTGCACAATTATTACTCTTTGGTCCCATTTTGCATTTGTTTTTCTCCACTTTATCTTTAGAAAATGTCTATATTTCGATGCCAATTGCTTAGTCCGTCTCGGCGCTTTTATTTGAAATGTCGTATCCTCACTCCAATCAGATGCAATTCCTCGCAGCCGAACCGCGAATTCAAAAAGGCATTACGCTGGCCAATTTATTTCCGAAAAAATGCAATTTAATTTAAGGTAATGGTCGCGAACAGAGGCGAAATCGCTACGCGAGTGTTTCGAGCATTGACCGAATTGAACAAAACTTCAGTGGCCATTTTCTCAGAACAAGTCCGTACCATTGAACAACAATTGGTGTTATAAGACATTTAGTTCTTTAGGACAAACGTTCGATCCACGTTTACAAGGCTGACGAGGCGTATTTAGTCGGGACGGGTGGGTGTCTTGCCTCAACCTTTCATTACAAATCAAAAACCTATTTGCCTTTCAGGGCTTCCGCCTGTTGCTGCTTATCTGAACATCGAACAGATTGTCGACACGGCCGTTCGAAACGATGTGGAGGCCATTCACCCGGGCTACGGGTGTGTCAGTGGACTGTTATGATCATCGGTCCACACTTTGAATATTTTTAGTTTCCTGTCGGAGCGTGCCGATTTCGCACAGGCGTGTAAAGACAACGGCATCGTTTTCATCGGTCCAACGCCGGAAGTTATGCGCAGAATGGGAGACAAAGTTCGGAGGAGCGCCTTCAAAATATACTTACCGCCCTTTTTAGGTCGCCGCTCGTCAGGCAGCCATCGAAGCGGGAGTTAATGTGAGTTATTCAAACCGAATATTTAGTACTTTTTCATCATTATTGCCCTGTTTAAGGTCGTCCCTGGTACGCCAGGTCCGGTGACAACTGTTGCAGAAGTCAAACAGTTTGTGCAACAGTACGGATGCCCGGTCATTGTAAAGGCGGCGTACGGTGGCGGAGGGCGAGGAATGCGCAAAATCGAAAAAGAGGAAGAGGTAAGCAAATGGAGGAACCAACGCCATTTTTGGTCGGCGGAATGGGGAGCGGGTCACTGTAATAATTTGGCATTTTAAATTATTTACTGTGACCGTCTTTCGAAGATCATTCGTTTTCACAGATTGAAGATGCGTTCAACCGCGCCTTTTCCGAAGCTTTGGCCGCGTTCGGTGATGGTTCGCTGTTTGTCGAGAAGTACAACTTCCTTTATTCGGCTATGGCAATAACAAATAAGCATGTTTGATGTTTCAGATTCGTGGAAAGACCTCGGCATATCGAAGTGCAAATAATTGGGGACCATTACGGAAATTTGGTGCATTTGTACGAGAGGGACTGTTCTGTGCAGCGACGGCATCAGAAGGTCGTTGAACTGGCACCGGCACCTGTTTTGGATCCGGCAATACGTCAGCGAATGTTGGACGATGCTTTGAAATTGACACGCCATGTTGGGTACCAAAACGTTGGTCAGTGTAGCGAATGAATCTGATCACGAAATGATTCTGTAAAATCATAAAAATTTAAGGAACTGTCGAGTTTTTGCTGGACACTAAGGGGAATCATTACTTCATGGAAGTGAATGCACGTCTTCAGGTGGAGCACACCGTCACGGGTGCGTTTTTCAATTGGAAAATAATTTAATTACATTTCATTGAACGCTTTCAGAAGAGATCACCGGCGTAGATTTGGTATATTTACTATTTATTACATATTTTCTTTTCGATTATGTTTTACTTTTCGTTTAGGTCCAATCTCAAATTCGCATTGCTGAGGGAAAGTCTCTCGAGGACATCAATCTTCGTCAGGACTCGATTCATGTCAATGGGGCGGCAATTCAGTGCCGTGTTACGACGGAGGACCCGGCACGGGGGTTTCAGCCTGACAGTGGGAGGGTGAGTGACTGATCGCTGGGTAAAAAAGCAATATTGGTTGCTTTGTTCACAAACAGATCGAAGTGTTTCGCAGTGGCGAGGGAATGGGCATTCGCTTGGACGGTGCCTCGGCCTTCGCCGGCTCAGTCATTTCTCCCCATTACGATTCTCTGCTTGTTAAGGTTGGCGACAATCCGAGAGATTGTTTTAATTCATTTTTCGAAAGGTTATCGCACGGGCAGGAGACCATCACCAGGCTTCGGCCAAGCTGATCCGTGCATTGAAAGTGACCCAACAACTTTTTATAATATTAGTTTAAATAATCCATCCTTTGGACAACTTTGATTCAGGAGTTTCGCATTCGGGGCGTAAAGACGAACATTCCGTTCCTCGTTAATGTGCTGGAACAGCCCGCATTCCGCACTGGCGTTGTGGACACGTATTTCATCGACGAACATCCCGAACTGTTCAGCTTCAAACCGAGTCAAAACAGGGCACAGAAGCTGCTGTTTTATTTGGGACAGTTGAAGGTCAACGGTTCTCTTACTCCATTGGTCACCGAAATGAAGCCGAAAAATGTCCAACCGACTGTCCCTGTCGTTCCGGCGGGTAACGGAAATAAAATTTCTTTGTCCAATTTCATTTTATTTCTCTCATTCAGGTTTGCATGATCAACCGCCTGTTGGCATTCGCGACATTTTGGTGAAAAAAGGACCCGAAGCATTTGCGAAGGCTTTGCGAGCGAACAAAGGGTGCATGATAACGGACACGACCTTCCGAGATGCACACCAAAGGTCTGTTCCTAAATTTGATTTTTTCGACGCGAGTGGGTGCGAGAAAATGAGGTGCAAGTCCTTGCTGACTTTTCCTTTCCTTTAGTCTGTTGGCCACCCGCGTCCGCACTTACGACATGGCGAAAATTGCTCCGTTTGTGTCTCACAAATTTGCGAATTTGTTCTCTATGGAAATGTGGGGCGGTATGAACCAATAGCATTTAACTCACTTAAATATTTAATTCGCTTTTCAGGTGCTACCTTTGACGTCGCCATGCAATTTCTCCACGAATGTCCTTGGGAGCGGTTGGAGTTGCTGCGCAAGTTGATTCCCAACATTCCTTTCCAAATGCTTTTTCGGGGTGCCAATGCGGTTGGATACTCGTCATACCCGGACAATGTGCTCGACAAGTGAGTTCATATATTGCTAGGTGGCTTTTACCCTCTGACATATATGCAGATTTTGTGAATTGTCTGTCAAGAGCGGGATGGACGTGTTCAGAGTGTTCGATTCCCTCAACTACGTGCCGAATATGGTGGTTGGCATGGAGGCCGTTGGGAAGGCGGGAGGGGTTGTCGAGGCTGCCATTTCGTACACCGGCGATGTATCCGACCCGAACGCACAACGCTACAATTTGGAATACTATCTGAACCTGGCCAAACAGCTTGTGAATGCGAATGCGCACATTCTGTCGATTAAAGTTCGGATGGGCAGCAATTTTCCAATTGACACGTTTTCATTTTTGAGGACATGGCCGGTGTGCTGAAGCCCGAAGCGGCCAAACTTCTCATCACTGCACTTCGTGACCAACACCCGGATGTTCCGATTCACGTGCACACACATGACACTTCTGGTGCAGGTGTGGCCAGCATGATCGAATGTGCCCGTGCGGGTGCGGACGCGATAGACGCGGCTATCGACTCGATGAGCGGAATGACTTCTCAGCCTTCGATGGGTGCAATTGTGGCTTCGTTGCAGCGGACACCGCACTCCACCGGTTCTCAAATGCTTATTTGATCTATGATAACTCAAATTAAGGTTTGGAAATGGACTCGATTTCGCGATACAACGCTTATTGGGAGACGGCACGTCAATTTTACCAACCCTTCGAATGCACAGTGACAATGAAAAGTGGCAACTCGGATGTGTACAACCACGCCATCCCCGGGGGTCAATATACGAATCTCCAATTCCAGGCATAGGGCGACTTTGTTACAAAAATAAAATAAAATTTAGGCATTTTCTCTGGGGCTGGGCGAGAAGTTCGACGAGGTGAAGAAAATGTACGCCGAGGCGAATTTGGCACTTGGAGACATTATCAAGTGCGTCGAATTGAGACTAGGAATCGAAGAGCAATTGAAACGTTTTAGAGTTACTCCATCTTCGAAAATTGTCGGGGACTTGGCCCAGTTTATGGTGCAGAACAAACTCACGAAAGAGACATTGGTTGAACGGGCCGAGGAACTCTCTTTCCCGAAGTCCGTTGTCCAATTCATGCAGGTAAATGAAAGAAAAGGATTTGTGAATTCCCATTTCTTTTTATTTTACAGGGACAAATTGGTCAGCCGCCGTATGGGTTCCCCGAACCTTTGAGGACAAAAGTTTTGAGAGGAAAGCCGAGGATTGAGGGACGGCCTGGCGCGGAATTGCCTTCGTTAGATTTTGAAAGTCACAAACGGACCCTGGAGGAGAAGCACGGAAGGAATCTGAGAGACGTTGATGTACATTGAACCGAATAGGAAGATAGGAACGAATGAATGATTATGATTCTTTTCTTAGGCCATGTCGTCGGCGATGTTTCCGAGAGAATTCGACGAATTTGAACAATTCAGACAAAAGTATGGACCGGTGGACAAACTCAATTCCAAAGTGTTCTTCGCCGGAATGGATATTGTGGAGGAAATCCAAGTGGAGATTGAGCGTGGCAAAGTGCTGAACATTCAAATGTTGGCCGAGGGAAAATTGAACTCGAGGGGCGAGCGAGAAGTGAGCTAATTGTCAGGGGAAGAGACTTAATGATCATTGTGCAAATATTTTCAGGTTTTCTTTGAGCTGAATGGACAGGTCAATACAATATGAGCAGGTCCCCATAATGTAGAGGAAAACTCCTTTTATTTATAGGGACGGTCAATGTTTATCCCGGACAATGAGGCGTCCAAAAGTATTGTTGTAAGGCCAAAGGCACTTCCCGGGATGAAAGGGTCAATTGGAGCACCGATGCCTGGAGAGGTGAACAATTACAGCACAGTCCCGTTCAACTTCACTGACATTTTAGATTTTGGAAGTCAAAGTGAAAGTCGGTGATATTGTGCAACCCAAACAAACGCTGTTCATTCTTTCGGCAATGAAAATGGAAATGAATGTCGACTCGCCAATTGCGGGCACTGTTAAGGTAAATAAAGTTAACAGTTCGTTTTTTAACTGTTTCTTTGCTACTCAAAGGCTATTCACTTGAACAAGGGCGAGAAAGTCTCACCCAACGATTTGGTTGTCGAAGTCGAACAGTGAGATTAATATTATACAAATAGGTTGTGATATTGATCATCCATTCCCTTCACTTTGTTCCCCTATTTATTTGTGTTTTGTTTGGTTAGACCCCATCCCTCCCTTAAATTAGGTTTTATTTGTATTGTGTCATCACTTATGCGATATTTTCCGTGATATTCACCAAATGGAATTGATTTAACAATTTATTTTAAAGATGTGAATAGACAGGGAACAATAAAGATATTTATTTGCGCACTGTCGTTAATAATTTAAAATCTCGGATTGCAATTTTCCCCTTAAAAATTAGCCAAAGCGTTAATTATTAGCCTCTTTCACCAAACTTCACTTGACCTTAGGCAAAACATGTCTGAAATTGGGGTTTGTTAATTAGCTGATTTGTAATTTGCGAGTTGTCAATTTACTGTGCAATAAGTGCGAGCAGAGGGGAAGGGAACGAAGTGTTTGGGTACTCCCCCATGGATATGCCAATGTCCAAATGGGTGTATTTCAACGGCTGTGCCGAGTCAAGCCCAGCCTCGTCGATGCGCGAGACGCGCATCAGAAATGCCGCTGGGCCCATGTGCCCTCGTGGCGTTCTCACGCTTGGCAAAGCGTTCGATTGCATCAAATCGGCCGCTTCGCATTTCGCAGAGTGAAAGTCGAAGTCCTGGCAAAATAAGTGCCAAATTATATAAAAAGAAACAATTCGCTCTAAATTTTCCATGGCACCGTTTGTTGAGACTCTTTCTCCATTCGTTTCGAGTGCCCACCATTTGGTTTTCTGCACTTGCCTCACTGAACAGTCGCGACACTTCCACCGGTTGTCCGAATTCGTCGCCCGTTTTCCTCAATTGTTCCGCGTAATTTGCCGCCCTCGCCGGTCCGTTGTCCATCGCGGCGGAGCAATGGCCATAAGTGAGTATCAAATGGCCAGTGAGCGTAGCGATGGTGAACAAATGTGGGTTCTTCGCTTTCATGGCCTAGTGAAAGTTGCCAATGTTTGCTCTTTCTTTGGCTTTCGGAATTTCGTGGCAAATTCACTTTTTCTTTGGCCTCGGCCAATGGGTCGGCCATTGCCATCCGACCTTCGGCGTCGGTGTTGTAAATGTGGACGCGCTTTCCGCTGCGGGACTTCAAAATGGCAAAGGGTGGCCATGAGTTTCACTCTCGTCCAACGGGGGGAGGGGGCCTTACCACGTATTCGTGGGGATCGGCTTGGCATTGAATGAGAAGGGCGGGACGGGGATAAATTTAATGAGCGAGGAGGTAGGTCGCAAGTGTACGAATGGGAACCGATGCTGTTGCGGCACATACACATGCACCCGACCACTTTGATGCCCTTCGGTTTAAGTTCGTCCAATACACGGAAAAAACCTTAAACGAGAAAATGGGAAACAAACGGATGCGCAATTGGCGGTACTCGCTGACCGGCCACCACTGCGCTGCCGTATTTGTCCCGACTCATTCCGAGCATTGCCCCGTTCACTTTGAGGTCGACCCCTCCCGTGTCGAGGGTGACGCCCTTCCCCACTAAAAACAGAGTCTCCGTCTCTTCTCCCCCGTCGTATTCGAGCCAAATGAGACGAGCCTAGGAAAGGAAAAGGGAGGAAATGCAGAGAAAAAGGCGAAGAATGGCACTTTGTGCTCCTCGATGGCATTGGCACAACGCGAAACGGCCGACATAAGCGGATAGTCACGGCGAATTTGGTCAACGTCGTCGATAATCGAAACGCGGACCGACGAATTCTCAAAAGTTTTTCTGGAACAAATTCGACTTGGCAGCAGCAGTTTCGGGAGGGAATCACTTGACGTATTCCGCCACTTTTGCTGGGCACATTCTCTCCGGGTCTCCGTCCCCAATGTCTCTGGCGACGTTAAACGATTGTTGCAACGCTTGCAGCATCGAAACCGAAGGTCCCACATTGCTTTTTTCGTTGGCTTCGACCTCAAAGATGCCGAGCAGGTCGACCTTACGGATGGGCTTGTCCGGCACAGCCAAATTCAGCGGTGTGTACAAAGTGTGGAGAAAGCCAAGCGCAGCCATAAGCGACGCGTTTGGAAAACGCTCGGAGGGCACAGCGACGAGGAGAGGCGAACGAACGCCGGCGGACAATGCACTGGCAGAAAAAGACGTAAATTTGGGGGGGGGGGAAAGGGCATGGAAAACTGTGATTTTGAATTATCAATAGGTATTTTCCTGAGTGTTTTTCCAATTCCCTTACGTTTCACCCGCTGCAATGCCCGCTTTTGTGTACCGTCGAACATCGTCAAAGTCTTTGTGCACTGTGCCGGTGCTCGCGTAAACAATTCGTTTTGCGTGGAATTTGTCCGCTTGGATAAGCGAAACTTTGCCTTTGTCCAGCGAATGGTCAATCTTTGAAAAGGGCATAAAAATGCACTATTTGTGCTAAGTAATCCACTTTTGAGTAAGACTCGACGGCATTTCGAAGGTCGGCACTGAATTTGTCCACTTTCGACAGCGAATTTATCCCATCCGACACAACGACAATGGCATCGTACACTTTTTCGTTCAAATCGCTTGACGTATTAATTTGAATCATCCTTTTTTGCAAAAATGTTAAAGAAACCAAATATAGGTATATTAATGAAAGAATGCAAAAGAAAGACATTAATTACAAAATTACGTCGTCCGTTTAATTATTAAATTCCGTCGTCCGTTCCTTTTAATTTTAATCGTTTTATTTGTTTATTCCCTCGCTCTTTGTCCCCTTTCTCTGTTATCAGTTCTTTTTTTACTATAAATCATTTCATTTTTATTTTCTAAATTGTTTTAATGCATCGACAAAATTTATTTAAATTTTCTGCAGTTTTGACGAGCCGAACGAATCGGAAAATAATAATAAGCATCAGAAAAATGTCAGAGCAGAAAATATTGCCGAAACGAATGATCGGCGGGGAAAATGGGTGTGTTTTAGCACGTAAAAAGTAATTTAAAAATGAATCTGATTGTTTTTGCAGTTCCTTCGCTTTCAAATCACTTAACGAACGTTTGCCAAAGATAGTGACCGGAATTGTGGACAGATTGCACCGTTTTCATCATAATGCGGTGGACAAATGGGGGAAGGTGATCATTTGATCACTTTGATTTGGTTTCCAATTCGCTTTTGAGGAAGCCGGGGATGACGTCACCGCTGTCATTGCGAAACTGTCCGAAATGCGCTACCGAATGATGACCGACAAATCCCTGGAACCGATCTCTTCAGAGTTTCCTGACGCCGCACTTTGGAACGACGAAATTGACCAATTGAACAAAGTGAGAGAGGAGGGGGGAAAATTGCATTTTTATGATTAAAAAGGGACGGAAAGAAACGCAAAGCAAAGCCAACGAAAGCGACGGAAGTGCCAATTGGTACGGGTCGCCGTGGATGTTCGTCGAGTGTTACATGTACAGGCGAATTCGGCAGTTCTTTCAGCAGAGTCAGTTTCTCCGCGAGTTCGACCCGTTCAACGAAGACAAAGAGAAAAGTTACAAAGACAGGTGAAAAGCAATTTTACTTAATCGTCCAGTCAAAGACCATAACACTTGGTCAATGCTTACAATTAGTTTTCGTATCAATCGAAAGCTTAAAGTCTATAGGCTTTTTGTAAAACTAAATCTGCTTAGGCTAATGGTTCTAGTCGGTTTTATGCGTCCCATGAATGACCATACCCAGTTTCTTAGGCCATAACTTTTTTCTTACTTGGTCATACCCATATTCTTGGTACCAAGCGAAAGACAAAAGTCTCGAGATTTTATAAATGCAAGAAAAGAGCAAATACTGGCATTAAAAAAGAAATTACAATGAAAAAAACGAAATTCAACTTTTCCGAGCATATTTTTTTTGTCTATTGCATTTAGTTATAAATAAAGTTATACAAAAGCTTCTATAGACCTTAAGCTTTTGTTCAATACCAAGAATATAGGTATTGACCAAGTAAGAAAAAAATTATGGCCTAAGAAACTGGGTATGGTCATTCATGGGACGCATAATCTGTCATGGGAGGGGCCAGGACGTTTTCGCGTGAGGGACGTTTTCGCATGGTCCGTTTTCGCGTGAGTGCCTATTAGGACTGAAATTGGTCGGATGTGTGCCGAACATACATTCCGACCTATTTCGAATCCCAAACCCGATTTCAAACAATTTTTTGCTTTTATTTACTCAAAAGCGTCCTCATTTTTATGCTTACAAAGATTAACAACTTCAAGTATTGACATATCCAAGAGATTAACCCATTGGAAAGTCTCAACTGTTTTGTTCAATTTTTTGCCGTACAAAAGTAATGCCCCAAACATTTTACGCACAAATAACTCAATTTTTATAGAAAAAATTCTGTAATAGGGGTTGGAAATTTTTTTTAAATTATGATAAATAAGCCTGCCAGAAAGAGAGAAACCAATTTTATACCAAATGCATTTGGGATGGTGAGTTTACACTAATACCAGCAGAGCATTAGACCGTGAAAAAATTATTTGACTGTATAATATATATTGAATTAAGCACCAGAAGTAAAACGGGAGTGAAAAAATTTTTCAAACTATAAAAAAGTAAAAAATTCGCTTATGTGCAACCACGCGAAAACGACGCCGACCGGTCATGGGACGCATAAAACCGACTAGAACCAAAATTATTAATGAAGATACTCGAAAAATGCTGAATTTTGTGTTTTCGTGGAAATTTTTTTTTCTTAGTGCAACAGTACTTTAAAAAAGTAAATGTTAAATGTGTTTTTATTCGGGATGAAGTAATTATCCAGTTGATTAATTAAGCTCGAAGTATATGCTTGCCATTGGTACTGAATTGGTCCGTGAAATTGACGCTGTTTTGTCTGCTGAGGAAATTCGGCGGATGGTCCTCCGTCTCCTCCAAGTCACTCTTTGCTTTACATCTTTTTAACCTTTTGCATTTCTTCAGATTTCACTTTGGGGCAACAAATGCGACCTTTCGTTGACGGGCGGTGACCCCCATTTTATGTCCGATACAATTTTCCACGAACTTGACCAACTCCGACCGCACATTTTGGCGGATGACCTCGACAAGGCCGTGGATAGGTATTTGGGACGGCCCCAGAAGCGAATTGACATTGTTCTGGACAATTCGGGCTTGGAAGTGTTCGTGGACCTTTGTCTGAGCGATTTTCTGTTGTCCAAAGGATTGGCGTCGAAAGTGCATTTGCACGGAAAGGCAAGTGAGTGGAGGGACGAAGGAGGACAGAGGGAAAAGGAGACGGGGAAGGGGAAAGGGACCCAAAGTATAAATGGGGGCATCATTCAATGCATTTTTATTCATTTTGGGATTGGGAAAAAGCATTCAAAACGCATTACCAATTCGTTTTTCAAGGAGTACCCCTGGTTCGTTTCTGACACAATGGAAAAGGACTTGAAATGGATCATTGAGCAGCTTAGCGCCGAGGGGGACGAATTCCTTTCGAAATTGGGCAAGCGATGGAACGAACATTTGCAGAAGGTAACGCCGTGGGGATTCAATGGGAATTCAATGCATTTAGGGAACACTCAGTTTCGAAGCGCATCCCTTTTGGACCCGAAGTAAGCGAAAAAGCGAACAATTGGGAGCATAAATTCACAATTCCCAGGTTTTGACTACAGCACAATGCGGGAAAAGGCACCCGAACTGTACGAACATTTGGCACAGTCCGCCCTCGTCATTTTCAAGGGGGACATGAACTATCGGAAGTTGGTCGGCGACAGGGCGTGGCCCCACCAAACGCCTTTTTCGGTTGCTCTTTCTTCCATGTACTCAAAATCATTTCCCCCTTCTTTGCTCCCTTTTAGGAAGCTCTTTGCGGCTTTTGCCCAACCACTCTTTTGGCACTTCGAACATTAAAAGCGGAAACCGTCGCCGGTGTTCCGCTCGAATCGCTGCGCAAAATCAAAGAAAAGTTCGGAGAGAAGGACCTCAGTTGGATGAGCTCTAGCGAATATGCCGTGGCCCAATTGTGCGAACGGCGGAACGGACCGTAAAGGATGGGGAAAAGACGAAATAGGCACATTGACTCTTATGAATATATGTTTAGTAGAATTGATTAAATGTATCGGATGTTTATTGTTAAATGCCGAAGTTAAATTTAAAAAAATTGAGCAAATGATAAAGCTGACAAGAAAAGGGAAAAAGGAGAGGGGGTAGGAGATTCAGTTGATGGCATTTTCTGTTCTCGTCCTCCTCCTGCCACCGCTTTTGCTGTGTTTGTTACAAGCGTCGAAAAAAATAGCACCAAAAACGAGGAAAAGGCCGCAAAAACCCTGCAAATTGATTGGATGGACGAAGTAAAGAGAAGAGAGAATGATGGAGAAAATTTGGCGAAGTGTCATAATGACGGAAAGAACGACGGGGCCGAAGTTTTGGATGGTCAAATAAATGAACACCTGGCAAAAGCAAATTCAAAGAAAGGCTAAGGGAATGTGAATAAATGACCTGGCCAAGGGACGAGCCCAAAGAAAGGAACAGACAATCGACCAAAACGGACTCATGGACAAACAGAAAATGGACGGAGGAGGGCAAAGTCCATTGTTGGAGGAGAGGGACCAGACAAATGAGCACACTGAACGCATTCACACAGAACATCATCTGAATGGAAAGAAAATGATGAGGGGACGAACGAACGGACAACAAAACACGAAAGGACCTGGGAGCACGAAATTCGGGGCGGTTGTTCGAGCAATTCTGAAACCAATTAATTCATTAGGCCATTCTCAAATTTAAATTAATGGGCCAAGACCGATCAAAGAAAACCAAATAAAACAAATGAACCCTAACAATAAACCATCCTTACTTTTCTGCCAATTCGGAGTGAACGCGTCGAACAGCAAATAGCCGAGCATCAGAAGAAAACCCGAAACAGCGTTGGAATAAGCCCGTAAAGATTGTGCCAAAACGATAAAAAGGCCTTTTTCTTCCTTCTCAGAAGGTTTTTCAAAATGGGAAGTGCCACGAGCGGAAGTGAAATGGGAAGAATCCGAGGAAGTGGCGAGAAAAAAACACCGAAGTTCCGAGGACGAGGGTCAGCGCAAAAGCATATTGGCTGGTGGAATAGCGCTGGCCGCGCAGCAATATTCCCATGAGCATCGTCGGCACAATTTTCGATGCTTTGCACACAGTCTAATGGGGGGGGGGGAATTGCTTTAAATGGCACTCCAACGGTGAAAAGAATGGCACCTGAGCGGGAAAGGAAACGTATTTCAATGCCTCGTATTGGCACCACGAAGCGATGACATTGGAGAAGGAGGAAAAAGAGTGCAGGTAAAGGGGCGCAACGTGCGGAGGCTGCGCTTTCCGAGTGACGAAAAGATAAGCGCCGGAAAGTGCCAATGCCACCTCAAAACAGCGGGGTCATTTGGTGGGTCAATGCCAGTACGTACAATTCGATTGGAGAACACCAAAAACTGAGTGTCCCGGAAAAAGTCTGTCCTTTTCGGCTCCGTTCTGTGGGGATAACCGCGCGTCACAATGCGTTCCTGGAAGAAGCCCATACAAATCAAAGTCACCTGAAAACGGTGGGGGGGGGGATCGATGCACAAAGGATGGACAAAATGACTTGGATTCCGGCGAAACAGACGGACACGGACAGACAGTCAGCCAACAACGACTTCCGTCTCCGCAATTGTGCCGTGCCGCCGACTGAACAAATGCGCCCTCCCTCCTCGTCCTCCGCCCCGTCTCTCATTGTCAGCTGTTCCTTCTCCGAAAGTGTGCCCCTTTCCTTCGCGCTTTGGGCCGTCCGAAGTTCGGCGGATTGTCCGACGGCGAATTGGCGAAGCAATCGCAAAAGGAAATGGCGGCGGAAAATATTGGCATTCCCTACACATTTTTACGCTAAATGATGCGAAGAAAAGTGTGCTACTTTTCGCCTCTTTTCGAATGCATCGGACTATAAAGTAGCCGAGGAGAAGCAAAGTGCCGTAGGCAGTCAAAGTGGGCAAAAGTCGGAACAGCCAAAAGACATCGGCGGAGGGGTCATCCGAAGACGGGAATAATAATGCGAAAGTGGAAACATTGACCATCCTGAAACAGCTAAACTTAAATCGGAAGCAACCAAATGAAACAATTACTGAATGAGAGCACACTCGCGAGAGAGAGATGCAAATTTTGAGGATAAATTAAACGCCGGCGCATATAAAAAGCATCCACGCGGCGGTCTTTGCGACAATCGTCGAGAAAAACGACGACGGAGAGCAAAGAGACCGAGCGAAAGCTAGCAAAAAGATAGACAAAATGATAAGAAAAAACATTGGAAAATCGCAAAATGAGCGAAGTGTTGTCGACAGAATGAAAAAAAACAAATTTAATTAAATAAAAAGAGAACAGAGGTTGAAATATATTCAGAATTAGGATTCCGCGTGTAGCGCCGCGTCCGCTGCGTTGGCATTCTTTTCCCGCCAGAGACGAGCAGCCTCGAGCAATTTGAAATTCATTTTTGATGCTGAAAATGATTGGGTAAATAAACCGGTCATCATTCCCCGTTTCACCTTGGTCTTGAGGGAAAATGAAGTCGAAATACTCCTCCCAACCGGCGTCCGTCCCATCCGTCGCGGTTATCTGTCGGCGCTTCTTCACCCGTTTTGGCATCATTCGTTCGACGGCACTTCGTTCCGCTTCCGTCCCGTGCTGTGCCTCAAAGTCGCGCCACTGCTCCAACAACAAAAGACGTTCCTCCGCCGGCGCTCCCTCAAGTGCTTGGTTCGCGCGTTTGTAAAGTGCACGGGCGCGGTCGAATTCGCCGTTGCTCGCCTCCCATTCGACCCAACTGATCCAAACCTAGCAAAAGGACATCGAAATGCATTGGCACAGCCCTCCCCCCCGGAAATGCCTTTAAGTGTTGGGTACGTCGAAGCAAACTTTCGTACAAAATGCGCGCTCTTTCGGGTTCGCCCTGCTCAATTTCGAAGTCAATGTACGCCTTCCACAGCACTTCGGGCATGTCCAAACTGGGCTGTTGGACGGCTATTTGAAAGACGGCACGTGCCCGCTGCTCATCGCCCAACAGAGTTTCCAACTCGGCATATTTCATCCAGCTGATACTGTTGTCAGGTGAGAACTCGAGGAATTTTTCGTAGAGTTTTCGACATCTGTTGAAAAAAAACAATAAATTTCGTTTTGAAGTGCCAACGCACCGGTCGAACTCCCTCAGCTGCAACTCCATCTCAATGTACTCGCGGAAAAGCTTCTTCTTTGGACATTTTCCAATTGCCGTGCCCAAAATCTTACGAGCGGAGCCTAAATTGAGTTGTCTGAGCTCAAATTGGGCGAACATCAGCCAAGTGAAGGCGAAGGTGAACTGCTTGTGGGGGACGATGTCCAAACAGGCACGCCACACTTCACGACACTTTCCCACGTCCTCAACATCGAGCTCTTCGTAAATGGCGTAATACACCCACAGCCAAATGTAACGACGCCAAAACCGTTTTTCCTAAAGGTTGAAAAGAAAATGCATTCGGATGTAAGCCCACCATTCTGTTAAATCTTATTTTTGTAAATTAAAAAATTCGTCAGGGTCTTGGTCACAGAAACCAGTTACCCGAAATGTCTATTATTTAGCCCACCTACCACATAAGGCGGCACATTGGAAATGGCCCTCTCAAAACATTCCTCCACTTCGGCCCGGTCGGCCTCCTCCGCCATCAACAGTCGCACATAATTGAACCACGCGTCGTAATTGAATGGGTTCTCCTTGACTTGCTGAAAAGGGACATTTGGCCAAGTGATGGGCCACCACTCCGACCTCTTCGTATTGGTGACGGCGTTTTGAGAAAATGACTCCCTCAATTCGCAATCGTTCGCCAAATTTTTTTTCATGCATTGTGAGACATTTGAACAGTTCAGTGGTGCGAGTAGTTGGCAAATGGTCTGAAAAGGGGGCAAAAAAGGAAAATTTGGCGAAAAATGATTTGTAAATGGAAAAGTTTAAAAGTTCAAAGGGACCAACTGCTGCTGATTGATGTGTTGGACAAAACACTCACCAAAATTGAATTTGTGAATGATTTTGGAAAATGTTTTCTGTCAGATTCTCCTCCCCAAAAAACTCCAACATTTGTTCGTAAATTGCCCTTGCATTTCCAGTGAATCCGTTGCGCTCTTCGAACTTTGCGTACCGTACCCAATTTTTGAAGTCGTGCCCATGGACATGCAAATAACGCTGAATTCCTCGCGTTGTTCTGTTTGTTCGGTTTCCGTTCCCTTTGCTCCCTCTTCACCTGGTAAAGGTCCCTCGCTCTGTCCACTTCTTTGTAGCGCATTTCGAAGTTGATGAATGTCAGCCACGCCTGCTCATCCGGCTCCCACTCCATCCACCGTTCGAACACTTGCCGTGCGCCGGGGATGTTGCCGACCAATTCCTCCATGTAGGAGTACTTCAGCCAAAACTGCGTGGCCCTCGGCAGAATGGTCACCGCCCGGTCCCAAATGTTTCGGGCGTGGTTCACCTGCTTGTTTCTGTACGAAAATGGATAGATTAGAAGCAAGGAAAAATGCAGTGAAATTGGGTGGTATCCAAGTCAAAAGGAAAGACGAATTCCAATTTAGAAAATTCGTGCACAATGGAGTTGATGGGTCATTCCGAAGTATTTAACGAATAATTTTGAATTTTGGCCAATTGTCCTTGCCCCTTTTGACCAATTGTCCCTGCCCCTTTTGGCCAATTGTCCTTGCCCCTTTTGACCAATTGTCCACCTCATTTCCATTTCGGCATATTGCAACCAGATGGTGATGCTGCGATGGTCCACGTCCAACCCCCGCTCGAACACCGACCGCGCCCGTTGCAATTCGCCGGTGGATTCCTCCCATTTTGCGTACTTCACCCAATTCGCTATTTGCATTCGATTCTTCCGGATGTTGTCCTCAAATTCCTTGCGACGCCTTCTGTGATTCTCCGCCAATTCCTCCGGGTCGGTGATGCGAACTTTTGGCGGTGGAGGGATCGCCTTAACGGGACGAATTTGTTATGGTAATTGTTGCCGAATCAAACTTAAAAAAGCATGTTTAAAAGTCGGCCATACGAAACTCCTTTCCTCGCCGCCCCCTTCCCATCCAATGAATTTTTATTGGCAAAATCGGAGGGTATTTTCCTGTTGAGTGAGTACAAGCCAAAAATTTAAGGAACCATCAAAAGAACGTGCAACTCACCTCTCGGAGGCCCAACTCAAAAACAGACAATTGAGCTCACTTTGCGTTCGGCAAAAGCACAAAAAAACATACATGGAACAGATTTGTAAGTATTTCTACGTGTGCCTTGCCTTTTTTTGTTGATTTTTTATAATTTTAGCTTGTAGTCACTAAAAGGAAACCAATCGGAGATTGACTCATTTCCATGTCTTTGATTGCCTCCCTTTCCTCCAATTACCTCCAACTCGCGCTCCTTCGCTTCACGCAAAAGTTGCTCGGCAGTGATTTGAACGACGGCCGCCGCCTTAAGAGGAAAAATTGGAAATGAATGGAAGTCGGGCACTGACTGACCTTGTTCTTCACTTTCTCCGCCTTTTTTGGCAATCGGATTTGCTTGGCTTTCTCCTCCATTTCTATCCAAAATAATAATTAAAATTAATTAATTAATAATAATCCGCCGCATCGTAAAAATATTTTCTGTTTTGAAAACAACAGATAAAATAAAAAGAAAATAAATTGTCGTCTCATTTTTACAGATTAACTGAACCAATCGCAGTAAAGCCTTATTAAATGGATGTCCAATGTGAGAGGTATTTAAACGGAAAGCATCGCCTCATTCGCCGTTGGACGTTGAAGACGATTGCTGTCCAAAAGAGGGGGCCATTTTCGGGTTCATCGGAACATCCCTCAACATAGGCTCCAAAAAAGAAAATTGCGGAACGCGAGAAACGGCCATTTTGCTGAAAGTTGGGATTTGAAAGAACGGAAGCAAAAGTCTAAATTCCACTCTAACTATTGTAGCAATTTCTCCTTCTCCCTTTAAAAATTTGCTTATTTGCCGCTTCTTCCTTTACATGTGCATTGGAGAGAGCGTTTTGGTTGAACTGTGCTGGACACTTTCGGCCGCTGCGAGCAACAATTTCTCCGCAAAAAACTTCCATGGCACTGCCGATAGCCACCGGCACACTGGCCACCATTCTGCCGATGTCTTCGTCACTTTGCATTACTTTTTTCACTCTCGTCTAAAAAAAATTAGGGAATTAAAATAGATTATTAAATTTTATTAATTGGATAAATTAACACTAATTGTAAAATTGTATGAATACCTAAACAGTAAAAAGGTGAAAAATCATCATCAAAAAATGCTCATTTAAACTCGTTTTAACACAACAAATTAATGAATTTCGAAAAATTTCAACGATATTTCCTTCGAATTTTGGGTCAGGCATTAAAGATGCGAAATAATATCATTTTTATGATCAGGATCCTGAAAACTGTCCGAATACATCTTTTGATTACTTTCCAATTTTCTTTTTATGTCGAAAAATGGGGATCAATTTTACTATTATCGTGAAGTTTTCAATTGTTTCCAAAATGTTTTTTCAGTAATTACTTCTTTTTCCACAATATTCCCGTGCCAATTACCGGCTGTATTCGTGCCTGACTGTAGCGGCGCTTTCGAATACGACTGATTTTTGAAAATTCTCCGTCCTCCGGCGTCGAAGTGCTCGCCACATTTTGCTGCTCATCCTCGTCGGTGCTCAATTCTTTGTTGTCAGTCTGAAACAAAGCCAAGTAAAAATGTCAAAATTGGTTTTGCTTTTTGCCTTTTTCGTCGCATTTTCCACTGTGCCTTCATTTGTTTTTCTGACAGAATTCAGTGATGAAATGATTAATTGTGTTGTCGGGTCCGACGCACTCGAAGACGATGCCACTTCTTGGGTGCTGAATAAACTGTTGATCGAAAACGAAAGACGGCCGAACTGCTCAGCATCAGCAGAACTTTTCATCATAATCTTATAGAGTTTATACGGAAATTTCTGTTAAATGCTATAAAGAAGCGAAAAATGCCAAAATGGGTGGGCAATAAACATCAAAAATAAGGGATGAATCAAAAAATATCACTTTTCTCACCCGTCGGACGCGCGTATGTCACCAAGCAGCGGACGATGATTTTGTGCGGCGTCGATGGATGGGTGGGAAGGGAATGAGTAACTGCGCTTGACAACGACCTTCCCCACGCGCCGCTATTTAAGCACCCGAAATGAGTGAAACAATTTACAAGGGCAACGAAAATTGACAAAGGGAGCGCAAAGTGACAAAGCATAAAGCAGAGAGAGAGAGGGTGCCATTTTGAATTGTCAGTTTGACACTGCAAAACGCCACGGCGAATATTCGGACAAGCATTTAAATTTTGTAGGTATAAGGAGCGTAAACTTAGGAAAAGTTGAGACTGGCGTAGTCTTTTTTTCAACTAATGTAAAGTATATGTGGATACGTCGTGAAATTTTCAAAAATTCAAGCAAATTCTCAGGAATTTTTAGGTATGAAAGCGTTAAAATATTCTTTTCTTTCGCCTGCCATCAGTATTTAGATCAAAAAATTAGAAAATGATTTTAAATTTTTTTCCAAGGAATAAATAATTGGCATAGATATGTATCTAATTCCATGTCCATTCATTCTACCATGGCCATGGTACACATGATATGTCTGTAATGCACAATACTTGAATACCTATCTAATGAACTGTTAAATTCTCCTGATTATAAATAAGCATCACATAGACACATGACACATATTCTTCAGTTTGCTCATTTCCCTTTTCATTCCGATGCACTTTAATTCTTGGTACGCAAAAAGACCCTTAAGAATTCTCAAAAAAATTTTACAAACCAGTTGAAGCTTTTTACCTCAACAGTAAATAATCATTGCTTCGTTTATTTTCAAATTAAATCCTTTGACATTTATTTAACTATTTCTTAATATGTATTGGGTAACAAAGAAATAAAAACAAAGACGGCCAAAAAAGATAAAACATAGAGTTTGACTTGTGAATTCAGATTTATTTTTTCCAAAATTGATGGGAAGAAGAAAGATATCGCGCAACAAGCTTTACGGGAGAAAATCAATGCAGAAACGCTGGGACAAACGTGATGGAAGGCGAACGGACCCGCCGACTTCGAGTGACGACCAGCAAATGAATCCACTGGTGGCCAAACTTTTGCGTGGAGAGAGCTTACCCACGAGTCCGCAGCCCACTTCGGTGCAACATCCTTTTGTTTTCCCTAATTATTTTCTTAGGTCGTGCGGCGCTTCAACGAGGCAATTGGTCCGGTACAGCCCGCGTACTATGCGGAGCAAATTCAGGTCGACTGACAATGAATGGGAAATGTGTCGGACGACAAAGAATTGTCTTACTATTTAGATCTGCGTCGCGAATCCTGGCCGTTTCTTGGCTAGTTGGGTACGTATTCCAACAAATTGTTGTGCGTTATAATCTGTTTCAATTCAGGCGCTGTTGGTCACCTTATTTGGCGAGGCATGTTTTGTGTTTATCCAAACATTTGAAATGGACCAATTATTCTGATGCTTTTATTTATTGTTTCTGATGTTAAATAATTACAGGAGAAGCTCTACGATTTCGTCCGCGAATCCCGATGGACTGAAGCTGAGTTGAAGCCGTTTTTCATCAAGGAGGCTTACTGAACATACCATTCGGTATACAAAAAAAAATTGCTTATGTGTCTCAGTTGCCTGTGAGATGGTCAACAAAATGGAGTTGGGTTCAAACCCCCCCCCCCATATGTTACGGCTGTATTTTAGTGTTTTTAAGCGAATGAATAAAAGAAAATTACCAAAAATTAGTTGTTTTTTCAGATTTTTGTACATTTATTAGCTGCCATAATTGTAGACCATCGATCAGATTTGCTTTCTTGATTGGGTGGACTTCCTCTCTTATTAATTGTTGTTTACCAGTTTTACTTCCCCCGATACGTTTCGGCTGTCAGACCAGCTGTCCCTTCCCTTTTAACACCGATTTTGCTGCTCTTTTAAAGATTTGTTATTCGAATAAATTTTATTGAATTCAGTAAATTTGATTTTTGTATGCGTTGTTTATAAAATAGCTACTGTCACTGAGCTTCAAACTGCCGTGACGCAAGTGTAGGCTAACATTTAGATACAATTAAAAGTGATATGTGGATCTATTCATAGGTTTTCAGATTCTTCTAAATGGTCAAAAATTCAAGTCTTGGGAAAAACACAGGCTACGAAAAATATCCCGGACCTGGATCCAGAAAAAGAATTAATACGAGAATTTCTTTAACTTTTTGAAACCTAAGTTTACAGAACGCCAAAAAAGTATTTAAACAATTTCTAATTTGAGAAATACCTATAAATTTTTCGTTTTTTTATTCGAATTCGAGTACGGGGTTCGGAATTAGTCGAATGAATGCAGTTCGTGATCAGTGGGCCCCGAAAACCCACGGAAACATGTTTTCACAACTTTACACAAATGTTTCTCCATAATTTGATTTATTAAGAAATAATAACAGTCATTGTGATTGTAAAATCCACTAAATGGCAAAAGAAAACAAAACCGGGGAACAACAAAGCAAGCGAAAGTCGTTTCATTCGTTCATTTCTTATTAAATTTAGCGTTTAGGAAATGTCGCCGGTCAAATTCGCCCTCAGATGAGTTTCATCGTCCAATGGAAGTGCCCGACCACATTTATGTGGCTGGGATGCCGAGACATCGCGCGAAGTCCGAGACGAAACCCGAAATGTTTGTGCCAAGCCGAATAACGGTCGCTGGTGGGAACACAACCGTCGCTTCCAAGGCGCAGCCGGTCTCAAAATGAAAACATTTGGACTTTTTTTGAAAGCATTTCAGGTCGAAATTCTCAGAGAGCGCCAAACTCTTCTCCAACCTTCGGTATAATATAACGAACACTACAAAATCCATTTGTTTTTTCAGGACAATGTGAGGAGACAAAAAGCAGCACAAAATTTTAAGAAAATCGGTTTAAGGAAAACAATGTCATGAATGGCATTCCGGAAATGCTTACAGCAAACGAACTGACGCACGAGGACAGCACAAACAATGCGAGTGAAATAATGGCAGCGCAAGGCAACGAAACGGTGAGCAAAGAATTGGGGAGGAGGAGGGGCGAATCGGTTGGGTGCACCGACCGCAAAAGCATCCATCTCTTTGTTCGCTTACCTCACCAGACATCGATAGTTGTTGACAAGGACCCGCTGAAGGAGTTGAAGATGATGCGGCGGCGATTGATTCAGCTGACGAAACGCGTTTCCGAATTGGAAACGCAAAATGCGCAGAATGCCAATGAAAGGACTTTGCTGCTGGGTATTGTGAGTGCGTCTACTTTGGTACGTTTCGGAAAAGGGACCCTTCCCGTAAAAACCAAATTGGTGTTTTTTAAAAAAGGAAGATTTCTAAATTCTTGTTCGAAATTCCGCGAGTTCCATACATAATACTCCCAATCTTTTCCAGCTAAGTGTCGTTTTGTTGGCTTCACAAATTCGCACATGGCTGAGCCGCTAGGAGGGGCCCGTGCAGGACAATATCCGAAGAATTGTGCAACATCGAGGCATTATCTCCTGTTAATATATTCCCTTTACTCTGCTCAATATGCAAATTAAATCAAATGATACATAAATATGTCATGAAAATCTATTGTTTGATTGAGTCCCGATGTAATTTAGACACTTCGGTACCGGGCCTGTAACTCTGTTCAGGTTGTCGCCGCGCCATAAAAATGGTACCATTCGTCTTCTCTCATTGAGAGGAACCGATTGATTATATAACTTACCAAAATCAGGGGTAACAATTCTCTTGATTTTTCGGCATTTCGTATAACGGGCAAATTTCCCATTGTACGAACTGCCATAACACCCTAAGAAAAAATAAAGAAATTATTCTCGTAATTTGCGGATTTAGCAGTTTTTGTGTTTGGTTGAATATATACAAAATTTAATGTCGGAATTTTTGACAGAAAAATAAACTCTGTTTACATAAGCTCCACAAAACTTTTCCCGACTTTCGATGTGAAATGCTAAATTTTAAGTGCTTTCTAATCATTTATTTATTTATTCGCAAAGGAAATAAGCCGTCAGAAATTGAGTCGGTAGTCATGCTTCTTTTTCACGCTGCGTTTTTCTGTCGGCGAAGAGAACGGCTCCGGCCTGGGCAATTAAAATTTGAGTATAATTTGTTAATAGACTGTCCGAATTTACTTCCCTTTACTCGCCAACTCCTCCCCCCCCCCCATTGGGCCGCTTTTGCGACGAGGGTACCCATTTTTTTTTAATGTTTTGGGTAAAACTTATTTTTTTTAACAAAATGCATTTACCCATCTCTAATTTTTAGAGTGCCACGGGACCGGGACCTGGTAGCGGACAACTGAGTACCAAGGTCCCGGTTTTGACCGGGACTAGTCCCGGTTTTTTCCCAGCCAAAAATTCCCGGTTTTTCAACCCGAAAAGGTCCCGGTCCCGGGTTTGCCCAAAATTCCCGGTCCCGTGGCACTCTACTAATTTTGAATGAAAGGTTTCGTCCAGTAAAAAATCATTTAAATTTTTGTTAAAAGGTGCGAATTTTAAGATTTAAGGGAAATTCAATGAACGGACTTCCGGATGTTTTTACAATAAACGAATTTATGCACGAGAACTCAATAAACAATGGGAGTGAAATAATTGCAGCTCAGAGCACTGGAACGGTGAGCAAAAAATAAGGGAGGGGTTGGGGTAATCGGAAGGGTGCACCGGTCGCAAAACCATCTCTTTGTTCGCTTACCTCACCAGACATCGATAGTTGTTGACAAGGACCCGCTGAAGGAGTTGAAGATGATGCGGCGGCGATTGATTCAGCTGACGAAACGCGTTTCCGAATTGGAAACGCAAAATGAGCAGAAAAATATTGAGAGGAAAGTGCTGCTGGGCATTGTGAGTACGTCGACTTTGGTATGTTTTGGAAAGGGTCCCACCCAAAAATGAAAATATGTTTTATGGAAATCTCTAATTGCTCAATATTTCACCAAATCCTTGCATAATACTCCCTTGTTTTAGTTGAGTGTCGTTTTGTTTGTTCGCACATGGCTGAACCGTTAGGAGGGACCCGTACAGGAAATATCGGAATGTCCATATGTTAATCCCGTGTTATTTCCTTTTCTGTACCAACGAACTTAAAATTTTTGTTTTATTTTCGCGAATAAATCGTTAACAACGAACATTAAAAAATTATTAAAGTAAGAGTACAATAAAAGTGGAACTATCGCTTCAATTTGATCACCCACTCAACGTGTTCAGTCTGGGGGAACAAATCAACGGGTTGAATGTCAACAATTCGAAATGGGTCGCCATCGAATTTTCTTGACGGGGGTCTGCATAAATCAATTAAATTTTTGGTTGCCGCTTTTGGGTCGCAGGAAACATAGCACAGCGTACGCAGAGAGTTGAGCTTGATAAAAACGAATTTTTAAACAAAATTAGTTAGCATTTGGGTTAATTAGTGCAGAACACGCTTTTACGCGTCCCATTAATAAATTGTAAACTGAAAATTTCACGGGACGCGTAAAATTCAATGGAATGAGTATTCTGCACTATGACCAATGCCCTTACCCTCCTGCAACCGATGATCACTTTGTCGGACACTCCCGCCCTCGGCGGGTCAATCACTCCGAAAATTTGTGAACTATTTAATGGACAACCGAAAGGCATGTGGTACTGAAACAAATTCGATGATTGGTTTTAAAATGAACAATTAATTGCCTCCAATTCCTTGAAAATTTTCTCCGCTTCGCCGTCAATGTAAACACAACTGAAGCAAAAACAGACATTTGAGCTGTAAAATAAGTTGCGTCACCTTTTTGCGTCGAAACCATTCTCAGATGCGTTCTTTCGCGCATCTCTCACCGCCTCTCTGTTCAATTCGATGCCAACGCAACCGAAGGAAATGGGACAGAGAGAAGCGGAAGGAAGCGAAAGAATTGCTTTGCGAATGCGTTGCATAAGACAAAGACTGATCTGAAGACCAATTGTTGAGTGAAAATCTTTTCTATTTTTTTATAAGAGACTAAAAAGGAATTGGGAGAGGAGAGGGAGACAAAAGAAGTTCGGCGGGAATCGGTGACTTATAATGCAAAAAAAAATAAACAAATGAGAAAGCAAAAAGACAGACCGTGCCAGCCCCACAGCACACATCCAAGACAACGAAAGGCCGTTTCTGACACCCATTCCCAAAATTAAACGTGTCGAATCGAAGCGTGTCGCGACAATGAGCATATGGAGAAGCTGTCGCTCGCCAACATGGGACTTTATGACACGGATGTGCAGGTGGCCATTTGCATTGGCCGTGCCAAAATTTAAACGCAGAAATGAGTGACCCTTTTTAGCCTCTGATCGACATTCTTGAAAACAACGCCACATTACTTTTGGAACTTTTCTTAACAAATTCATTAAAAACCCCAAAAATTTTCCCCGGCGGCGCCTATCGGCACCGCCGAACCCCAAAAATCCCAATTAGCATTTAAACAAGCCAATAAATATTATTTTTACCTCCGTGGTAAAAAGTTGCGTGCTTCCGTCTTTTCTCATGTCCCCTTTTTGTGCTGCAGGCAAACCCAACAAATTTCCAATCGTTTCGTAAAGAGTTTCAGTGGCACGGGTGTTAACCTTTGTAAAATGTTTGCAATAATTAAAATGATCATAAATAAAAACCTGGAAAAATGTCGAAGGGGAAATGCGAAAGTTAAGGCCGAGAAGGGACTCGTAGACAAAGGGGGTCCCTGAAAGTCGAAATTGGTGCCAATCCGTACGGATGGCGTTTCTTTTACACTCACCGGCCACGTGCTCGTAAATGCGCTCGTCCCCCGCATTTGCCTGTTCTTGCCAGTAAAACGAAGTGACGTTAAACTGTGCCGCTTCATCTCTGAACGGATCCGAAGGCAAAAAGAATTCCCTCAGCTTTGTTTTGGCATTATCGGTAATCTAAAAAAGAATTGTGCGTCTTTCGCCTTTTGTCCGGGCCCACCCGACTTCGCTGTTCGGGTGCGGATGGACCGTCACGATAATCATTGTGTCGCCCGAGAAGTCCTTGACAGTCAACATTTTCCAAAAGCCTTTCCGTTCGAATTCGTCGAATGGTTCTTCACCTGTGAAAACAAAGAATATTGATAATGAAAAACGGATTCGAATTTCGAACCGAATTTCCGTACAAATGCCTCAAAATGGCGGACAATTGACCGAGTGTTTCGGGTGAGATTCGAACACTCATCCGGCGCCAAAACATTGGACTGTCTGTTCGCCATTTTGCCACTCATAAAACCAACTACCGCAGAACGGTTGTCGCCGGACGAATAACCGACAGAAAATTCGCATTTGTTGCGATATTGTTCAATTAATGGAGAGGGAAGAACCTAATGGAAAAGGGAGTAAATTGAAAAACAAATAAACAAAAAAGTAACATTTTTAGGGAGGGATTCCTTCGCAATTAAAGAATTCGTTGCGTGCGCTTGCGTCAATTTCTTTTGAAGTAATTCCAACACTTTTTTGGAATGGTCGAATTTGATTTTGAGCTGTTCTTCATAGGGAATATCGAAGAGCGGAGTAACGAGCATTTTGCAACTCTTTTCAGCTTCATCGGTTTGCGCAACTGAAACCTAAAAATATCTATTGACAAAAAAAGGAATGAAATTTGAACCGTTTTTGGGCACTTCGGTAAATCAATCGCTTTTGTAACACTCAAACAGTTCTTCTTGAAAATTGCGTTATCCAAAAGATGAATGGCGCGGTCGCACACTCTTCCGAATCCATTGTAATAAAAACGATACGACCCGCAAATTTCAGTTTTCGAAAAGAAATGTTGCCGAGACGACTGAAAGGGAAAAGTGAAAGTGCCACTTAAAATGGCAAAGTTTGTTAGTGTAAATATTGGGCACCAAAGTGCATGTCCATAAGATGACTTACCCTTGGATGAATTTTTTCAATTGGGCAGTCCCAGCAAATGGAGAAAAATTGGAAATGTTTATTCTGCATTCTGTCACCCCGACTAAAGAAGTGTCCTTTTCCTCGGATACCATCTGAAACAAATTTAAACAAAGAACATAAGTAAAATAAAAGTAATAACGAATTCAGTAACTTTTTTAAAAATCTAAAAATTCAAAAATTATTTTTATTAATAAACAAAATTATATCTCTGCGTCATTTGAGGTTCATTTCCTCAATCCTTCGAGTGATTTCGCTGCGTTTTTGAGCTAAGATTTGATTAATTGGCGTCCATTTTCTTTTGTAAGGAGGGAACGGCGGACATTTGCTTATAAATTCACCTAAATATAAAAGTTTAAAACCTTTCGAAATAGGAATCTTTTTACAAGCTTTGATTGGGACGGGGCGTTCTTCGGCTGAAAAGAATTCATCAAAATGAAAATGGTCAAAAAAAGGACAAACCAAAGCCATGCTGAAATCTGTCGGCATTAAACTCAAATGGTTTTGGAAATGAATTGCGGCTGAGTTTCGGAAGAAGCCAAATGACCATCGCAAATTGGTTGGTATAGTCATCGGTGATAAATGCAACTGTTTGCGCAAAATATCCCTTCCCCTCGTCTTCGTCGATAATTCTGACGATGTCTCCTAAATTAAAATTGGTAATTTTCTAACTAAACCAAAAATTATGGTTCGTTTTGCCTGCTCTGAATCGTCTGAATCCATCCCAAATTTCTTCCTTTGTACGAATTCGTGATGGGCCGACAGAATAGCGACACAATTGGTTTAGCGGAGCAAAATCTTTAGAATGACAAGAAAATAGCATTGGTTACCTCAAATGCCGTACTTACTTCGTCTGTTTGTGCTGCAATTTTGAGGACTTTTTCTGTGGTTTTTTGTACGTTCTGATCTTCTGCTCCGGGGTAACAGAAACAAATTATTAATTTTCATTTAAACATTCGGAAGTGCATCAAAAGATGCTAAAATAATAATTATTAAAAGCATTTGGCCAACTTAAACTATTTTATTTTAAAATTCTTTAATTAAATAGTTTTGATAAAATAATCAAATTTATTGTTAAATGTATTCTCTTTTGCCGGATGAAACTGGCTGCAAATCTGTGCTCGGAAATTTGGTTTATATGGAAAGAAAGCATTTTGGTTTTTCTCCCAAAGTCGTCGATGTGACTATGCCCACGAGCCGACTGTTCGGCCACGTTGAGTACAAATTGGAGATTTCGGTTAGATTGGCTGCGACTCGTTTTATTGTACCTTTTCCTTTTTCTGGCCACACCGCACAATTCCATTGACAGTGAGCCGCGGTTATTCGGTTTGATCACTCGCTACAAAGAGTTGAGCGCCCTTTACTCAACCCTCGCCTCCATACATCGATCGGTTTATAAATCCGCGTTTTTTGACCTCTGAAACCTTTAGCACTTTTTTAGCTTTATCTGAAGGGCAAATTCCCTTCCTTTGCGGAGCCCAAATATTTTGGTGCCACCGACCCTCAAACGATTGCCGAGCGAAGGAATTCCATCGAAGAATTTCTCCAGTTTGTGCTTAACAACGAAGTGTTGTGCAAGTCGGTGAAATTCCAACAGTTTTTGGAGGTGATTCTTCTCTTTTTTGGCAAATGTATCGGTTATATGGGACGAGGAAGCAGTGCCTAATAGGCAAAATGAAATGAAATAATTGACTCAACAACGAAGCACCCGCTAAAAGGAGTGTTGGGATGGCTCATCGGTTAATTAGCATAAGATAATCACCAAAAGGCCCCCGGCGGTTTGACCACTTCACTTCCCATCCCACTCAAAATTGTCTTGGCTATAAAATATTATTTAAAAGTTATTTTTTGATAGAGCACCAGGGAAATAAAAGAGATGGAAGCGATGGACGAACCGACGAAAAGTGACGAGGCGACGGAGGCAATGCCCGGCGGAACGGAGGCGTAGCGACGAACGGAGCGAAGCGGTGGGCTTTCAGCGGAAGGCAACGGGACAAAACATTCTCTCAATTCTCCATTATCAAATTCATATAAAATGACAAATTATTTTCAAATATTATTTTCAGTCACATTTATTCATATTATTTAATTTTCTTCATTTTTCAGTGTGCCATTGCCTTTTTTATAGTTTTTGCTCCGTTCGGGAAATGGTTTTGCAAAATGAATATTATAAAACCATTTAATCGAATAAAATTATCACAACATTTATTTTGGCAAAAAAAGAGATGAGCAAATTCAGTTTGGACTTTTAAATATGCAAAATGAAAATGATTTAATTTGACCGTCCGTCAATCAGTCGTCGGTCAGTTCAGTACCCCAACTGTCTGTACGCATAACAACTCGTCGTTTCCCGCGTTTCTTGGCACCACAATTCCTGTGATTGGTGCAATGACATTTCACTTTTGAACGTGCCAATGAAAGGTCTTACAGTGTTTGTTATGTAAGAAAAGTCGTGTTGGGAACAGACGACGTCGAAGCGACCGCCGAACCGAGCTTCGGCAGCCAATTGGATGGACCGTTTGGCAACATTCAGCTCATTGTCCATGTTCTGTAGCATAAACAATGGGCCTTAGGCATTTTTACAAAATGAATTGGCCAATTCTTCATCGTAAAATGGCCATCTAAAAAATAAAATCGGATTATTCATTTGTTGGATTGGTTTACCAACATTGGTTATTATCCGCCTCAGTTCTTCGCTGTTGCACTCCGTGTCATTGGTCAGTTGCAGTTGGCTGACGTCTATCGGTTCCACGAATAAATCGGCATTTTCGTTGTTCGTTTTGGCCGATGCATTCGCTGCCGTCGCTTCCGCCCCAATTGGCGACTGTTCCGCCGTGGTCTGCTGATGCTTCGCTTTTTGTTCTGTTCGGTCCGTTTTGCTTCTTTCTTCCTGTTGAGAAAAGTCAAAATTATCCAAATTCATTGTTTTGTTTGGTTTTTGGACTTCGTTTGTCGTTACACTTAATTCGTCTGCTGCGTTTGGCTCCTCCTGCACTTCCTGCAATCGGTCGCCCGCGGCTGCCGGCGATTCTGCGCCTCCGTACCCCGTCGCTGCGCTTCCACTCGGCGCCGGCACTTCAGTCGCTGCTTCTGCGGCCTCCGATGGCTCTGCCACTGGACTTGCTGGCTGAACTTGCTGCGAAGTCTCTTCCTGTGTTGAAACCGGCACTGGTTGTAGTTGTTCTTTTTGGTCAGAATCGGAGGAAGGAGATTGAGGCAATTGCTGCGGCTGTTGTTGGGGGTATTGGCTTTGCTCATTGGTTATTTGGACGGGCATTTGTTGTTCAGGCTGGGGGGCTCCTTCTCCCTCTGAACAACCCTCGCCTGCTGTACAGGCCGAACTTTCCGTCGATGGCTGAGCGTAACCACCGGCGGAGGGCACTTCCCCGTCCGACTAACAATAAGACAGAGTAATTATTATTTTAAACCAGTAATTCGCCGAATACTTGAGCGACCGACTGCACAGTTCCTGTGCTTCCACCCCCTCCAGCAGAACAATCACTTCCGGAGCAGCCGATGGCGTTTCCTCCCCCTCCCCCAGTACCGCCGCAAGAACAACCACCACCACATCCTCCGCCACTGCCACCGCATCCTCCACTGCACCCTCCTCCACCACAACCGCACCCTCCGCCACCACCGCTACATCCTCCTCCACCACCGCATCCTCCTCCACCGCTACATCCTCCTCCGCACCCTCCTCCACCACCGCATCCTCCTCCAGCACCCAAACACTAATTCTGTCTTTGATTACTTCAAAATCTGAAATTTAGTGGCAATAATTATTGAAATATAAATAACAGAGCATTACGCTCAAGTTTTTGCGACCCATTTTTGACGATGGCAAAAGTGTTAAAAGCGATGCAAAAGAAATAGAAGAAAGGCAAAGCGCGAAGACCACACTTCACCGGGTTTCTCTGAAAGTTGAATGTTATTCGAGTTTTCTTAACGAAATAACCGACTCTTCGCAGAACGGCGAAGTCGACAATCATATAAAGAGTGGCAGAGACGAAACCGGACAAAGCGGGGGACAGAACCTTTTGTTAAGAATCAATTTACGAGAGACAAATTGACCGTCCTCCACCGCTACATCCTCCTCCGCCACCGCCACATCCTCCTCCGCACCCTCCTCCACCACCGCATCCTCCGCCACCGCTACATCCTCCTCCGCCACCGCACCCTCCTCCACCACCGCATCCTCCTCCACCGCCACCGCATACTCCCCCTCCGCTACATCCGTCACTTCCTCCGCCACAGTTAATGATTATTGGGCCGGAACCTCCGCCTCCACAAGATGGTGGAGCAGCACAACATGGGGATGATGGCGCGGATTGAGAGCAACATGACCTCAATTATTTCATTTCAACGTTATTATTGATGTTTTAAATTGTGATTTATACATTCCACCACCGCCGAAAAGAAAAGCCCTGGAAAAATGTTGGAATGTGAGAAAGAAGCAAAGAGTTGCAAGCTGATGAGGTAATAGTCGAAAGAACGTCCCAGACATTTTGCTTAATTGGAGGGAGTTAAGAAGGTCACTTTCATGGATTGGGCGAAAGTGAAAGAATGGTTGACCAGCGGAGAATCGGTGGGGGGCAAAAGGCAGTAATAATTGGAGGAATTTGTTGCGGAATGGCGCCCGTGGGCAAGCAATGCTCTGCCAACGGTGCGTGACAAAAGTGGACCGACCGACAAATCGCAAAACGACAATCACTCCCCCCCCAAAAGGCAACGGAGGGATCAATGGTCGTCATCAGAATTTGTCGGCACGAAGAGAATGGCAGAAGGCTTTAATTATGAATAGAATTACTTTTAAAAGAATATTTTGAAGCTAAACGGAGATTTAAAACAAAATTTAGATAGAAAATTTAAAAAATATAGTAAACTGTTTGGGATGCAAAGACAATGTAAGTTAGGTACAATACTTCAAAATAAGTGTCAGATGCAATTAACAAATTATCCTAAAATGTTCGAAAATGTGAAAATGTTGCCTTTTTATACCCTTTTCCTTTGTTTGAGTTTTCTCATTATGCCAATTTTAAAAACATAAAATTCAAAAAATGGCATAGGAAACTAAGAATTAAATTTCGCTGGCAGTGCATCGTTTTCTCTATTTTTTCTTGCTCAAACTTTGTTGCTTTTTAGCAATGGTCCACCAAAATAGATTTATTTATGGCACTTCCGGGTTCCGCTGTAAAGCTGTCCTTTTAAGCCCCGTCGTTCGTCGTACCGCTTTTTACGCGGCCATTAGAGCACGGTAAGTTTTTATTTTTTTGACACATTTTCTTAAGTTCCATCAATTTTTCAGTTCTCTGTCAAAGACTGTCGGTCTGATGATCACCGCTTCGCACAATCCAATTTCTGACAATGGCATTAAATTGGTGGATCCCGACGGACGAATGCTTCCGTTGGAATGCGAAATTGAGCTGACGAACATTGTCAATGCCACTGAGGACGAATTCGAGCGCATCAAAAAGGAAATGATGGCGAAGACAGTCGTCGCCAGCGGTGGACGACGAGCGGCGGTATTTGTGGGGACGGACACGCGGCCCTCCAGCCCGGCCTTACTCGGCACGGCCGTTGACGAAATCGGCCGCGTGAATGGAGTTCACGTGGAGCAATACGGTATTGGTTTCACATTTTCTGACCTTTTTTTCTGAAACACTAATAGTTTAAATAATGCGACTCGTGACAAAAAAAATCGGAGGGGAGGGCGCAATCCGTTTTATGACAGAAAAATTCGGTAATCTAAGCTCATGAATTTTATCTTACAAATTCTCATTGTGTTTTCTGAAAGAAACGCCGGGGAGAAAATAGCCGTTTTTTAGCAAAAAATGACAAACCTTGTGGTTTGTCCATTCGCCTTTTTAATTTTCTAAAATAATATTTCACTTTTCCAGAGAATTGCACAACGCCTCAGCTGCATTTCATTGTCCGTTCTGTCAACAGAGATGCCCCTCAAACTTCGCCATGCTCTTTTTTGTCCCAGTTTCGCAATGCTTTTGCCACTTCGCTTGAAGTTGTTTTTTGGGGAGGGGGATAAAGCAAGAAGTGACCAAAATCCTACCCAAATGTTCACTTCAGAAACTGTTTAATTACTTCCTTCTTCAGTTAGTCCCTTTGTCCAATTGTTCCCGCTACTCCAAACAACTTTTCGTCGATTGTGCCAATGGCGTCGGCGCCCTTTGGGTGAACAAATATTTCGATGCTATCGCTGACGGCACTCCGTTTTCCGCCCCGCCAAGGGATTGTCTGTGGCCGCTTCGACTGACTCTGTCCAATTGCATGCACTCAACACGGACACTGAGTATAAATTTATTTGTGTTTTGTTTTGTTTTGTAAAGACAGATCGCAGAGAACTGTTGACAATCACCGTTTTGACATTTGAATTGGGAAAAGTGGACGCAAAGCTATTGTTTTGTTTTCAACTTGGCGCTCCTGCAACAAAAGGTTGGCTTGCTTAGTGACGACTAAACGGAAAACTTTTACGTCGGCCATATAAGTTGCGATAATCCTCGTGTTGGATCTTGGATTTTATCGACATTATCATATATCGACATTATCATTTTTCTGTCCTCGTGTTGGACTCTTCATGCATCCCACCGAATTATAAAGCACTCGTGTTGTGCTCTTCAAGATTCTCCAATAAAGCACTCGTGTTGTGCTCTTCAAGATTCTCCAATAAAGCACTCGTGTTGTGCTCTTCAAGATTCTCCAATAAAACTCGTGTTGTTTTAAAAAGATGATTAACCGCTCTCCACCATTCACCAGACAACGAGCTCGAGATGCGGCGGCATTACAGCAACAGCAAAACGGAGTTGTAGGGAATTTAAGCAGGCCGAATAACACCGCTAACACACAAAATCGAAATGTTTCGTTAAATAACCGGGTTGATGGTGAACTTTTAGAGTCAGAAGAAAGCATGGGATCCAACGAAATTCGCAATGCGCTTTTGAACGTCGCGGCACCGGATGAACAGAATGGCCAACAAGCAGTTCGAAATGAAGCGGGACGAGGTGGAGGAAATTTCGAGCAACAGCATGTTGATGGAGGTTTGCGAATTCGATTGCAAAACGTTGGGAGAAATAACGGACAACAATGGCAAATTAGAAACGAAAATTCGAATGATGGCCATCGCATTTTACATCCCGCGCCGCAAAATGTTAGACCTAGGACTTCAACCCCATACGAAAATATGTTTGAAGAGTTGCGCGTAGAGCACACCGTAGAATGCAGACCGCACAATCAAAATTTACAAGCAAATTTTCAAAACATGTTGAATAATGGTGTAGCTATGCAGAACCAAAGAGTTAGCGCACCCACCGGTCTCCAGTCGCATCCTCAGCAAATTCATCCGCACCCAATTCAACAAACGCAACCACAACAGCCATCCCAACACATGCCAGCCCAACCAGTTTTTCAACAAGGATTTCCTGGGTTTATCTGGGGTTATCCGGGACAACTTCCTTACGGTCCTTATCCAACTGCTTTTGGCTACCCTCCACAGCAAAATTTTGGCTATGTAAACCCAAACCTCCAACAACCGCCGATTTTTAATCAGCAATTTCCGCCACCAGTTTTGCAGCATGCAAATTATGCAATGGGTGTACCTAGCCAACAGCAGCCAATTGTACAAGCAAATCAGCAGAGAGAAGTTCTTCAACCTGTTGCCCAGCAGCAAAACCCTCCGATTACAAACCGTCCAAACAATTTTGGTACTCAAAATGCGGGTGCTGAAATTCGTCAAACTGAAAATGAAATCCGTGGTCCCGGGATGGACCAAGTCGCATATGCTCTGATTATGAGTCAAATACCTTCTTTAAAGGGAAATGAAGGCGCTGAAAAGATTAAGGAGTTTTTCAAGCGTTTTGACGCTAACACCGCTGAATGGTCCAATGCAAAACGCATTACCTCATTAGAATCAAAACTCTTTGGTCGGGCTGAGAGAGCTTTTAAGTCTGCGTGTTCCACCGAACCGTACCGATATGAGTCCATAAAAAGAGAAATGTTTCGGCAGTTGGAAGAAACGGATGCCCGTGAATGGAGTGCTTTTGATCAGATAATGACTCCATGGGAAGGGAATGTGACGAGGATTTGGACAGTTTGGCTGAACGTGTCATCACCCTGGTACGACGCGCATACCCAGGTTTGACTGATCACCTGGTCGATGATTATGCTATCAAGCATTTGATTCGAACATTCGACAATTCGGAATTGGCACTCAGTTTGGAAATGGGAAGGACACCCGGAATGACATTTGATCATTTTGTCGGGATGGCGGCGAGAGCAGAAGCGACTCAAAGGGCAACCCGTCGGATGGCATCGCAAAATGCTATACAAAGAGGGAGGCAAAATGAAGCGAATTCAACGGGAGGATTTTTCAACAATTCGCAAACACAGCAAACGAACGACAACCGCCCAAAATGCTACAATTGTGGAAAATTGGGCCATGTTGCCAGAAATTGCTTCAGGCGTCAAGCCGAACAAAATGGCCAAATGCGAAACTTCGAACATATCCCAACGACTGGTGCAAACTGTACCCCAATGCCGAGTAACCCAAATACGAATTTTATGAGCAAACCCGAACAAAATGCTAATCAGCACCGTCCTCAACATTTTCAATCAAGAAATTTTTTGAAACAAAATTTTCTTATTGAAAGAAAAGAAGTGAAAGACAAGGAGGACGCGGTCAAATGCACAGGTGTTCTGAACAATGAACCCGAGATGGAGGAATTTTTCAAAAGTTTTTGGGAGGAGCACGAAGACAATTTTGAAGCTGCTGGCAAAAAGGAACTGTGCCTAATCGGCAAAATAATGACAACGAATGTTACAATTTTTGATCAGCCCGCTATTTCGATGATGGATGGCGGTGCACAAGTTTCACTTATTAAGGCGGAGTTTCTTAAAAATATTTTGGAAAGTCAGAAATTGGAAGGCACAAATCTCAAAATTTGGCCGAAAACCCGGAATGTCGTTGACATTAATGGAAAGCGTGTCGAGTGTTATGGAATAATTTTGTTGCCAGTTGTGAGAAGAGGTTGTGAAGCAGTTGAAATTATGTTCCACATTACGGATGCGCCTGTTGGACATCCAATTTTGTTTGGAACAAATGCACTTGGGCTCCTTGGGTTCAAAATTTTTGATGCTCCCAACGGCGAATTAGTGGAATTTGAGTGTGTGGACAACAAGTCTGATTCTGTGCGTGTGATTTACAGTACTTTGGTTGAACCATATTCAACAAAATTTGTTGAACTTTCAATTTCGCCGGATTTTGACGACAAAAATGTTTTGATCACTCCAAAAGAAGAGAATGACAGAATTAGGGTTGAGTCTTCTGTAGATAAAGGCAGAAAGGGAAAAGTGATTACGGCAATCACAAATTTTTCACACAAAGCAGTAATTTTGAAACAAAACGAAGAAATTGCTGCAGTTGAAGAGGTGAAGCAAATTGCTAATGCTGACGATTGCTTTGGACGCATTGTGCACAACAGACCCGGACCAATGACCTCCAAAAAACGCGTGTTAGGGTTGTGCGCCGAATGCGACAAACCGATCACTGCCGGCGCTCGTCAGATGCACATGTTCTACCACCTTGGCAAAGACATGAATACTTATCGTTTCCGTTGCAAACATGCGGGATGCAAAGTGCAACACTATCGGAAGGATCAGATGGAAAACCATCAGTCGAAAGCGCACGGAAAAGTTGACGCCGAAATGATGGAAGACAGAAGCATGGAATTGTACAACATGGTCCAAGAAATGTCAATGCAATTGCTGGGCACCAAAGGAAACACTCCCGGACCAACTGCAGTGAAAGCGCAACAGATTTATGAGCAGCAAATGCGCGAAATGGAGGGCAATTTGGGAGTGAGAAAGCGGCGGAGGCCTGAATATTTTGGCTGCAATCTTCTATCCGCCAACATCAACAACAACGTCATCTCCCGCTCTTCCGGTCTACCAATTTACGACTCCGCCAACCGCCGAGTGGAGGATTTGGAATGTCGTCTGTGCAACAAATTCATCCTTAATCGCATCAAAGGCTTCCACATCCTTTGGCATCTGAACACCGACCTCAACATCGTCCGTTACGGCTGCAAACACTGCAACTTCAAGCATGACCGTCCTCAATCGGTCGTTGCGCATGGCATTCGAGAGCACGGCGACGAAGCATCGTGTGAAGATTTGCTGTACAACTTCGAGGACGAGCTCAAGCAAATGTCCAAGGCGTGCTTTGGCGTGGAGCGTTTATTCGAAAAGGAAATACGCCGACGCAATCGCTTAGAACGTTTTGCGCGATGTTCGACTGAAAATTCCTCGGCGGGCCGTGCCGAGGACGACGACAATTACCAGCACGGAAACAACGAGTCCAAACTGTCACAGCAAATTGTTCGCCGCCGTTCTCAACAGCATATCATGAATCTGAGAGTCTCGTTGAAGTCTGAAAATGTTGGTCGCGACTGGACGCCCAAAGAGCCGGTGAGGAAACGACGAAGCGGGGGCCGTCGTTTCTTCGGATCGAGGGGTAGGAAGCCAATGTCGCGTAAGGCGCGGGATGTGATGATCAAACTGCGCGAGGTCAGCATGCGACTTGGCGGTGCTCAGTATTTCAAGAAGCGCAGCAACGAAGCCATTTCTTGTGAGAAATGTGGCAAACTCGTCATCAATCGTCTGTCTGATCACGCTTACTCTCACTTGGAGGGGTGCGACCTGTTCAAGTGCCAACAATGCAACTTGGGTCACTTTTCGCGTGAGACGATTGTTCGTCATTTGAAGGACTTTCACAATTCACACGAGGCTCCGATGGACAATCGCCTTCGTTTTGCACAAGAAATCAAAGATTCCATTCGCGATTGTTACCCACAACTTTTTATCGATGCACCGATCCCGACGAAAGAGGACATAGAAAAACTGAGAGACAGTCTGAATCTGAGCACCAAGTGTTGGTCTGTGACAAAGACGAAGAAGGGGAGGAGGGCGAGCGCGAGGAGGACGGCGAAGAAGCGGCGATGGACAAAGACCACGCGAATGAGGAGGAAGAAGAGGCGGAAACGAGATGATCAGCCGTCGTCGTCATTAAGCAGCACAACCTTGAACCCCACCGATCGGTAGCCGAATTGTTCTTGTTTATTTTATTTGTTATTGTAAGCCGAGGGGACCGTCTTTTCTAGTGGGCGGTGATGTGCTAATTGACTTCATTTCAATTTTAAATTATTAATTTCTGTGGCGTTTCGTATATTTTTAAGAGACTCAATATATTTTGTGATGTTTTTGGTGGTTGTTTTATGTAGTTTTTAATTTTGGAGAAGAAATTGTGCTGAATTTATTATTTTTGTTTGTCGTCGTATTTTAACTGTTTGGTATAAATTTATTTGTGTTTTGTTTTGTTTTGTAAAGACAGATCGCAGAGAACTGTTGACAATCGCCGTTTTGACATTTGAATTGGTAAAAGTGGACGCAAAGCTATTGTTTTCTTTTCAACTGGGGAAATTGTCCAGTCGGGGTGTTGAACGGCGAAGTTCAGCAGCGACAGCTCCACTTTGCCGTACGAATTGCCGCTTCGCTTTTGCTTTGCTGCTGCGAATGGTAAATTGTGTGTACTTTTATTGGAACTTTTCATGTCACGGAAAAGTGTATACATTTTGTCTATGTTTTTGTTTTTGTCTTACCGTTGTTTGAACTGTCGTGGACAACCACCGACTCATTGTTAAGTGACATCAGCCGAATTTCGCCATCGCGGCAAATGTCCATTTGAGCGAATGAACAAACGTCGCCGAGCCCTCAAAAAGAAATAAAAATTTGGTGGGTTTTAAGTAAAGAATTAAATACCATCGACTCGGACTGTACATTTGTGGAAGAATTCGACGATTTCCATCATCCGAGGACGAATGCTTTAAAGAAGAGGAGTAAATTGTGATAAGTGAGGCGAAAACTCACTAAAAATAGAGAATGAAAGGAGTAAACAGCGGACTGAGCAATTCCTCCACTAAATGTTAAATGTGTTTTTATTCGGGATGAAGTAATTATCCAGTTGATTAATTAAGCTCGAAGTATATGCTTGCCATTGGTACTGAATTGGTCCGTGAAATTGACGCTGTTCGCATCAGTTGGTGCTGGCAAAAAACCAAATGTTCGTTGGGAATGAACACGCGACAGGCCAAAACGATGGCGCCGGAGATGGTGTTTCTTCAGATTTCACTTTGGGGCAACAAATGCGACCTTTCGTTGACGGGCGGTGACCCCCATTTTATGTCCGATACAATTTTCCACGAACTTGACCAACTCCGACCGCACATTTTGGCGGATGACCTCGACAAGGCCGTGGATAGGTATTTGGGACGGCCCCAGAAGCGAATTGACATTGTTCTGGACAATTCGGGCTTGGAAGTGTTCGTGGACCTTTGTCTGAGTCTGTTGTCCAAAGGATTGGCGTCGAAAGTGCATTTGCACGGAAAGGCAAGTGAGTGGAGGGACGAAGGAGGACAGAGGGAAAAGGAGACGGGGAAGGGGAAAGGGACCCAAAGTATAAAGGGGGGCATCATTCAATGCATTTTTATTCATTTTGGGATTGGGAAAAAGCATTCAAAACGCATTACCAATTCGTTTTTCAAGGAGTACCCCTGGTTCGTTTCTGACACAATGGAAAAGGACTTGAAATGGATCATTGAGCAGCTTAGCGCCGAGGGGGACGAATTCCTTTCGAAATTGGGCAAGCGATGGAACGAACATTTGCAGAAGGTAACGCCGTGGGGATTCAATGGGAATTCAATGCATTTAGGGAACACTCAGTTTCGAAGCGCATCCCTTTTGGACCCGAAGTAAGCGAAAAAGCGAACAATTGGGAGCATAAATTCACAATTCCCAGGTTTTGACTACAGCACAATGCGGGAAAAGGCACCCGAACTGTACGAACATTTGGCACAGTCCGCCCTCGTCATTTTCAAGGGGGACATGAACTATCGGAAGTTGGTCGGCGACAGGGCGTGGCCCCACCAAACGCCTTTTTCGGTTGCTCTTTCTTCCATGTACTCAAAATCATTTCCCCCTTCTTTGCTCCCTTTTAGGAAGCTCTTTGCGGCTTTTGCCCAACCACTCTTTTGGCACTTCGAACATTAAAAGCGGAAACCGTCGCCGGTGTTCCGCTCGAATCGCTGCGCAAAATCAAAGAAAAGTTCGGAGAGAAGGACCTCAGTTGGATGAGCTCTAGCGAATATGCCGTGGCCCAATTGTGCGAACGGCGGAACGGACCGTAAAGGATGGGGAAAAGACGAAATAGGCACATTGACTCTTATGAATATATGTTTAGTAGAATTGATTAAATGTATCGGATGTTTATTGTTAAATGCCGAAGTTAAATTTAAAAAAATTGAGCAAATGATAAAGCTGACAAGAAAAGGGAAAAAGGAGAGGGGGTAGGAGATTCAGTTGGTGGCACTGAGAAATGAACACATCCTAAGAAAGAAGCGTAAGCCGAAAAGAGCCGATGATGGACCGCAAAACCTGCAAAAACGAGGAAAAGGCCGCAAAAACCCTGCAAATTGATTGGATGGACGAAGTAAAGAGAAGAGAGAATGATGGAGAAAATTTGGCGAAGTGTCATAATGACGGAAAGAACGACGGGGCCGAAGTTTTGGATGGTCAAATAAATGAACACCTGGCAAAAGCAAATTCAAAGAAAGGCTAAGGGAATGTGAATAAATGACCTGGCCAAGGGACGAGCCCAAAGAAAGGAACAGACAATCGACCAAAACGGACTCATGGACAAACAGAAAATGGACGGAGGAGGGCAAAGTCCATTGTTGGAGGAGAGGGACCAGACAAATGAGCACACTGAACGCATTCACACAGAACATCATCTGAATGGAAAGAAAATGATGAGGGGACGAACGAACGGACAACAAAACACGAAAGGACCTGGGAGCACGAAATTCGGGGCGGTTGTTCGAGCAATTCTGAAACCAATTAATTCATTAGGCCATTCTCAAATTTAAATTAATGGGCCAAGACCGATCAAAGAAAACCAAATAAAACAAATGAACCCTAACAATAAACCATCCTTACTTTTCTGCCAATTCGGAGTGAACGCGTCGAACAGCAAATAGCCGAGCATCAGAAGAAAACCCGAAACAGCGTTGGAATAAGCCCGTAAAGATTGTGCCAAAACGATAAAAAGGCCTTTTTCTTCCTTCTCAGAAGGTTTTTCAAAATGGGAAGTGCCACGAGCGGAAGTGAAATGGGAAGAATCCGAGGAAGTGGCGAGAAAAAACACCGAAGTTCCGAGGACGAGGGTCAGCGCAAAAGCATATTGGCTGGTGGAATAGCGCTGGCCGCGCAGCAATATTCCCATGAGCATCGTCGGCACAATTTTCGATGCTTTGCACACAGTCTAAGGGGGGGGGGGGGAATTGCTTTAAATGGCACTCCAACGGTGAAAAGAATGGCACCTGAGCGGGAAAGGAAACGTATTTCAATGCCTCGTATTGGCACCACGAAGCGATGACATTGGAGAAGGAGGAAAAAGAGTGCAGGTAAAGGGGCGCAACGTGCGGAGGCTGCGCTTTCCGAGTGACGAAAAGATAAGCGCCGGAAAGTGCCAATGCCACCTCAAAACAGCGGGGTCATTTGGTGGGTCAATGCCAGTACGTACAATTCGATTGGAGAACACCAAAAACTGAGTGTCCCGGAAAAAGTCTGTCCTTTTCGGCTCCGTTCTGTGGGGATAACCGCGCGTCACAATGCGTTCCTGGAAGAAGCCCATACAAATCAAAGTCACCTGAAAACGGTGGGGGGGGGGATCGATGCACAAAGGATGGACAAAATGACTTGGATTCCGGCGAAACAGACGGACACGGACAGACAGTCAGCCAACAACGACTTCCGTCTCCGCAATTGTGCCGTGCCGCCGACTGAACAAATGCGCCCTCCCTCCTCGTCCTCCGCCCCGTCTCTCAGCTGTTCCTTCTCCGAAAGTGTGCCCCTTTCCTTCGCGCTTTGGGCCGTCCGAAGTTCGGCGGATTGTCCGACGGCGAATTGGCGAAGCAATCGCAAAAGGAAATGGCGGCGGAAAATATTGGCATTCCCTACACATTTTTACGCTAAATGATGCGAAGAAAAGTGTGCTACTTTTCGCCTCTTTTCGAATGCATCGGACTATAAAGTAGCCGAGGAGAAGCAAAGTGCCGTAGGCAGTCAAAGTGGGCAAAAGTCGGAACAGCCAAAAGACATCGGCGGAGGGGTCATCCGAAGACGGGAATAATAATGCGAAAGTGGAAACATTGACCATCCTGAAACAGCTAAACTTAAATCGGAAGCAACCAAATGAAACAATTACTGAATGAGAGCACACTCGCGAGAGAGAGATGCAAATTTTG
Organism: Heterodera glycines; assembly: GCA_004148225.2. NCBI lineage: Eukaryota > Metazoa > Nematoda > Chromadorea > Rhabditida > Heteroderidae > Heterodera > Heterodera glycines. Next base: position 5,201,661 of record CP049705.1, on the reverse strand, counting down.
AGGATAAATTAAACGCCGGCGCATATAAAAAGCATCCACGCGGCGGTCTTTGCGACAATCGTCGAGAAAAACGACGACGGAGAGCAAAGAGACCGAGCGAAAGCTAGCAAAAAGATAGACAAAATGATAAGAAAAAACATTGGAAAATCGCAAAATGAGCGAAGTGTTGTCGACAGAATGAAAAAAAACAAATTTAATTAAATAAAAAGAGAACAGAGGTTGAAATATATTCAGAATTAGGATTCCGCGTGTAGCGCCGCGTCCGCTGCGTTGGCATTCTTTTCCCGCCAGAGACGAGCAGCCTCGAGCAATTTGAAATTCATTTTTGATGCTGAAAATGATTGGGTAAATAAACCGGTCATCATTCCCCGTTTCACCTTGGTCTTGAGGGAAAATGAAGTCGAAATACTCCTCCCAACCGGCGTCCGTCCCATCCGTCGCGGTTATCTGTCGGCGCTTCTTCACCCGTTTTGGCATCATTCGTTCGACGGCACTTCGTTCCGCTTCCGTCCCGTGCTGTGCCTCAAAGTCGCGCCACTGCTCCAACAACAAAAGACGTTCCTCCGCCGGCGCTCCCTCAAGTGCTTGGTTCGCGCGTTTGTAAAGTGCACGGGCGCGGTCGAATTCGCCGTTGCTCGCCTCCCATTCGACCCAACTGATCCAAACCTAGCAAAAGGACATCGAAATGCATTGGCACAGCCCTCCCCCCCGGAAATGCCTTTAAGTGTTGGGTACGTCGAAGCAAACTTTCGTACAAAATGCGCGCTCTTTCGGGTTCGCCCTGCTCAATTTCGAAGTCAATGTACGCCTTCCACAGCACTTCGGGCATGTCCAAACTGGGCTGTTGGACGGCTATTTGAAAGACGGCACGTGCCCGCTGCTCATCGCCCAACAGAGTTTCCAACTCGGCATATTTCATCCAGCTGATACTGTTGTCAGGTGAGAACTCGAGGAATTTTTCGTAGAGTTTTCGACATCTGTTGAAAAAAAACAATAAATTTCGTTTTGAAGTGCCAACGCACCGGTCGAACTCCCTCAGCTGCAACTCCATCTCAATGTACTCGCGGAAAAGCTTCTTCTTTGGACATTTTCCAATTGCCGTGCCCAAAATCTTACGAGCGGAGCCTAAATTGAGTTGTCTGAGCTCAAATTGGGCGAACATCAGCCAAGTGAAGGCGAAGGTGAACTGCTTGTGGGGGACGATGTCCAAACAGGCACGCCACACTTCACGACACTTTCCCACGTCCTCAACATCGAGCTCTTCGTAAATGGCGTAATACACCCACAGCCAAATGTAACGACGCCAAAACCGTTTTTCCTAAAGGTTGAAAAGAAAATGCATTCGGATGTAAGCCCACCATTCTGTTAAATCTTATTTTTGTAAATTAAAAAATTCGTCAGGGTCTTGGTCACAGAAACCAGTTACCCGAAATGTCTATTATTTAGCCCACCTACCACATAAGGCGGCACATTGGAAATGGCCCTCTCAAAACATTCCTCCACTTCGGCCCGGTCGGCCTCCTCCGCCATCAACAGTCGCACATAATTGAACCACGCGTCGTAATTGAATGGGTTCTCCTTGACTTGCTGAAAAGGGACATTTGGCCAAGTGATGGGCCACCACTCCGACCTCTTCGTATTGGTGACGGCGTTTTGAGAAAATGACTCCCTCAATTCGCAATCGTTCGCCAAATTTTTTTTCATGCATTGTGAGACATTTGAACAGTTCAGTGGTGCGAGTAGTTGGCAAATGGTCTGAAAAGGGGGCAAAAAAGGAATTCAAAACGGTAGGACCATTTACCCCCCTCCCCCTCCCAAATTCGTACCGATGCCGAATTGATAAATCACGCGCGCCCTTTCGAATTCCTTTTGCCGCTCTTCGAATTGCGCAAAGGCGATCAAAATGTTTTCTGTCAGATTCTCCTCCCCAAAAAACTCCAACATTTGTTCGTAAATTGCCCTTGCATTTCCAGTGAATCCGTTGCGCTCTTCGAACTTTGCGTACCGTACCCAATTTTTGAAGTCGTGCCCATGGACATGCAAATAACGCTGAATTCCTCGCGTTGTTCTGTTTGTTCGGTTTCCGTTCCCTTTGCTCCCTCTTCACCTGGTAAAGGTCCCTCGCTCTGTCCACTTCTTTGTAGCGCATTTCGAAGTTGATGAATGTCAGCCACGCCTGCTCATCCGGCTCCCACTCCATCCACCGTTCGAACACTTGCCGTGCGCCGGGGATGTTGCCGACCAATTCCTCCATGTAGGAGTACTTCAGCCAAAACTGCGTGGCCCTCGGCAGAATGGTCACCGCCCGGTCCCAAATGTTTCGGGCGTGGTTCACCTGCTTGTTTCTGTACGAAAATGGATAGATTAGAAGCAAGGAAAAATGCAGTGAAATTGGGTGGTATCCAAGTCAAAAGGAAAGACGAATTCCAATTTAGAAAATTCGTGCACAATGGAGTTGATGGGTCATTCCGAAGTATTTAACGAATAATTTTGAAATTTTATGGCTTGCTAAAAAATAAAGTGCCCTCTCCCCCCTCCCCCCCCCCATTTGGCTCTCCCGTGGTCAGAGGTGAGTCAATCCACCTCATTTCCATTTCGGCATATTGCAACCAGATGGTGATGCTGCGATGGTCCACGTCCAACCCCCGCTCGAACACCGACCGCGCCCGTTGCAATTCGCCGGTGGATTCCTCCCATTTTGCGTACTTCACCCAATTCGCTATTTGCATTCGATTCTTCCGGATGTTGTCCTCAAATTCCTTGCGACGCCTTCTGTGATTCTCCGCCAATTCCTCCGGGTCGGTGATGCGAACTTTTGGCGGTGGAGGGATCGCCTTAACGGGACGAATTTGTTATGGTAATTGTTGCCGAATCAAACTTAAAAAAGCATGTTTAAAAGTCGGCCATACGAAACTCCTTTCCTCGCCGCCCCCTTCCCATCCAATGAATTTTTATTGGCAAAATCGGAGGGTATTTTCCTGTTGAGTGAGTACAAGCCAAAAATTTAAGGAACCATCAAAAGAACGTGCAACTCACCTCTCGGAGGCCCAACTCAAAAACAGACAATTGAGCTCACTTTGCGTTCGGCAAAAGCACAAAAAAACATACATGGAACAGATTTGTAAGTATTTCTACGTGTGCCTTGCCTTTTTTTGTTGATTTTTTATAATTTTAGCTTGTAGTCACTAAAAGGAAACCAATCGGAGATTGACTCATTTCCATGTCTTTGATTGCCTCCCTTTCCTCCAATTACCTCCAACTCGCGCTCCTTCGCTTCACGCAAAAGTTGCTCGGCAGTGATTTGAACGACGGCCGCCGCCTTAAGAGGAAAAATTGGAAATGAATGGAAGTCGGGCACTGACTGACCTTGTTCTTCACTTTCTCCGCCTTTTTTGGCAATCGGATTTGCTTGGCTTTCTCCTCCATTTCTATCCAAAATAATAATTAAAATTAATTAATTAATAATAATCCGCCGCATCGTAAAAATATTTTCTGTTTTGAAAACAACAGATAAAATAAAAAGAAAATAAATTGTCGTCTCATTTTTACAGATTAACTGAACCAATCGCAGTAAAGCCTTGTTAAATGAATGTCCAATGTGAGAGGTATTTAAACGGAAAGCATCGCCTCATTCGCCGTTGGACGTTGAAGACGATTGCTGTCCAAAAGAGGGGGCCATTTTCGGGTTCATCGGAACATCCCTCAACATAGGCTCCAAAAAAGAAAATTGCGGAACGCGAGAAACGGCCATTTTGCTGAAAGTTGGGATTTGAAAGAACGGAAGCAAAAGTCTAAATTCCACTCTAACTATTGTAGCAATTTCTCCTTCTCCCTTTAAAAATTTGCTTATTTGCCGCTTCTTCCTTTACATGTGCATTGGAGAGAGCGTTTTGGTTGAACTGTGCTGGACACTTTCGGCCGCTGCGAGCAACAATTTCTCCGCAAAAACTTCCATGGCACTGCCGATAGCCACCGGCACACTGGCCACCATTCTGCCGATGTCTTCGTCACTTTGCATTACTTTTTTCACTCTCGTCTAAAAAAAATTAGGGAATTAAAATAGATTATTAAATTTTATTAATTGGATAAATTAACACTAATTGTAAAATTGTATGAATACCTAAACAGTAAAAAGGTGAAAAATCATCATCAAAAAATGCTCATTTAAACTCGTTTTAACACAACAAATTAATGAATTTCGAAAAATTTCAACGATATTTCCTTCGAATTTTGGGTCAGGCATTAAAGATGCGAAATAATATCATTTTTATGATCAGGATCCTGAAAACTGTCCGAATACATCTTTTGATTACTTTCCAATTTTCTTTTTATGTCGAAAAATGGGGATCAATTTTACTATTATCGTGAAGTTTTCAATTGTTTCCAAAATGTTTTTTCAGTAATTACTTCTTTTTCCACAATATTCCCGTGCCAATTACCGGCTGTATTCGTGCCTGACTGTAGCGGCGCTTTCGAATACGACTGATTTTTGAAAATTCTCCGTCCTCCGGCGTCGAAGTGCTCGCCACATTTTGCTGCTCATCCTCGTCGGTGCTCAATTCTTTGTTGTCAGTCTGAAACAAAGCCAAGTAAAAATGTCAAAATTGGTTTTGCTTTTTGCCTTTTTCGTCGCATTTTCCACTGTGCCTTCATTTGTTTTTCTGACAGAATTCAGTGATGAAATGATTAATTTATCTCAAAAAAATTTTGCAAAACAATAGGGTCCCCCCTTTGGTTTTTGATAAAACTCAAAATTTGTCAATTTTTAACTAGCGCTTGCTCAGCATCAGCAGAACTTTTCATCATAATCTTATAGAGTTTATACGGAAATTTCTGTTAAATGCTATAAAGAAGCGAAAAATGCCAAAATGGGTGGGCAATAAACATCAAAAATAAGGGATGAATCAAAAAATATCACTTTTCTCACCCGTCGGACGCGCGTATGTCACCAAGCAGCGGACGATGATTTTGTGCGGCGTCGATGGATGGGTGGGAAGGGAATGAGTAACTGCGCTTGACAACGACCTTCCCCACGCGCCGCTATTTAAGCACCCGAAATGAGTGAAACAATTTACAAGGGCAACGAAAATTGACAAAGGGAGCGCAAAGTGACAAAGCATAAAGCAGAGAGAGAGAGGGTGCCATTTTGAATTGTCAGTTTGACACTGCAAAACGCCACGGCGAATATTCGGACAAGCATTTAAATTTTGTAGGTATAAGGAGCGTAAACTTAGGAAAAGTTGAGACTGGCGTAGTCTTTTTTTCAACTAATGTAAAGTATATGTGGATACGTCGTGAAATTTTCAAAAATTCAAGCAAATTCTCAGGAATTTTTAGGTATGAAAGCGTTAAAATATTCTTTTCTTTCGCCTGCCATCAGTATTTAGATCAAAAAATTAGAAAATGATTTTAAATTTTTTTCCAAGGAATAAATAATTGGCATAGATATGTATCTAATTCCATGTCCATTCATTCTACCATGGCCATGGTACACATGATATGTCTGTAATGCACAATACTTGAATACCTATCTAATGAACTGTTAAATTCTCCTGATTATAAATAAGCATCACATAGACACATGACACATATTCTTCAGTTTGCTCATTTCCCTTTTCATTCCGATGCACTTTAATTCTTGGTACGCAAAAAGACCCTTAAGAATTCTCAAAAAAATTTTACAAACCAGTTGAAGCTTTTTACCTCAACACTAATAATCATTGCTTCGTTTATTTTCAAATTAAATCCTTTGACATTTATTTAACTATTTCTTAATATGTATTGGGTAACAAAGAAATAAAAACAAAGACGGCCAAAAAAGATAAAACATAGAGTTTGACTTGTGAATTCAGATTTATTTTTTCCAAAATTGATGGGAAGAAGAAAGATATCGCGCAACAAGCTTTACGGGAGAAAATCAATGCAGAAACGCTGGGACAAACGTGATGGAAGGCGAACGGACCCGCCGACTTCGAGTGACGACCAGCAAATGAATCCACTGGTGGCCAAACTTTTGCGTGGAGAGAGCTTACCCACGAGTCCGCAGCCCACTTCGGTGCAACATCCTTTTGTTTTCCCTAATTATTTTCTTAGGTCGTGCGGCGCTTCAACGAGGCAATTGGTCCGGTACAGCCCGCGTACTATGCGGAGCAAATTCAGGTCGACTGACAATGAATGGGAAATGTGTCGGACGACAAAGAATTGTCTTACTATTTAGATCTGCGTCGCGAATCCTGGCCGTTTCTTGGCTAGTTGGGTACGTATTCCAACAAATTGTTGTGCGTTATAATCTGTTTCAATTCAGGCGCTGTTGGTCACCTTATTTGGCGAGGCATGTTTTGTGTTTATCCAAACATTTGAAATGGACCAATTATTCTGATGCTTTTATTTATTGTTTCTGATGTTAAATAATTACAGGAGAAGCTCTACGATTTCGTCCGCGAATCCCGATGGACTGAAGCTGAGTTGAAGCCGTTTTTCATCAAGGAGGCTTACTGAACATACCATTCGGTATACAAAAAAAAATTGCTTATGTGTCTCAGTTGCCTGTGAGATGGTCAACAAAATGGAGTTGGGTTCAAACCCCCCCCCCCCATATGTTACGGCTGTATTTTAGTGTTTTTAAGCGAATGAATAAAAGAAAATTACCAAAAATTAGTTGTTTTTTCAGATTTTTGTACATTTATTAGCTGCCATAATTGTAGACCATCGATCAGATTTGCTTTCTTGATTGGGTGGACTTCCTCTCTTATTAATTGTTGTTTACCAGTTTTACTTCCCCCGATACGTTTCGGCTGTCAGACCAGCTGTCCCTTCCCTTTTAACACCGATTTTGCTGCTCTTTTAAAGATTTGTTATTCGAATAAATTTTATTGAATTCAGTAAATTTGATTTTTGTATGCGTTGTTTATAAAATAGCTACTGTCACTGAGCTTCAAACTGCCGTGACGCAAGTGTAGGCTAACATTTAGATACAATTAAAAGTGATATGTGGATCTATTCATAGGTTTTCAGATTCTTCTAAATGGTCAAAAATTCAAGTCTTGGGAAAAACACAGGCTACGAAAAATATCCCGGACCTGGATCCAGAAAAAGAATTAATACGAGAATTTCTTTAACTTTTTGAAACCTAAGTTTACAGAACGCCAAAAAAGTATTTAAACAATTTCTAATTTGAGAAATACCTATAAATTTTTCGTTTTTTTATTCGAATTCGAGTACGGGGTTCGGAATTAGTCGAATGAATGCAGTTCGTGATCAATGGGCCCCGAAAACCCACGGAAACATGTTTTCACAACTTTACACAAATGTTTCTCCATAATTTGATTTATTAAGAAATAATAACAGTCATTGTGATTGTAAAATCCACTAAATGGCAAAAGAAAACAAAACCGGGGAACAACAAAGCAAGCGAAAGTCGTTTCATTCGTTCATTTCTTATTAAATTTAGCGTTTAGGAAATGTCGCCGGTCAAATTCGCCCTCAGATGAGTTTCATCGTCCAATGGAAGTGCCCGACCACATTTATGTGGCTGGGATGCCGAGACATCGCGCGAAGTCCGAGACGAAACCCGAAATGTTTGTGCCAAGCCGAATAACGGTCGCTGGTGGGAACACAACCGTCGCTTCCAAGGCGCAGCCGGTCTCAAAATGAAAACATTTGGACTTTTTTTGAAAGCATTTCAGGTCGAAATTCTCAGAGAGCGCCAAACTCTTCTCCAACCTTCGGTATAATATAACGAACACTACAAAATCCATTTGTTTTTTCAGGACAATGTGAGGAGACAAAAAGCAGCACAAAATTTTAAGAAAATCGGTTTAAGGAAAACAATGTCATGAATGGCATTCCGGAAATGCTTACAGCAAACGAATTGACGCACGAGGACAGCACAAACAATGCGAGTGAAATAATGGCAGCGCAAGGCAACGAAACGGTGAGCAAAAAATAAGGGAGGGGTTGGGGTAATCGGAAGGGTGCACCGGTCGCAAAACCATCTCTTTGTTCGCTTACCTCACCAGACATCGATAGTTGTTGACAAGGACCCGCTGAAGGAGTTGAAGATGATGCGGCGGCGATTGATTCAGCTGACGAAACGCGTTTCCGAATTGGAAACGCAAAATGCGCAGAATGCCAATGAAAGGACTTTGCTGCTGGGTATTGTGAGTGCGTCTACTTTGGTACGTTTCGGAAAAGGGACCCTTCCCGTAAAAACCAAATTGGTGTTTTTTAAAAAAGGAAGATTTCTAAATTCTTGTTCGAAATTCCGCGAGTTCCATACATAATACTCCCAATCTTTTCCAGCTAAGTGTCGTTTTGTTGGCTTCACAAATTCGCACATGGCTGAGCCGCTAGGAGGGGCCCGTGCAGGACAATATCCGAAGAATTGTGCAACATCGAGGCATTATCTCCTGTTAATATATTCCCTTTACTCTGCTCAATATGCAAATTAAATCAAATGATACATAAATATGTCATGAAAATCTATTGTTTGATTGAGTCCCGATGTAATTTAGACACTTCGGTACCGGGCCTGTAACTCTGTTCAGGTTGTCGCCGCGCCATAAAAATGGTACCATTCGTCTTCTCTCATTGAGAGGAACCGATTGATTATATAACTTACCAAAATCAGGGGTAACAATTCTCTTGATTTTTCGGCATTTCGTATAACGGGCAAATTTCCCATTGTACGAACTGCCATAACACCCTAAGAAAAAATAAAGAAATTATTCTCGTAATTTGCGGATTTAGCAGTTTTTGTGTTTGGTTGAATATATACAAAATTTAATGTCGGAATTTTTGACAGAAAAATAAACTCTGTTTACATAAGCTCCACAAAACTTTTCCCGACTTTCGATGTGAAATGCTAAATTTTAAGTGCTTTCTAATCATTTATTTATTTATTCGCAAAGGAAATAAGCCGTCAGAAATTGAGTCGGTAGTCATGCTTCTTTTTCACGCTGCGTTTTTCTGTCGGCGAAGAGAACGGCTCCGGCCTGGGCAAGACCTGCTCGGAGACGGCTCTCTCCATCCGGCCCAACTTCAGTACCACGTCCCCCGTTGGCTGCGCGGGTTTCCCGGGCAAAACAGAGCGATTGAGCCGGTCAAGCTGATCCACTACAGAAACCTGTACAAGTCAAAGTTGGAGCAGAATCATTTACCCATCTCTAATTTTTAGAGTGCCACGGGACCGGGACCTGGTAGCGGACAACTGAGTACCAAGGTCCCGGTTTTGACCGGGACTAGTCCCGGTTTTTTCCCAGCCAAAAATTCCCGGTTTTTCAACCCGAAAAGGTCCCGGTCCCGGGTTTGCCCAAAATTCCCGGTCCCGTGGCACTCTACTAATTTTGAATGAAAGGTTTCGTCCAGTAAAAAATCATTTAAATTTTTGTTAAAAGGTGCGAATTTTAAGATTTAAGGGAAATTCAATGAACGGACTTCCGGATGTTTTTACAATAAACGAATTTATGCACGAGAACTCAATAAACAATGGGAGTGAAATAATTGCAGCTCAGAGCACTGGAACGGTGAGCAAAAAATAAGGGAGGGGTTGGGGTAATCGGAAGGGTGCACCGGTCGCAAAACCATCTCTTTGTTCGCTTACCTCACCAGACATCGATAGTTGTTGACAAGGACCCGCTGAAGGAGTTGAAGATGATGCGGCGGCGATTGATTCAGCTGACGAAACGCGTTTCCGAATTGGAAACGCAAAATGAGCAGAAAAATATTGAGAGGAAAGTGCTGCTGGGCATTGTGAGTACGTCGACTTTGGTATGTTTTGGAAAGGGTCCCACCCAAAAATGAAAATATGTTTTATGGAAATTCTCTAATTGCTCAATATTTCACCAAATCCCTGCATAATACTCCCTTGTTTTAGTTGAGTGTCGTTTTGTTTGTTCGCACATGGCTGAACCGTTAGGAGGGACCCGTACAGGAAATATCGGAATGTCCATATGTTAATCCCGTGTTATTTCCTTTTCTGTACCAACGAACTTAAAATTTTTGTTTTATTTTCGCGAATAAATCGTTAACAACGAACATTAAAAAATTATTAAAGTATGAGTACAATAAAAGTGGAACTATCGCTTCAATTTGATCACCCACTCAACGTGTTCAGTCTGGGGGAACAAATCAACGGGTTGAATGTCAACAATTCGAAATGGGTCGCCATCGAATTTTCTTGACGGGGGTCTGCATAAATCAATTAAATTTTTGGTTGCCGCTTTTGGGTCGCAGGAAACATAGCACAGCGTACGCAGAGAGTTGAGCTTGATAAAAACGAATTTTTAAACAAAATTAGTTAGCATTTGGGTTAATTAGTGCAGAACACGCTTTTACGCGTCCCATTAATAAATTGTAAACTGAAAATTTCACGGGACGCGTAAAATTCAATGGAATGAGTATTCTGCACTATGACCAATGCCCTTACCCTCCTGCAACCGATGATCACTTTGTCGGACACTCCCGCCCTCGGCGGGTCAATCACTCCGAAAATTTGTGAACTATTTAATGGACAACCGAAAGGCATGTGGTACTGAAACAAATTCGATGATTGGTTTTAAAATGAACAATTAATTGCCTCCAATTCCTTGAAAATTTTCTCCGCTTCGCCGTCAATGTAAACACAACTGAAGCAAAAACAGACATTTGAGCTGTAAAATAAGTTGCGTCACCTTTTTGCGTCGAAACCATTCTCAGATGCGTTCTTTCGCGCATCTCTCACCGCCTCTCTGTTCAATTCGATGCCAACGCAACCGAAGGAAATGGGACAGAGAGAAGCGGAAGGAAGCGAAAGAATTGCTTTGCGAATGCGTTGCATAAGACAAAGACTGATCTGAAGACCAATTGTTGAGTGAAAATCTTTTCTATTTTTTTATAAGAGACTAAAAAGGAATTGGGAGAGGAGAGGGAGACAAAAGAAGTTCGGCGGGAATCGGTGACTTATAATGCAAAAAAAAATAAACAAATGAGAAAGCAAAAAGACAGACCGTGCCAGCCCCACAGCACACATCCAAGACAACGAAAGGCCGTTTCTGAACAACATTATTTAGGAAAACTACCATTCATTGTCAATGTCTCGCGACGACAGACCCCCGCTTTGACCAGTGACTTGGCCACCCATCGCGCCCCGTACGCACCCGACCGGTCCACTTTTGTGGGGTCCTTCCGAAAAGGCGCCTCCCCTGGGCACCCCATCCTCCGTAAGTGTCCACTATGATTTTTCGGCCCGTAAGGCCAGCGTCACTTTTGGGACCTCCGACATGGAAAGAGCCTAAAAAGGAGATGAAAATGACCTATCGGCACCGCCGAACCCCAAAAATCCCAATTAGCATTTAAACAAGCCAATAAATATTATTTTTACCTCCGTGGTAAAAAGTTGCGTGCTTCCGTCTTTTCTCATGTCCCCTTTTTGTGCTGCAGGCAAACCCAACAAATTTCCAATCGTTTCGTAAAGAGTTTCAGTGGCACGGGTGTTAACCTTTGTAAAATGTTTGCAATAATTAAAATGATCATAAATAAAAACCTGGAAAAATGTCGAAGGGGAAATGCGAAAGTTAAGGCCGAGAAGGGACTCGTAGACAAAGGGGGTCCCTGAAAGTCGAAATTGGTGCCAATCCGTACGGATGGCGTTTCTTTTACACTCACCGGCCACGTGCTCGTAAATGCGCTCGTCCCCCGCATTTGCCTGTTCTTGCCAGTAAAACGAAGTGACGTTAAACTGTGCCGCTTCATCTCTGAACGGATCCGAAGGCAAAAAGAATTCCCTCAGCTTTGTTTTGGCATTATCGGTAATCTAAAAAAGAATTGTGCGTCTTTCGCCTTTTGTCCGGGCCCACCCGACTTCGCTGTTCGGGTGCGGATGGACCGTCACGATAATCATTGTGTCGCCCGAGAAGTCCTTGACAGTCAACATTTTCCAAAAGCCTTTCCGTTCGAATTCGTCGAATGGTTCTTCACCTGTGAAAACAAAGAATATTGATAATGAAAAACGGATTCGAATTTCGAACCGAATTTCCGTACAAATGCCTCAAAATGGCGGACAATTGACCGAGTGTTTCGGGTGAGATTCGAACACTCATCCGGCGCCAAAACATTGGACTGTCTGTTCGCCATTTTGCCACTCATAAAACCAACTACCGCAGAACGGTTGTCGCCGGACGAATAACCGACAGAAAATTCGCATTTGTTGCGATATTGTTCAATTAATGGAGAGGGAAGAACCTAATGGAAAAGGGAGTAAATTGAAAAACAAATAAACAAAAAAGTAACATTTTTAGGGAGGGATTCCTTCGCAATTAAAGAATTCGTTGCGTGCGCTTGCGTCAATTTCTTTTGAAGTAATTCCAACACTTTTTTGGAATGGTCGAATTTGATTTTGAGCTGTTCTTCATAGGGAATATCGAAGAGCGGAGTAACGAGCATTTTGCAACTCTTTTCAGCTTCATCGGTTTGCGCAACTGAAACCTAAAAATATCTATTGACAAAAAAAGGAATGAAATTTGAACCGTTTTTGGGCACTTCGGTAAATCAATCGCTTTTGTAACACTCAAACAGTTCTTCTTGAAAATTGCGTTATCCAAAAGATGAATGGCGCGGTCCGCACACTCTTCCGAATCCATTGTAATAAAAACGATACGACCCGCAAATTTCAGTTTTCGAAAAGAAATGTTGCCGAGACGACTGAAAGGGAAAAGTGAAAGTGCCACTTAAAATGGCAAAGTTTGTTAGTGTAAATATTGGGCACCAAAGTGCATGTCCATAAGATGACTTACCCTTGGATGAATTTTTTCAATTGGGCAGTCCCAGCAAATGGAGAAAAATTGGAAATTTTTATTCTGCATTCTGTCACCCCGACTAAAGAAGTGTCCTTTTCCTCGGATACCATCTGAAACAAATTTAAACAAAGAACATAAGTAAAATAAAAGTAATAACGAATTCAGTAACTTTTTTAAAAATCTAAAAATTCAAAAATTATTTTTATTAATAAACAAAATTATATCTCTGCGTCATTTGAGGTTCATTTCCTCAATCCTTCGAGTGATTTCGCTGCGTTTTTGAGCTAAGATTTGATTAATTGGCGTCCATTTTCTTTTGTAAGGAGGGAACGGCGGACATTTGCTTATAAATTCACCTAAATATAAAAGTTTAAAACCTTTCGAAATAGGAATCTTTTTACAAGCTTTGATTGGGACGGGGCGTTCTTCGGCTGAAAAGAATTCATCAAAATGAAAATGGTCAAAAAAAGGACAAACCAAAGCCATGCTGAAATCTGTCGGCATTAAACTCAAATGGTTTTGGAAATGAATTGCGGCTGAGTTTCGGAAGAAGCCAAATGACCATCGCAAATTGGTTGGTATAGTCATCGGTGATAAATGCAACTGTTTGCGCAAAATATCCCTTCCCCTCGTCTTCGTCGATAATTCTGACGATGTCTCCTAAATTAAAATTGGTAATTTTCTAACTAAACCAAAAATTATGGTTCGTTTTGCCTGCTCTGAATCGTCTGAATCCATCCCAAATTTCTTCCTTTGTACGAATTCGTGATGGGCCGACAGAATAGCGACACAATTGGTTTAGCGGAGCAAAATCTTTAGAATGACAAGAAAATAGCATTGGTTACCTCAAATGCCGTACTTACTTCGTCTGTTTGTGCTGCAATTTTGAGGACTTTTTCTGTGGTTTTTTGTACGTTCTGATCTTCTGCTCCGGGGTAACAGAAACAAATTATTAATTTTCATTTAAACATTCGGAAGTGCATCAAAAGATGCTAAAATAATAATTATTAAAAGCATTTGGCCAACTTAAACTATTTTATTTTAAAATTCTTTAATTAAATAGTTTTGATAAAATAATCAAATTTATTGTTAAATGTATTCTCTTTTGCCGGATGAAACTGGCTGCAAATCTGTGCTCGGAAATTTGGTTTATATGGAAAGAAAGCATTTTGGTTTTTCTCCCAAAGTCGTCGATGTGACTATGCCCACGAGCCGACTGTTCGGCCACGTTGAGTACAAATTGGAGATTTCGGTTAGATTGGCTGCGACTCGTTTTATTGTACCTTTTCCTTTTTCTGGCCACACCGCACAATTCCATTGACAGTGAGCCGCGGTTATTCGGTTTGATCACTCGCTACAAAGAGTTGAGCGCCCTTTACTCAACCCTCGCCTCCATACATCGATCGGTTTATAAATCCGCGTTTTTTGACCTCTGAAACCTTTAGCACTTTTTTAGCTTTATCTGAAGGGCAAATTCCCTTCCTTTGCGGAGCCCAAATATTTTGGTGCCACCGACCCTCAAACGATTGCCGAGCGAAGGAATTCCATCGAAGAATTTCTCCAGTTTGTGCTTAACAACGAAGTGTTGTGCAAGTCGGTGAAATTCCAACAGTTTTTGGAGGTGATTCTTCTCTTTTTTGGCAAATGTATCGGTTATATGGGACGAGGAAGCAGTGCCTAATAGGCAAAATGAAATGAAATAATTGACTCAACAACGAAGCACCCGCTAAAAGGAGTGTTGGGATGGCTCATCGGTTAATTAGCATAAGATAATCACCAAAAGGCCCCCGGCGGTTTGACCACTTCACTTCCCATCCCACTCAAAATTGTCTTGGCTATAAAATATTATTTAAAAGTTATTTTTTGATAGAGCACCAGGGAAATAAAAGAGATGGAAGCGATGGACGAACCGACGAAAAGTGACGAGGCGACGGAGGCAATGCCCGGCGGAACGGAGGCGTAGCGACGAACGGAGCGAAGCGGTGGGCTTTCAGCGGAAGGCAACGGGACAAAACATTCTCTCAATTCTCCATTATCAAATTCATATAAAATGACAAATTATTTTCAAAATATTATTTTCAGTCACATTTATTCATATTATTTAATTTTCTTCATTTTTCAGTGTGCCATTGCCTTTTTTATAGTTTTTGCTCCGTTCGGGAAATGGTTTTGCAAAATGAATATTATAAAACCATTTAATCGAATAAAATTATCACAACATTTATTTTGGCAAAAAAAGAGATGAGCAAATTCAGTTTGGACTTTTAAATATGCAAAATGAAAATGATTTAATTTGACCGTCCGTCAATCAGTCGTCGGTCAGTTCAGTACCCCAACTGTCTGTACGCATAACAACTCGTCGTTTCCCGCGTTTCTTGGCACCACAATTCCTGTGATTGGTGCAATGACATTTCACTTTTGAACGTGCCAATGAAAGGTCTTACAGTGTTTGTTATGTAAGAAAAGTCGTGGTGGGAACAGACGACGTCGAAGCGACCGCCGAACCGAGCTTCGGCAGCCAATTGGATGGACCGTTTGGCAACATTCAGCTCATTGTCCATGTTCTGTAGCATAAACAATGGGCCTTAGGCATTTTTACAAAATGAATTGGCCAATTCTTCATCGTAAAATGGCCATCTACCCCCCCCCCCCATCGCATTTGTTTCCCTTGGATTGGTTTACCAACATTGGTTATTATCCGCCTCAGTTCTTCGCTGTTGCACTCCGTGTCATTGGTCAGTTGCAGTTGGCTGACGTCTATCGGTTCCACGAATAAATCGGCATTTTCGTTGTTCGTTTTGGCCGATGCATTCGCTGCCGTCGCTTCCGCCCCAATTGGCGACTGTTCCGCCGTGGTCTGCTGATGCTTCGCTTTTTGTTCTGTTCGGTCCGTTTTGCTTCTTTCTTCCTGTTGAGAAAAGTCAAAATTATCCAAATTCATTGTTTTGTTTGGTTTTTGGACTTCGTTTGTCGTTACACTTAATTCGTCTGCTGCGTTTGGCTCCTCCTGCACTTCCTGCAATCGGTCGCCCGCGGCTGCCGGCGATTCTGCGCCTCCGTACCCCGTCGCTGCGCTTCCACTCGGCGCCGGCACTTCAGTCGCTGCTTCTGCGGCCTCCGATGGCTCTGCCACTGGACTTGCTGGCTGAACTTGCTGCGAAGTCTCTTCCTGTGTTGAAACCGGCACTGGTTGTAGTTGTTCTTTTTGGTCAGAATCGGAGGAAGGAGATTGAGGCAATTGCTGCGGCTGTTGTTGGGGGTATTGGCTTTGCTCATTGGTTATTTGGACGGGCATTTGTTGTTCAGGCTGGGGGGCTCCTTCTCCCTCTGAACAACCCTCGCCTGCTGCACAGGCCGAACTTTCCGTCGATGGCTGAGCGTAACCACCGGCGGAGGGCACTTCCCCGTCCGACTAACAATAAGACAGAGTAATTATTATTTTAAACCAGTAATTCGCCGAATACTTGAGCGACCGACTGCACAGTTCCTGTGCTTCCACCCCCTCCAGCAGAACAATCACTTCCGGAGCAAAAACGCCAATTGTAATTGTCGGAGGCGACACCGAATTATTGTTACAACTAAAAGCCCAAATAGTGAACCTTCAAAATTAGTTAAAACTCACAAATTCTGAATTCTCCAAATGATTGCTTGCATCAATGCCCGAACAGTTATCGATGATGGACAGTCGAGCAGACAAATCGGGTCCAACAACTTGTTGTTTACTGAAACAATTAGTGGGCCAATTAACAAATTCCGAAGTTTAACAACAAAAAAAAAGTATGGACCCTTTGAAATCCAAGGCAAATCAACACTCGAGCAAATCCAAATGTGTTCAGGAATTATGAGTGTGGAGGGCAGCGAGCAGAACCGCGAAAGCTGAAAGCAATGGAATAACTAAAACGAAACAGCGAGAATTCTAATCACATTTCGCTTCATTCTACTATATCGAAATTCGATTTCCATAGGGATTTATTTGCCAGACATATTAATTCAATTCGATTTTTCCCTCCCCTCCGCTACATCCGTCACTTCCTCCGCCACAGTTAATGATTATTGGGCCGGAACCTCCGCCTCCACAAGATGGTGGAGCAGCACAACATGGGGATGATGGCGCGGATTGAGAGCAACATGACCTCAATTATTTCATTTCAACGTTAATATTGATGTTTTAAATTGTGATTTATACATTCCACCACCGCCGAAAAGAAAAGCCCTGGAAAAATGTTGGAATGTGAGAAAGAAGCAAAGAGTTGCAAGCTGTTGAGGTAATAGTCGAAAGAACGTCCCAGACATTTTGCTTAATTGGAGGGAATTAAGAAGGTCACTTTCATGGATTGGGCGAAAGTGAAAGAATGGTTGACACCCTCCTCAGTTTGCAAGTCGATTATCGGAGGCATAATGTCCGATTTTGAACCGAAAAAAGGGCGTATCTTCGGGCGGGGATTGCTTACTATGCTGAAAATTCTAATTTAAAAATAAATCACAAGAAAATATGTTTACCCCCCCCCCGCCGTTAGCCATTTATTCGATTTGTCCGACAAAAGCAGCAAAAGGCTGGGAAATGGGGCAAAATGGGGGAGAGAAGTGAAGAAAATGGAGCAAAATTTGCATAAAATGACAAACGAAGGTTTCTAAGTCAGTCATTTGATGGAAACAGATGAAAGAATTAAATGAAAATTCGAGTAAAATTTGAAAAACAAAAAATTTTGGGGGAATGCTATCGCCCACCCCACCTCATCCGGTTTGAACTTCCGCAGCAGGGCAATCACTCTCTGCTTTATATTGCGCTGCTTCAAAAACTTTTTCCGCCTCCGTCCAAGGTATTCGGCCGTGCCGTGGTCGTCCGCCCCTTTTAATTGGTTGGGTCGTCCTGGGATGAGTGAGATGCTTCTGCTGGTGGTGATAATTGTGTTCATTCTACCGGTTTTTTGCTTTTGTCCCCCCCCCATTCCCTTTTCATCACTTCCCGTCTCTCTGCTGACAAAGAACAGTTGCCGAGGGAAGGGGAGAGAAGCGGGGGAAGGAATGACCCGAGAGGGGAGAGGGGGGGGACCATCTTAGGGATACGCCCGGCGGGGGGGGAGCCAAGGGAGGAGCGGAAGAAGCAAAGACCGGCGGGGCATCTGCTGGGAGTGAATTTGGGGAGATGAACGAGGAAACTGGATTGTTGTTGGATCGGTCGATGCTCGAACCGCCGCCCAATTTGATGTGCCGGAGGGGAGGGAAGGGATTGCCCTTTGGGATGCGAATGCTTTGCGGGACAGACTCGATTTTGGAGGCATCGCATAATCATGGGAAGAAGCCCATGCAAAGCGCGCGAGAAAAAGAACTGAGGAAAATAATGGGAGAAGAAACATTTTATTTAAAATACAGAAAAAAGACAATTAATACACCAGTGAAATGTTTCTCAAGAATGACCGGAAAAACACAAAAAATAAATGAAAAAGCCTATCCGTACGTAAAGCATTCGCTTGTCAAAGTTTAGACGTTTCCCTGGTCCTCGAACGATTCAGCGATTCTTGGCGCGCACTGAGCAAAAGCTGTCCCTTTCGGTTCCAAATGCGACCGTCTGTAAGCGCTCGTCCATTCCCTTCAAATTGAAAAGCATTCAATTCTCAAAAACCAGTGAATATGGCAAAGATTACTCGCGATTGGACTCGTATTCTCACACAACAGCCATTCATCTGCGAAAAAGTTGTCCGAATGAAAGTGGACGATGTGGTCGAGAGAGACAACCATTGACGGATGATAATTGTGGCTAATGGGCAAAGAAATTCAGAAGGGAATAGGGACGAAGAGCATTTTGGAGGCACGGAACAGACCTGGCATGGGCACGGTTGGCAGTGGAAGCCTAAGCTCAGAAAAACATGAAAATGATGAAACAAATGGAGAGGAAGAAATTCGAATTTTAGAAGGGAGGGGGGGGGAAATTGATGATTAGTTCTTGCAACCTCAAAATAATAAACAGGCATCCGAGCCAAATCATTTAGAAAACTTCGAAAATTTATTAGAAAAATCTCTAATTTGAGAAAATAAAAAAATTCAATTTTAATTTTGGAGATACGGCGTTGTGGGGGAGATGGAGCGAGTTGCTCCCTATAACATTTTTGTACCAACCATTGTTGCATCGGTTATAAATGCCAGCAGGAAGCGGTTCAGTGCCTTATTTGTCCGTTCGCTACCCAAAGGAACGGCGCATTTCAACCAGTAACGAATCGGCGTGGGCGAATGGGGTCGAATGCCAAGAAAAATGTCGGAATGAATGGGTCGGAACTGAAAAAATGGGAAAGGAATTGTAAAAAGCCGCAAGATAGGCGAAATTTAATAACCGAACACCTCGAAGACGGACGGTTGCTGCTCGTCCTCGAGCACCGCGCGAAGGTTAGCGATGGTCCGTCCGTTGCGCTCCGTCCTGCCCTCGTCGTGTTCGGTGACCACTCGACGGACCGTCTCGAAGAACGGCACCAACTCCTCGGGCTCCGGCACTTCCGCTGGCATTTCTGTTTGGTGTTCAATGGAAGAGCGTTCCTTCTAAAAGTCGGCGGTTTTGCGGCGGGAAAAAGAAACGCACAACGCAAAGTGAAATCTGCGCACAGAAAACGGTTTCGCCGTTCTGTCGCGCTTCGACTGTCCGAGTGCAAAATGAACGCCCGTCGCGCGTTCTGGTGACAATATATTCGATGGGATGGTCAATGAATGCTAAAGACAAAGGCCTTGGTGAAATGAAAAGTCCGGAATGAAATACCTTTTCTAATGAACATCGAATGGGCCGCGTTCGGTGCAAATTCGTCGCCGTCCACCGTTGCTTCTGCCGCGGCAATTGCCTGCGCGAACATTTGTCCCCCGAAAACGTCCCTATTCACCGCCTTGCGATAGCCTGCCACAAGAAAATTGGCACTAAAAATGAATTCTTTCGAAACCCTTTTCATCAAAGAAACCTAAAAGTGATAGGGCCGGTCCGTTCGATGCGTGCCAACCGTTTGATATAATCCATGTCCAATTTGACGGGGAAATTCTCCATATTTGACTCAGATGACATTTTCCTGCAACTTTTCGCAGCACAGACAGCTGAAAATTTGAGTTCAGCGCAAGAAATTGTCATATAGCACTCTCACCAATTTTTGAATGAAACGAAAATTTGGAGAAAACACTCAGCGAATTACTCGTGCAAAAAGACCGCATTCGTTATGTTTAAAATGCACATGGGAGAAATTCAAAATTAATTTGTCCCTCCTACAACAAATATTGAGTAATTAATTGGAAAATACTTAATACCAAATTGAAATACAAACAATAAAATCGGTATGCACGCATATAAACTACAATACTCTCTCGAAAAACGTATTGCCACTCAATTCGATGGAAAATGATCAGTTCATTCACGAAAAGGTCAGTCTTCTTTTTTCACACAATAGGGGAAAAATATCGAAAGTGAGTGGAAAAGGAAGGCGAGAGAAACAGACCAAAGCGATAGATAATGAGGGAAATGAGGACGGACAGAAAAATAGTAAATGAATAGAGACAATTCCGATGATTAAACCAAGACAAAATATACAAAAAAGCACTAACAAACAAACAAAGCAATTCATAAATTTTCGTAGTGCCCTCTCCACCTAATTAATTGTTCCTCCGCCTTTCTTTCCACGACGATGCGAATCAAATCGCTTGCGCTGTTCTGTGTACGCCGAATCCCACATTTGCACGTACGCTTGTGGAGTACAGTACTTCTGAAGGGATCGTACTCATATGAAAATGGTAACGGCGTGGTGGTAATTTAATTGGTTTTACATTCGGAGTGTCAATTCCAAAAATGACTGTTTTACACGGCAAGTTCATACTGACAAAGAAAATGTTTATTTGAATTGGCTTTAAATAAAATGATTAAAAAAAAGTACCCGAGTGCCAATGTTGAAGTGGAGAAGACGACCCCAAGAAAACCTCGACGAAACAATGCCTCCACCGAAGATCTTTCCTGATTGGACAGACCGTCGTGGTGGAAACCTATTCCACGTTCGAAGAGTTTCAATAACATTTCCGTTGATTTCTTCGCCGGATCTCTGGCATATGTTTTTCTCAGTCTCTCAACCACTCTGTTGTATATGTCCTCGTCGGTCCAATTTCCATGCGTACTTAAGCGCCAAATGTTGGTAAGTGCGGAGAAACAACTTATTGACAATTCTTATCACCGGCCCAAGTCGTCACGCATTCGAATGCGCAAATCAGAATGAACGGCCGTTGGAACTGTTCTTCTGTTAGTGACCCCAAAAGTGCCTTTCCACGTTCCCTTCCTCGTCAGCGGAAGGCTTTGTGCTTTACTTGGGGCCGTTCAACGGTGTCAAGCGAATACTGCTGAATGGTTGAAGAATAGGACTCAAGTGGATTAGAATTTGTTTTGATATAATGACTTACCTCTTCAGCTTTAAAGTTGTAACGACGTTGGAAAACGGCACTTGTCTTGTAATTTTCCTCACGTGTCTGCAATTCGTTAAACACTCGAATGGCCAAATGTTCGCATATTTCTCGATCGTCATTAAAACATAATGCCGGAATTTGTTGCTTTTCTTTCAATTGGTCGATTAGACGCATTATGTTAAAAAGGGCAGAATTCCTCTTAATTGTTGTAAGTGTGATTAGAAAGTGCGTAAACTTGGCCAATTACCATGTTGTTCATTTTTGAGCGTTTCTCAAATTCGTTTTGCACTTCCGACTCCAATCTCGTGAATATTCGGCCAATTTTGCTCTTATCCTCCTGCATCCAATGAACAAATCTTTCTTTTAATGCTGTCTCAAAGTGGCGCAAATGCCCCCTGTTCAACCACATTGGGTCGGCCGCAGAATTACCGGTAAAAAATGTTTTGAAAAACCGACGAGGTTCAAATTCATCCCTAAAAAGGCTTATTAAAACCACAAGAACCAATAGTACAAAAAATATTCATGACTAACCGAACTGTTTTGTCGACATCGCTCATCATTTGGTAAAGTTCAAGCACTTGACGAGCAGTGAGACGTTGGTCAGCCGGAATTCCAAACATACGCAATTTTTCCAATTTATATACGGAGAACGGGTTGAAAAACTGAACCACGTCATTCCAAGTGGCTCTGGATAAAACACAGTTTCCCAATCTCAATTTTCATAAGTCACTTTGACTGTTGCGAAATTTCGCTTGGTACTGGCGAATTGTTATTGGACGCCCGACTTGCGACACTTGCCCGGTCATTTGTCGCATCCTCACCGGTTCCGTCTTCAATTTCATTGGATGTCACGCTCGATCCCCTGAAAAATTTGGTTTCGTCCGTCTCGAATTGCACGCCTTTTGGACACTCCTAAAAATTAATGCAAAATAACTTTTAATAAAAATTGAGAAATCTTACTCGAATTTTATGTAGCGCAATTTCCAATTCCGACCATCTCTCGTCATAAGTTATCTTTAAAAAATTTTTAAAATTAATTTATTTAATTTTATGCTTTATAATTTACCAATTCCACTGTTCGTGCCGGTGCTCCATCAATTGGTTTGAGTTGTTCGGCCTCTTGAAGCCAATCGCGCAATTCTTCGATGTTACCAATCGTAGCCGAAAGAGCAAGAAAAGGGCAACGGATCAACAGGAAAATGTGTTCCCAAATATGGCCAAGAGAAAGGCCTTGGGTGTCTTTTTGACTAAAGAAACGAACTCAAATGAATACAATTACAGTAATTATGTGACTAACTTAATACAGTGAACTTCGTCAAGAATGACGTATCGAATTCGGGAAACGAATTCTCGGCATCTTTCGCTTGTGGAAAGGAGAATTTGCTCAAAACAATCGGGGTTGGTGACCAGCACTTGGCAATTCAATGGGTTGTTAACTGAACAAAGTAAGCGGAGTCAATTTGCCAGCGAGTCGTCTTCGTGGAATAGTGAAGCGATTTTGTGAATAAGAGAACTTTTCCACCGGACATGTTCTTTGACTGTAAATATTATATAATAAAATGAAATACCCAAGTAAATTTAGAGAAATTACCCGAAAACGCGCATAAACTGAGCCAACGTACTGATTGGTAAGTGCCTTTGACGGGCAAATGTAAACAACGACCTCATCGTTGCGGGGTGGGACGCGATCGCGATTCGCGACATTTTTTTTTTGCGCGGCGCGCCACGGTTTTTTTTTATCAATCAAAGCGGATTTGTCTTAACGGAAGTGAGTCCTTTTTTTAAATAGGTAAAAAATGATTTAAAAAATTTGCACTTGTAAGATAAACAATTTTCATAGTAATAAATGCCCCTGGTTAGAATTAGGTCAACCTTGGTCCACCGCATCCAACATTTTCCGCTGCCAAGCATCGGGCAAAAATCCGGTGACTCTTTCGTCCTTTTTAGGGTCTGACAAAATTTCCAACATTCTTCCCCCGTATTGGAGTTGGTAATAAACAAGATCAATGTCCAAGTTGTACGCCTTATCCGCACGTCGTTTTGACGAATCAGCAACTCCAAAACCCAACGAAAGCCAAAGGGTTTGAATCTAACGAGAAAAAAGATTAACAAGGAAATTGGGCACGCAAACTTTGTCCTTCTGCTGACTGTCCAAATGGTCATAATATTTGGTCAGAATCACTTTTATTGACTCGACAAGTTCTGAAGAGCAGAGAAATTACTGTACAATAATATGACACGGTTAACAAATTCCAATACCCAAAGCCGCGATCCGTTTGTTGTCGATGTTTTCGAAATTCTCCAACCGTTCTGAAAATATTTCGTTGTACCGCAACATCTTTTGATACATGCACAATGCTTTGGACTCGTCCAACTCCAAGCGGCGCAACAAATCATCGAGTGCAAAAATTGCCTTAATAAAATAAATTAGTTATTTTGTTTGTCAGTACCAAATAAAGGGGAATTCCCTTCTCTCACATTGGCCTTTATTCCTGTGGCATATTCAATTTTTTGTCTGTCGCTCTCAATTTGCTCTTTGTTTTTCTTCTCGCGACTTTCCTTCAGAATTTGGTCCTTTTTGCTCAGTTGTGACCCTCCCTTTCCTCCTCCTGCGCCCGGTTTTCCGGCCTTTTTCTTGACCCCAGCATCCTTTTCCTTCTTCACAGTTTCTTTTTGAACTGTCGTTTCTTTTGTTTCAGAAACATTAGCTTTTGGCACTCTTGTGAAGTCGACCAACATTTGACCTTCGAGCGAATCGGAGAAAAGTTGGTACCTGGAAAAACCATGGGAAAATTATAATTTTTTGCCCATTTGATCTCAAATTCGAGATAAGCCATTAAAATATCTTATACATTTTCGCTGTTGATTTTGACTTTTGTTTATGAAAATACGGTTTGGTTTTCCCTAACCAACTGTACCATTTTGAAAGGTCTTGGCGCTTGTGTAAGAGTCGATTCGCCTTTTTCGGGTCAGCCATTTGCACCTTCTCCCATTCTCTTTGCGCTTCTTCTTTGATCAACAATGGGTCGTCGATGCTGCTGAATTTCCAACCCAATTGATTACGCGCAAGTTTAGAGAAATCAATCGGAAATGAAGTGCAGCAATTCAGAGAATTGCTATTCTGAAAAATGGAAGAATTCACAAAAAAACAATTAATAGTTTGTTTGTTGTTTTAAAACTGACTAATAACACAAATTATCGCAAATAAATCCTCTTATCAGTCCCAGCGCTTACCTCCAGAAAATCAGGAATAAATTGACGAAGCAATTCGTTTTCGACTTTGTAGAAAATACATTGACCAGTTGTACTTTGCTGTTCGAAATTTTGTGGAGAAATTGGGTCGAATTTTTCAAAATTCAGTTTTATGATCTAAAATAGATTAAAACTAGCAACGAACTAATTACGAATCATTACAACACCAAAAAACAATCATTCTGCACAGGTTCGAATAAAAAGTGAATTTTGAAAAATTCGGCGCTATATTGAAAGTGGCCCTTTTTGAAAATTTTTAAAAAAAGTCATGATTCGGCCATCCCAAATGTCGTCAAGTGAGAAAAGGATTTGCTAAACCAAACTGTTTTAAAATAAGGAATTGGATTATTGTTCAACCTTTTCAACAGCGCCCGACAAAAGTTTCTGGGCTCGTTCCAACAATCCGCGACGAAAACTGTTCACCGATGGCGAAGGCCCCTTGTTATAATCTTCTTCCGTGTCCAAATAACGGCGTTTTACTCCCAATTCTTCGCAGATTAATGCCGACAAAAGAACAGCGTTGCAGAATTTTTGAAATTCGTCCAATTTTTCTTTATTCTTTTCGGCCTCTTTGAGTTCGTCGCGCAGAACAACAGCCCAAAAGTCGGTGATATTTTGACATGAAACCAAATCAGAATTTTGTGTCTGATAAGCAACTTAAAGGTAACAGACAAAAATATAGACAAGTTTACGCATACTCAGCAACTTACGGCCTCGGGTTTCTGGCCATTTTTCTCTGATTTTCTGACTAAATCCTTCGATATTCAGCGGAACAGTTGATAAACGGTATGCATTAACAGATATAAAGTTGATGGTGAAGCCATTGAACAAAACTACCGGTATTGCTTCGTTTATCACTCGACTACGGTGCTAGTAGGTGGGGCGCCGCTCGCTCAGTGAAAGGCAATCATATCCCTTTGTCGGGATCATGACATTTTTGGTGGGGGATAGCTAAACCCGGAAGTACCATCGTATTGTGGTCAGCGCCACCCGAAAACTCAGTTATTTATACGACTGAAAATATAGGGCCCCTATTCTTCATATTTGACTACGGCTGATCTATCCGGGATGATGATTAAATTTGAAAATCATTTCTCATCCCAACAGCGAATATCGTTTTCAAATGAATATTCAGTCTTCTTTATTCGCACAATAGGGGAAAAATATCGAAAGTGAGTGGAAAAGGAATGCGAGAGAAACAGACCAAAGCGATAGATAATGAGGGATATTAGTAATACTCGAATAGAAAGAACCTGTTCACAGAGAACGATGGTCTGTCCACCCAACACCCATTTGTGGTAACGATGGGCACACAACTCAAGCAAAAGCGAATCGAGAGAGATGAGGAAAATTTCAACATCAGCAAATTCTGAAAATGTCGAACTGATGATGTAATAAAGGATGTTATTCTTAAAGCCTGTTATAATGTCGGTGTAAGGGCAAGGAATGAGTCGTATTGTATCCAAATCAAGCGGTAGGTCACCTTAAAAAAAATTCACAAAAATGAAGTATTTTGCTAGCCCACAAAAATGAAAAGCGCATCCCATTCTAAATAACAAACAAAATTACGCCAAATTTGCGTTCCTTGAAGAAGTATCGGTAGCCCCGGTCCAGAAGCAATTACTTTCAGTTTCGGTTAATCAGGTGGTTTCAATCGTTCCGGACCCGGTCAAATTCTCGCAGTGCAAGAGCCCTGCAGAACGAATCGGATTAAAATTAGGAATGGAGTGTCGAACATTTTGGGTCCCCTTTTCTGCGAGTACTTTTGATTTAAAATTAAGGATCTGGGATCGGCGATGCGGAAAGGAGCACGCCCAGAGAAAGTTTTTGAAAATTTACTTTAACAGATTTTCAATATTTCCATTCCAAGTTACTCTTTTAAATTTGATTTTATCCGAGCCGGAATTCAGAAACAGACCCAAATGTGGCCCGCATCGTATTCGTAAGGATAGCGACAATCGATCAGAATGAACCGCCGTTGGAACTGTTCTTCTGTTAGTGACCCCAAAAGAAAGACAGTCTCGAAAATTTGAATTTATTTTTCTTTTGCATTTCGTTTCCATAATTTTTTTTTGTTAACGTTGCATCTGAAATAATGCAATTAGCATTGCACAAAACAAATTAGGTAGGTATTTTTTAAAAAAAAGTTAGTTCTTAACGGATTGACACACCAATTCCCGAACACTTTTTTCTTCTAGTTCATGTGTCTTTCCAATTCTGTCAGAATGCTGAGCCGCACTTGGATCGTCGCAATTTGTTTTTATATTTTCTTTGGCACGATTTTACCATTCTCTGAAGCAATTCGTTTTTATGTGGCTTCTAACGATAAGAAATGTCTGAAGGAAGAAATTCACAAAAATATCGTGTTGACGGGCGAATATGAATTAATTTGATTTGTTTTTCACCAAAAATTTTTTTTCAATGGTTTTTGTCTACACAATTTATTTTTTTGAGGAGGGGGGGGGTGCCGTAGGGTGTCCAGATATTTGCGGCTATGTCCAAAATCGGGTTCAATCTTATAGTGGAAAATTTGCATTTACTGCGGACGAATACGACATTTTCGAAATTTGCTTCCAAATGCATGGCCCGACTCGTAATTCCTTGACTGTTGCTATTTTCAAGTGATGCTTTTAATTTCCAGACATCGCTTATTTAAAGCTCTTTAGTCCATCTGGGATTGAAAAAATGTAAGTTTGAACCCGATTTTGGACATAGACGCAAATGTCTGGGGTAACCGCCGTAAGCATTGACAGCAGCGTGATAAATTCGAAATTTTTATTGAAATTCATTTGTGACAAAATGCAAAGAAGAAATAAGTTTTGAACGGACTGATAAAATTTACTGGTTTATAGACAAATATGGAAAATGAATAAAGCCCCATATTCGTAAAGGACTTAGAAACTTCAAACAAAGCTTAAAAATTTTTTTGGCGCGTTTTATGCTTTCAACAATAAATCAGGAAAAGAAACAAATTTTTAAATTTTTATGCCCTATTCATGGATTTAAAAAGCACTGTTTTTTTGTAAACAAATACATATATTACATAATTAGTAGGGCTGTGAATTTTAGGTTTTAACTAAATTTTTTGCTCGATTGATTTGAAGAAAGGAGCTCAAAAAACGCATTTCTGCATTAAAAATTTTCGATTCTGGTGTCATTATCGGTCACTAGAAATCACTATTTTGGCTTGGTTAAAAAAGTGACTAGAATAATCGAAATAATTAGTTTTGTCACTATTTTTTCACTATTTCGATTATTTTGGGCAAAATTCCTTAACAAAAATGCAATAAAACCAATGCAACAGCTCCGGGTCCCTCCCCCTTGTCATTTGCGCTGTGACCACTGCGTTGACTGATTCCACATTTTGACTGTTTGTTTCTTTCTCCGCGGTTATTTCAGTTTCCATTTCCCTTTTTATGTTGTCCTCTCGTTCAGATGGAATAGTGTTTTCGCTTGTTTTGGTTTTGTTTTTTTGCCCTTAAAAATCCCAGCCCTACTCATTTGCAATGCAATCAGTGAATAAAATTATTTTTGCTTAA
>CP049705.1:5147699-5172950 GCA_004148225.2 Heterodera glycines | reverse complement strand
AAACAAACCTGAGCCAACGCAATTTTGACATGCTGATTCGCGTCAGTTGTTAGTGGTCGAATCACTGGCAAAATTTCTTCAATGATTCCCTTTTTTCGGCCTTCCTCCGACAGAGCAGCACAGAATGCTAAATGAAACTTTGGTTCATTTTTATAAGATCCGCCAAGAAAAGGGCATAGGTTTATGGTAAGCCACGTTGTCAGAGAGACTTTTAAAATCAAAAGTCATGCAAAAATTGTCAATAGATTCGCAGTTTCGGTGACCAAAGCGTTATTGGAAGAGAATGAGGTCCGAGTTAAAGCTGTTAAAATATTATCCTATAAATACATTGTAGTTTCTCTGCCGCTGCATCGCGTACTTCGCCCTCGCAGTCCTTCAAAAGTCCGGTGTACCATCCGACAATTTCTTCAATGCCAATTTTGGTACCGAATGCTTGCTGAATCTGTAATTAAGGTACTTACTATCTTTGGTTGTATACTTGTGAATGTGTTACTTGAACAATTTTATCAGCTGCCATATAACGAACACGCCAGGATTTGTCCTGCACCAACGAAACAGCGATCGGTTTCACTTGGGCCAATTTTGCCGAGTCTTCGGACAACAGACCAACGATCACAATGCCAGCCTCAACTGAAAGCAGTCGAACAGAGTCCTAAATAGAGAAACTAATTAGACAAAATTTCATCAATTCTTCACTTGTTCGTCCTTGGCCAAGTCCTCAAACATTTGGGTGATTTCATTTTTCAAATAGTCCTCCTCCTGCACTTTGGCAAAGTCGCCCAATTTGGATGCGGCAGCACGGCGAACCATCGGTGTATCGTCGCGACAGAGGCACCGGAATGCGGCACGTAATTCAGTTTTTTGAGCAGGATTGGCACGAGCGTATGCCACGCTGAACAATCCGCAAGCGGAGGTGCGCGAAGTAAACCAATCACCTGAACGGAGAAACAAACGCAGTCAGTGGAGGAACTAATTAAGACAAATGTGAACAAAATGCAAATTACTGACCAGCTGACAATCGCAGAACCATCGGAATGAAATATTCCTCGAGTTGAGCTGCACTGTGTTTTTCTGCTATTTTTTGCAACGATTCCACCGCTTTGTCACGCACGACAGTCTCCTCAATGTTCGCCAAATTTTCAAGTGGCGGCAGCAAACAGTGTACATACTCAGGTCCGCCAACCAA
This sequence comes from Heterodera glycines, assembly GCA_004148225.2. Classification (NCBI taxonomy): domain Eukaryota; kingdom Metazoa; phylum Nematoda; class Chromadorea; order Rhabditida; family Heteroderidae; genus Heterodera; species Heterodera glycines. Next base: position 5,171,764 of record CP049705.1, on the reverse strand, counting down.
CGGAGTGAAATTCCCCAATTGTTCGGCCAATGCCAATAGAACTTCATCCTCGTCATAAATGGTGTCTGAATTTGTAATAAATGTAGAAAATTTATTTATGCAATATATTTTTATGTAATTAGGTAATCGGATTATTAGTATTAAAATAACCTGTAAGGAATTGAATCAATTCTTTGCGCGTTCGTTCAACGCCCAATGCCAAAGCAATCGTCGACAATTTACGGATTGAGTTGAGACGAAGCTTAAAATTGATCAATTACAATTCCTGAATGGTTACAGCGAACATTCATATCAAAAGAACGGACCTGAACATCTTCGTTACGAAGCTCATCAATAAGCACAGCGATAGGGTACAAACTGTCCTCACCCTCTTCTGTCGCAATAGGCGCTGTCGTAGTCATTTTAGCCAAAATCAGAAAAGTATTTAGCTACCTTCGTTTGTTTTTAAATGAAATTATACAATAATGAAGCATTGTGGGGTCAAATGCTTCAATCTTTTTCGGTTTTAGACGTCCTATGGGCTTTTATGTGTTTCTTACTTGGTCAATGCTTAGATTCCTGGTATCAATCAAAAACTTAAAAATTAGTCAATTCTAGGCTAGAATTTCTCGTATAACTGAATTCTAGGCTAGAATTTCTAGGCTTAATTAAGCTAAAAGCAGCAGACAAAAAATTACTTTTGAATGTATTCGAATTTTCGATTATTTTCACACCGAGTCAAAAACGAGAGACGAACCAATAAATAGAGAGTGCGGAGAAAAAAACATCTCTCTTATTTTTTTATCTCTGATAATTGTGAAAAAATGAATTCACTTCACTCTAAGAGATTATTATGAAAATTTAAGTTACAAAAAATGCAGACATTGGCCGGCTTTTCCCGCGGCCGCGGTAATCACGCTACCGCCGGGCTATTATTATACATTCGCATTTTTATTTTTTATCTTTTTTTAATGCAATTTTTTTACAAATACGTAAATAAGGAGAAGCAACTTTGATTAATCCAATGGAAAAGAGATTGAATCCATCTGCACTTCCTACGCTTATGTTATCGAATTTCGGTGGTTATTCGGTGGAGACACTTTGCACGCTTGGGAAGGAGTTCGTATTGGAACTTATGACTCGGATGATTAGGTAAGTCGTCACTTACAGTTTAATAGCTAAATTTATTTTTCATACTCTTATTGAATTTGGAATTCGGTCCCACCCTTGGAGAAAGATTACCGATAACCAAGCAATTAATTTTAAATCTTTTCAGCATTGTGAGCACTTTAAAAATGGATATTAAAGGAGACAATAAAAAAGTAAATTTTAATTTTGATTTAAAATTCATTTGCCTTTCAAGGATCTAGACATTGTTCGAATTCAACTTGATTATTCTCGTCTCATTTTTCTCTGTCTTACTGAGGTTTTCTCATTTTGTACACTGATATTTCTACATTGAAAATCGTTTTTATTAGGTCCGTCTTCGCATCGATTTAAAACTTGCTGAGGGAATTGGAGAGAATCAGAATTTGAAAGATGTTCGTCCTTCTGATGAACGGCTGTTGGAGCTCCTTTCAGAGCCGAATCAACCGGAAGAAAATGCGAAAAAGGCAAATTTGGCAGAGAGATTCGAACAAAACAGAAAGGAGTTAATTCGATTGAATTGTCATTTAAAAAAATTGGATTGGTTGTCAGTTAATGCGGAGAATGGAGATAAATAATTCTGGACTTTTTGACTTAATCTTTTGTTGTTTTTGTAAATACACTAACTTATTCCTTACTATTTGTCTTTTTATATATTATTTGATTAATTTAGTGTCACATTTTATGGCGTTAAATAATTGTTTTACTGAGAATAGATATCCAAATGAATGCATTCTTTCCTATGGCTCGATCGCTGTTTCGGATCCGGTATGTTCTGGCATTTACTATGCTCAATCTCACCCTCCGACTAAGCGATTGAGGATTTTGCTTGGATAACAATCCCCCGGTTCATTTCCGGTTTGACTTTTTCATTCGGCTTTAGCTCGATGCGTTCGTTTGTTGTCGTTTTTCCATCCATGAACACCAGGAGAACATCTGCGCATTTGGCACAGAATATGGCAGAGTAGTGATTTTGCGATGTGACAGCTCCGATTAAGGGCGAGGATTTTATCAAACATCGTGAGTTACTTCTATTAGTCTACGACGGTTGAAAGAAATTCATCAAAATTCGAAAAATTTGGATGCTTGTAAAAAGTTATGATTAAAGTTCGTGTAAACTACAATATAATAGATAAACTTTTGCTTTTTTTCGCACAGGATTTGCCACTGGAAAAAATGCTGTGTTCGACTTATGTTTCATTCCTGATCGCCCTAATTTATTACTTTCTCTTTGTGGTGCCTCAAACCTAGAGCTTTTGGACATCGAACGGTCGTCGTCCATTTTTTTGCTTGGTCATCGTGACACGGTCCGATGTGCTTCCGTGTGGCCTGAAAATCCCTGTATTCTTTGTTTGTTTTTTCCTGTCCAACCTCTTCAAATTTCAGTTTGCGTTTTGACTGGTTCAAGGGACGGTGACATTTTGCTTTGGGATTTGCGTGAAAAACCATTGAAAAGAGAAATTGGTCGGAAAAGTGTGTCAAATTCTGTTTCTTCTCTTCGACGATATCAAACTGCTCATGAGGCAACCATTGCAATAACAGGTTCGTTGATTTGGCTTTTCACACAATTCGTCCTTTGCCATAGGCCTTTTGCACATGAGCGAGAATTATTTCATCTCTTCTTCATCGTCATCTTCAAGGTGCTCATTTCCTCCACCCTTCCCCTTTTTTCATTTTTATTTTTAGTGGTATTAGAATTTGGGATTTGCGATATCAAATCGCTTCTTCGCCAATCCGCTCTCTTTTCGTTCCCCAGAAGATGAGCAAAGAATCGGGCGTTGCCTCAATGTGTTGGGACCGATTCCGTTCTTCCTTTTTTGCACTTTGCACTGACAATGCCATTTACGAATATGTCCCCTCTCTTAACAGTTCATTTCCAGGTAATTAAATAATATGCTGTTTGGGTAGTGGTCGGAATTGACAAAAGTACTTTCATGTTGAGGATCATATCTTCTAACGCATTTTATTTCTTAAATTTAAGTGCGAAGTTTGCGGACAAATTTTGTCAATTCATTTTTTGTACAATGCGCTGCTTCACCTTTCTCTGACCATCTTTTATGTGGCTCCTCTTTTTCAAAGGCTTTTATTTGGGATTTACAGGTGTTCATAACGTTTGTAATTGTTTACATTTGTTCAGTTTTAGGAGGATCGCAAATATTTTCACGACATTTCGTCTCATTATGGAAAAAATCATGCACATAAAAGGAATAAAAAAATGTTACCAAATGCAAAATTTGTGTTGGATGGACACGATAAAGAAGTGAATTGGGAGACAACGGAATGGTACTTTTCTGACTATTTAGGTTGAATGTGTTCAATGGAGTTCAAAAGGGAAATATTTGATAACAATGGACAGTGAAATTGTCCGAATTTGGTCGCCATGGACCGGCAGAACCGAAAATGGATACGCTGAACAAGTCCCACCCCCCTCTATTCATTGACATAATTATTTTTTTTTGAATAATTAAGGTCGTTTTGAACCATCGTCCGGTCAAATTTACCTACCCAAAAATGTACACCGACGTCGAAGACGAAAGGCCCTCGTCAAGCCAAACACTCAGCCAACGGACATTTGGTAGCGAAAATCGCACTGACAATGAGTCGCGTTGTTCCAATGACAATGGCATCCAATTGCTGATTGAACACTCCCCTACGCGGAACGTCTTTAATGCCCTCGACAATCTCCCGTCACTATACGCCAAAACAAGGGAAGAAGCCTCAAAAGCAGAAATGACACAAATGGCTAACAGACAACCGAAACGGCTCATTGTCATCAAAAGCAATATAAACACTACGCCGGCAAGTAAAATACCAAGGTTGTCGATAAATAAAAATCGAAAGAATTTAATTCATATTTAAATCTGGAAATCCGGTCTCTGGGAATGACAATTCATCCTCCCTTCATGTTTAAGAGTTGGAGGGCATGACCATTTCACGCCAAGTCAACATAAAACTCCTAAAAGGAAGCGACGAAATCTGACTGCCGAATTTAAAAGTTGCGGGAACACAAAGAGGAAAAAGTTAATAAAAAGCATAGGATAAGCGGATGATGAACTCTTTAAAGGTATTGCGTGGATGCAACTTCGCCATTGGGTCGGCCAAGGTCGGCATCGACAAGCGGAGGGAGCAAAAGTCGGAAGAACGTGGAACTTGTCAAGCCGACGAATACAAAAAAAATTTTGGATTATTTTGAACGGGTTCAAAATGCTGCATCTTCTCCATCTTTTCAATGATTTTTTTTTCTTATTTGAATTGAAGTAAATTCCAATTTTTCAGAGTAAATTATGCGTGTCATCCAAATTTGTTAATTAACATTTACTCTTTTGCATTAACACATGTTCAAAAGGAACTCAATTAATTGTTTTCGGATGTTCGATTTTTCGGAAGACCCTTTGGTCCTCTCTTTTTTGTCCTCTGCGCAAACGAATAAAGGAACGGGTTCAGTTGGTATGTCTCTGTAATGAACTTTGATCTTTTTTGTTGTCTTTAAATTCCAGGGAGTGGATGTTCTCCATCGTCTTCAGTGTACGACGAAACCACATCAGTTTCCAAGCCAGAGGATGCGTTAATTACAGCAGACAATAATAACGTTGGCATTCTGCCGGGTGAAGCGGAAGAAACGGAAGGCGGGAGCAATGAAACGCCGTGCACTTCCACGGAACAAAAGGTCAATGAAAAAACAGGCGCTACTTGCAAAGCGGTCCTTTTTGAAATTTTTTTTCACTTTTTTTGGTCACATTTTTTTTTTTACACATAATGATGAATATTAAGAATTAATAGCACAATTATGGTGAATAAAAAGTATATTCACGATTTTTAACCAAAAAAATTTTTACAAAACAAAAGGGTCCCCCCTATGGTTTTTTATAAAATTCAAAATCTATCACTTTATAACTAGTGCCAAATTTGCTTAACAGGCCCAAATAATTGTCATATTCATGATCAGCGACCTCTAAAACCCCCGGGTACTTGGTTTCAGGACTTTTTAAACAAAAAAAAAATGTGACCAAAAAAAGTGAAAAAAAATTTTTTGCAAGTAGCGCCAAAAAACATTTAAATACCGTATGGCTCTTCTGCAGTTAATTCTTTTTATTAAAAGTTAAATTATTACCCACATCTTATTAGTCCGTCTCAAATCGTCAAAATTTGTCCAAAATGTCTCTGCTGAAAAGCGTCGACTCCAAACTCGGCGATGAAATTCTCACCACCATCGTGGAAACGACGGACATTCGACTCGACGACATCGAAGGAAATGCAATGGCAAAATTAGCGCTGGAAGAAAGTGTTGTACTGCCTGCACTAAACCCGAAACTCTTCACGGGTCTGCGGGCGCCGTGCACCGGAATTTTGTTGTTTGGGCCTCCGGGGAATGGCAAAACGATGCTCGTGGGTTATTAGGCAAATTCATTGGCTAATAAATGAAAATTTAAGGCAAAAGCCGTGGCGAGTGAGTGCCATTCGACGTTCTTTAGCATTTCGGCAGCGACAATTATGTCCAAATGGGTGGGCGACGGAGAACGACTGGTGAAAGCGCTTTTCCAAGTGGCCAGAAATGCACAGCCATCCATCATTTTCATCGGTAAAATTAAAAAAGGGAAATGAGTAATTCAAAGACATCGAACCCAATAACATCAGATGAAGTCGATTCGATGCTTTGTCAGCGTTTTGAGCAAGAGGACGGAGCAGCAAGGCGAGTGAAGACGGAGTTTTTGGTTCAGTTGGACGGATGTTCTTCGGAAAAAAAGGCAAATGGCCACGTTTTGGTGTTGGCAGCAACGAATCGCCCCCAAGAATTGGACGAAGGCATTTTGAGACGATTTCCTCAGCGAATTTTCATCGATTTGCCGGACAAAAAAGCACGTTTTCAAATGATTCGAAGGACTTTTGAACTGAACAGCACCAACTTACAAATTGAAGATGCCGAATTGGAGTAATCCGTCCGGTACTCATTTGTCAACCAAAGCCATTTTTCAGGAAAATCGCTACAATGACTGACAATTACTCGTATTCCGATTTGAAGGCCCTCTGTCGAGCCGCCGCCCTTTTTCCCGTGCAAAGTGCGAGAATGGAAAACAGGGATTTGAGGCGATGTACGGCTGAACAATTGCGCCCAGTGAATGTAGCCGATTTGGAAAATGCCATTCGCAGTGTTAGGCCTTCAATCAATGCCGAAAGCAGGAAGAAATTGATCGGATTTGCGGAAAACCACGCAAACCAACAGACATAATTTATTTTTGTATAAACTCAATTATTGTTTTTTTTGTTACAAAATTGTTGCTAAAAGCATTCAATAAATACATAGCTTTGCTAATAGGATGTGTTTATACTCAAAGGTTTCTTCGCCCAGTTTTTTGTTTTTGGCGTTTTGCTAAAAATTCTTAAACATAAAGAAAGAAAAAGGCAAAAGCATAAAATGAAACGGAATGCGCAGATAAACTCCCAAACTATTAAGGAAAAAGGGAGCGAAGGACGAATTGCGCAGTCGTCGACTTTCTCCTCTTCATCATTGAGCTTTCATCGATTTCCTTCGTCCAACGACAATTTCAATTGCAAGTGAATGAGCCCATTCCCTTCTCTTCGCTCGATAGAGGGCGAAATTAAATGAACAATTATTTATATGGTTTCTTTGTGGTAATTGGGCATTTGTATTCCGTTTTTGCCATTTCTCCTTACGACTCTGACGCTCTTTGTTTACGCAAAAATATAATTTCTTTAATAATCGAAAATTTACAAACACGCTTTTGCTTTTGAAAAAGGATTTAAAATGTTTGGTTGAGATTTAAAAAACCTAAAAGAGAAAGGAAATGGCAAGGCGGTACATGATAATGTTTGACAGTTTAAAGGAACAACAAGAAGGGGAAGTTCGCAGCACTGAAGCAATGTCCGAATTGGTCGGTTTTGGGGCATCGGAATTAAAAATGGAACACAAAATTTGTTGAAGTTGCAAGGGATCGCTTCCTTCACCAAAAGTGTTCAACAGACGCTGAACAGTTACGAGGTGCGCAAATTGGGGGACAAAGTGCAGGGGTACGTGATGAACTTCACGGAAACGGAGCAAAAGGTGCGGGAGGCGACGAACGAGGACCCGTGGGGTGAGGAGGGCAAATGTACCGATTGGAAGGAAAAGCAAAGAATTTAAGGACCGACGGGGCCGCAAATGCAGGAAATCGCCAGCTTCACCTTCCAATACGAACTTTACACAGGTGACTGACTAATCACTGCGTTGTTTTGCAATTCATTTTTTATACAGAAGTTATGGGAATGCTATGGAAGCGAATGTTTCAGGAGAATAAATTGGCATGGCGACGCGTCTACAAAGTAAAACGTGAACCAATAAATTCATTCATTTATTAATGTTGCCATTTCAGTCACTGGTTTTACTGAATTATCTGATCAAAAATGGTAGTGAACGTGTGATCAGAACCGCGAGGGACCACGTCTTCGAAATGCGATCCCTCGAAAATTACAAATGTGTGGACGAGCGGGGCAAAGACGAAGGAATGAATGGTCTGTCTGAATTTGGTTGGCCTTTTGTTGGATGACGAAGCCAGTTTAGCTCTAGTACACTTTAGGGGTCCAATGTTCAGTTTCTTGGGCCGTAATTTCTTTTTTTCTAACTATCTGTGCCTACATTCTTGGTATCAAACGAAAGCTTAAAGTCTCATGATTTTTTCGTTTTATACCAAGAATGTAGGTATTGACAAATAAGAAAAAATTATTGACCAAGAAACTGAACATTGGACGCCTCGAGTCTATTAAAAACCACCTATTTCAGTCAGACATCGTGTGAAATTGATTTTGGAGTTGCTGAATGACGAGGAATTGCTGCGAATGGAAAGAAAAAAGGCGAAAACGGAGGGTCGCGAGAAGTACCAGGGATTTTCTAAGGAGGACATGCTGACTGGACGGGGGATGAGCAGCAGCAAATTGGACTCCTTCGAAAAGTGGAACGAAAAGACGGCCGACGCAGACAAACCAGCGGAATCCGGCGGGTATGTCTGATAGTTTTTCGTATTGTACGATTTGTTGCTTTTAGTCATTCACGGGGCTTCGGCACTAATCGAAGAGAAGTGACCGCTTTTGACTTTGACGCGGAGAATCGTTCCTACGCAAATGGGTCACCCGAGTTGGGCATTAGAGAGGTGGGGAAATGCGATTCGTCGTACCATTAAGCAATTGTGCATGAGCTGTTTGTTTGCTTTAAGCGCTCACCTGAACGGGTTGAGGAGAATGAGGAAGATGAGTTTGGCGACTTCACTTCCGCCCGCGTGGGCACTGCCCCCCAATTGCCATCTGTCGGCCCAACCCCAAAGCCCATTTCATCGCCTCCCTCCGCGAGAACGGCGGCTGTCTCTTCCCCGCAACAGAAAGTACCCTTAATTAGGGTTTTACATCATTTAATCGTCGGTTCTTTTATCCACAGAGCTCTGTTGTCTCCAAGTCCGCCGATCCGTTTGATCTGCTTGGACTTGGCCCCGACTTTGGCAACAACGCTTTGTCCAATTTTGCGTCTCCTAATCCGTCAATTGTCTCAAATGACCAAATAACGGCAAAATCTGTGCATACAACTAGCAATGACGACGCGTTGTTAACCGACATTTTTACTTGTTTGCCGGATAGCAACCAAAAGAATGGCAATGAGGGGGGCACTGGGAATGGTCTCGTGGACTTGTTCACCTTAGCCCCTGCTAACCAACCGTCTTCACAGCTTGGTTCGTTTCCATTCAATGACAGGGAAATATTTTTGTTTTACAGTTGACCAACCCTTCGACAATGACTCCTTTTTGGGTTTGGACAACCACGAAATCCAAGTCGAACAGCAGGATTCACAAGCGCAAAACAACCAAAAAAGTGTGGAACAGCCAAAAACAATCGCAGTGGGAAGCACGTGGGAAAATTTAAAGGGAAAGTGAGTGAAAATGGAATCTCAAACTGGAGAAATACCCTTTCTTTCAGAGTTAACATAGACTTTGACCATTTGTGCCTCAATTCTCCTTCGAAGCCGACTCCGTCACTCAACGAATTGAAGATGACTTCCACGAAAGGGTCAAAAGCTGCTGCTTCGTCCTCAACTTCAGCAGGTTTAAATGCCACGACAAATTTAACGAGAATGTTTTACAATTAAGGGAGTTTGCTGTTGTAATTGGTTTTTGCGTGTCATCATTTGCCGTCGCTCTTCTTTTCGCAAAATCAGTTTCTCTTCCACACGGTCCATAATTTGGTTTAAAATTTCAAAGTGCTTCATTAATGGAGGATTAAATTTTCTTTCTGTATTTTCTCAGCCGATGTTGCGAACGCCTTATCCAACCCATTTTTCTTACTAAATTATTCTTTTCTCTTCTGTCTGTCCGAATCCTTTCCTTTTTATTGTTACTCATTTCTGTTTCATGCCGAATTAACTGAATTTTACTGTGATAGTGTTCCTTTTTGTTATTCGATGATAAAACCTCTTCTTTTCTATTAACAGTTCATTTAATTTTAGAATACTTTTCCTAATTAGCGGTTATGCGTAAAATACACAGTTAGTTGTAAGTCATAATTTACTAATTTGAAAAAAGAACCAATAAATTTCCGATAAATTTAAGAACGTGAAATCAATAAATAGAAAGTTGGACATGTCCAAAGAAGCTCAAATAACAAATGTTATACAATCATAATGGTTAGTTTTTTGGAATTTAGAAATCCATCAAATTAATTTACTGAAATATAAAACAGACTAAACAGTTTCCCCAGAGTTTTAAAATTGTCCGATTGGTCAATCGGTGGATGATGAGGTAAATTCATCAGTTTTCTTTCTCCTGCGCAGTCGCTTCTTGGAGAAGCCCGTCCTTTGCTGGTGGCTTTTCGTCCCCTTTTGCTTTTCCATGGCTTTTCCGACTGTCAATGGCATCCAAAATCAACGCGGCAAACACAAAAATAATGCCGAGCACGTGTCGATTTGTGTAAGGGTGGGAAAAGATGATGATCGAAAAAACGAGACTGAAGAGTTTTCGAAGAGTTGTGATGATGGAACAGGTGAGAGGGCCGAAATCGGTGACCGTTTTGAAGATAAAACACTGAAAACGAGCAAATTAATTAAACGGAGAATGGAAAAAAGGGATGGGACGAGAGGACCTGGCCAACCGCACCGGACAGCGAGAAGAGAAGCATTTGCTGAAGAATGAAAGGGTAAGCGGCGACGAATCGGAAAAACTGAAAGAGTTCGCCGCTGGTGAGAAGAATTAAGGCGAGGAAGGCGGAAGAGAAGGCGTTCATCGAGAACATCATGGTCCATTTGTCGGTGGTGTGGTAATGGCGAATTCTGTCTGAAAAAAGGGGGGGGGGTGAGAAATGCATTTATGGGGAAGGAAAGGAGGGCACCTTGGACGGCGCCAGTGAATCCGTCCATTGCCAACGACAGACACAGAAACAATTCGCCACTGCCAAACTGAAAGCCGACACTGCCCTTCTGAGGTTTGTACAAAAAGATGGCCATTCCGGTGACGATGAGAAGCACGTAAAAGTATTTGCGAAGTCCGTACCGTTTGTGAGCAAAAAGGACACCGAACAGCATGATGGGGATGGGTTTGCACGACTTGCCAAGGACCTGCAGAGATTCAAAAATGGAACAGTTCAATGGGAGGGGAGTGACTGACTTGGGTCGGGTAATTGACCCATTCCAAGGCGTAACTGCTGAAGAGCATGGCCAGGAAGTAGCTGGTTGAGCACATTGAGTACAAGTGAATCGGCACATTGTCCAGCGATTTCTGTTTATTTCTTCTCAAAACATACCAAGCAACAAGCTAAACAAGGAGAAGCGAATCAGCAAGTAATTGTTAAACAAAAGCCAACCAAATTGGTGGCACATTGGAAGAACACTAAGGCTTGCATGTACACAAAACGCTCCTTCTTTTCACCAAAAAGCCTTTGGGTGCTGAATGAATGAAAAGTCTTTATTATTTTACGTTTTTGAAAGGTCCCACATTTTTTCCTGAAAAACACTAAATGCGCCATAACAAATTATTATTCCACTGGCACAAAACAACAAATTCAGTGCGCGCTGTGACCAGGCTTGTTGTGAAGAGAGTTGCAAAGTTGTTCCACCGGCCATATGGGGACGATGTTTTTTAGAAAATAAAAAATATGCTAAAATTGTAAAATTTAAATTTTTGTTGGGATGGCCACTTTCAGCATCCAATAATTTAAATGACGGCGTTTTGTCAATGTTGTGCTTGGCTTTGATTAGCCATCGCTTAATTTATTCCATTTAAGCCTTCCTTTCCTTCTCTCTTCAACATTAGCCAATGGCAACTGCACAGCCCTCCCTTCCTTCGTCTCGTCCCCCCCCCAATTCAAAAAAAATAATATCCATCCACCAATATTCCATCCTTTTGCTTTGGAAAAGTTGCAGGAAAATGTCATCTGAGTCAAATATGGAGAATTTCCCCGTCAAATTGGACATGGATTATATCAAACGGTTGGCACGCTGTGCAAAAAAATAGAAGGAGACAAAAGACGACAAATGGATGCTTGTTCTACATTTCCTTTATTTTTTTAAAACTAATATTGTTACATTTTGGGTTTTAAGAGTGAAAACAGCTAAATAAGTGTGATTTAGGAGTTCGACATTTTGAAAATGCATGAACATGTATGTCGAACTCTAAGTTAACAAAATTTATTCATAGCATTGAAATTTCATCTCAATATTTGCACTTTAATTAGCCGGACAATTGGCAATTAACATGCACAATGCGATTAGACGAGCAGATCCCTCCGGCGATTATGAGCTTCTGCAGAGAGTCGGTAGTGGTAAGTGCACGTTGTGATAATAAATAAATACTTCAATTTTTGGTTATTTCGAATCACTTACACTTTGGCTAAATTTGATTGGTTTTACATTTTCAGGTTCCTATGGAGAAGTGTTCAAAGCCCGTGATGTCCGGTAATAAGGTCAATTTTATAAAACATTTTCAGTTTCTTACAATTAGCTCGGGAGAATTCGCTGCCATAAAAATCGTCAAATTGGAGACGGGCGACAACTTCGCAGACATTCAGCAAGAAATTCTCGTGCTCAAAGAATGCGTACATCCAAACATCATTTCGTATTATGGCAGCTATTTGAAGCGCGACAGACTTTGGATTGTGATGGAATATTGCAGTGGCGGCTCTCTGCAGGACATTTACGAAAGTCAGCACTCAAAAACTGACTGTCAACACACCGTCCCCTTCCCTTTAAGTGATCGGACCTTTGGCAGAACTGCAAATCGCTTTCATTTGCCGAGAGACATTGCACGGCCTTAAGGTACGGACTCAACTGCTTGTCAGTCGTCCATTATAACATGGTGCAAATTCAGTATTTGCACCAAAGAGGGAAGATCCATCGCGACGTTAAAGGGGCGAACATCCTTTTGACGCACAATGGCGACGTCAAATTGGCAGACTTTGGAATCGCGGCACAAATTACTGCAACGATTGGGAAACGGAAGTCGTTCATCGGTTCACCCTATTGGATGGCGCCGGAGGTTGCAAACGTCGAACGCAGCGGTGGCTACGGCTCGGAGTGCGACGTTTGGGCTGTGGGAATTACGGCGATTGAACTCGCCGAGCTGAAGCCGCCTTATTACTATCTCAGTCCGCTCCAAGTGCTTTCCCAAATGACAAAATCGAGCTACAAAATCCCCAAACTGAAGGACAAAAAGAATTGGTTCCCCTCCTTTTTATCCTCCAAAACACAACAATTCGTTCAGGTCGTCCGCCTTTTCAAGTTTTATCAAAAGTTGTCTGACCAAAAATCCAAAGAAGCGTCCATCTCCTGAAAAATTGCTGACGGTAATTAATACATTTTTAAATAAAATATTAAATAAACAACCAAAAAAGGCTGACCCATTCGTTTCCGGGGCGCTGAGCGCACGACTCACACGTGAACTGCTCGACCGGGTGAATCACCCTGAACATTTTTACCAAACAAATGCAACTGACGGAAACGAGCAATTGCAAATTGAAGTGGAAATGGCGGTGAACCCATCTTATGAGATGATTTATAACCAACAATTGGAATTTGAGTCGGAACAAGGCATGTTTTTAGCGCATTTTCAATTATTGTAACAACGAGGCACGGGATTCCCGAGTCTCAAAAATACATATTTTTCAAGTTGTTTTTTTAAACCAATTTTATTTGAATTTAAAAACGTCCGTCTTTTCACTCTTTCACTTGATCAATTTTCAGAAAATTTCGAGGCGCTTGCAAGAAGACGTGTCAGCCAGCACCACCAGCGGGTGAATGCCTTCACAGTCGCCACAACTCCGCCTTCGTCTTGCTCCGCTTGCTCCTCCCATGAACGCCTTCATTTTGGCGCTGACGACGAGGAGGTTTTCTTAATGGAAACCGTGGAAAATGGGCACGACGACACGCGGCAGCAGTCGTACCACACGGAACGGACACTGCTCGCCTCACAGGGCGAAGAGGACGAACGGAACGGAGACGTCACACTGCAGCAGGTGGGCCGAAAAGGAGCAATGAAAACAACGGGTGACCATTGGAACCCACGGAATGTTGTCCCTTTAGGAAGAGTCCACCGTAAATCACCAGTCGCCAAAGAAAAAGGCGCCACCAAATAACGCTCGGGTGGCCAGGAGACCGCGCGATTTGCGTGGACTGTTCCCTCGGGCACACCGACCAATTTCCTCGGCAAGCGAACAGCCGACCACCCAACTGAAGTCGAACCGATTGTTCGCGCGCATTGACGAGTCCTTTCGGAGCCGTTGGCTTAAACTACGCTCAAAATCGACTTCGATGGTCAACATTACAGGTCAATTCGTTGCTTCGTAAATGATAGTTCGTGTTTTTTAGGCATTGCCTCCTCGAAGGCTCCTCCTTTTTCCCATGGGACTCCGTGGGCCAATCGGCATCACATCCATCAGCCATTCCAGTCCCGTCCGATGACCTGCTGCTTCGGAATGGTTGTCCCTTTCCTTATGAAACTCCACCCTTTCATTGCTTTTCCGAAGGTGCCAACCCCCCAAGTCACAATGGGCGCTGTTCGTTCGTTTTCCCTTGCCAAGTTTAATTATTTCAGCATTGGTTCAGTGTTTTGTCTCCCTATTGCACAACATTCCAATTCATGTCAATTGTTGTGCCCAATATTTCCACCCGGCCAACCGTAAACAGTTTATGATCATCGGTGCCGAGCAGGGCATTTTTGCAATGGATCTCACACACCTCACCACGGAGGAGGAAGCCCTCTTTCAAGTGTGTCTCTGTCGAAAATTAAATTTCGATTCGCCGGTTTGTCATTTCGTCCAATTGTCAGCTTCATGAGCGTCGTTGCACTTGGCTTTACGTTGTCAACGACACACTCACCGCACTGCAGGGAAAAACGCCGTATCTGTACAGACATGAAATGTTGCAGCTGTTCCAGCAGGAATTGATCACTCAGAAGTTGGCCAAATCACTGGACAAGTTGCCGCAGAAGTTGAAACCGAAGGCATTGATGAGCACACTTCGAATGCCGGAGACACGGTCAGTTGAATATGGAGATTGGCCTACCAAGATTTGCTTGGTGATTGGCCCAGGATCGGGGAAGTTGGGTGATTACCACAAAGGTGTTAAATTATTGGCCAATTTTGCTTGCAAATTCATGAATTTAGCGATTGCTATCAGTGTAACGTGGAAAGGAGCATCAATGACGAAAACCTTTACCTTTGTTGTGCCGTTCCTCACGCTGGTCAGTAGCACTCTTTCATTTTTTTTCTTCTTTACTTATTCACTTTTTAATATTTATTTTTTCATATTCATTTCCTAAGTTTGTTCCCCCGTTTAGTGCTCCTTTTCCAATGGTATGAACCGCTGTCTCGCTTTGTCCATCTTAAGCGAGTCCAACTGGACAAACTGAGCAGTCCCTACACCGACCTGCAACACCCACACAAACCCTTCAATTTGGTCTTCAGATCCGGCGCTGCCAATTCCGATTTGCCCATGGTGTGCCTCTGTTTTTTCCCTGAATTGTCAATTTGTTTGCCTTAAGGTGTGCATTGGCATTTCTCGGGCGCTCACTTCGCCTGTCGGCACTGCACAAGAATTGTTGCGCGAGTTGCGGACCAATCTCCAAAAGGACAAATTCGAGCTGCAACTCGTCGACTTTAATGGCACTGACAGCACAGTCAACAATATGAACGACATGTACTCCGCCGCACTGTTCGGCGACTGTTCGTCGGATGATGAAATCATCGGAAGTTGGCAACGAGGCGGCCATGCCGTGTCCCCAAGGTCAACGAGCAGTTTCCGCACCATTTGGCGATGGCGCGAAAAGTTGGAAAATGTCGTCACATTGAAACAATTGGACAAAGAAACGCTTTTCATTGCCCATGACAACCAAGTGAAATTGGACAAATACGAATTCATTTTCATGGATTGTTTATCATTAAGATAATTATCACTGATTTCAACGGGACGGAAAAAAACACTGATCTGATGCAAACTTCCTTCTCTTTCGACTTCAGTCTCGAGTACGCCATTCCTTTGTCCGATTCGGTGCTCGCCTTTCACAAACATGGAGTTCTGGTAAGTGCGTTTGGTTTCATTTGTCAATCAGGCCTGGAAAATCAATTTTACAAATTAAAGAATGGGAATTCGAATTTTTTGTCAAACTGATTTTACTCTAATTTATGTCTTCAATTTCCGGTAGTATCGCCTTCCTCTAGGCAGAAATACTATTTAAAAATCTAAGTTAGGCGCAAAATATTATTTTTCAACACTTTTAGGGCAAGTCGTTGTTCACTGGCGCTGTCACTCAACACTTGAATGACCCTACCAAGCTGTACAAATTGGTTGGACAAGACTCGTAAGAACAGTTTATTTAAAGCTTGACTATATACATTCAATCTGGCAATATCTGGTCCGTGAAATCAGAAGAGTCTCGTAATTAATGAATTCTGCCCCAATTAACTCAAATTGTGACAATGTCTTTAAAAATCAGCTGTCTATACAGACTCCCAAAAACACTACGGCCATTGTTCCAAATTACTTGCTTTTCTTTTTAACACCTTTTATTTTAAATTATATATTTCTGTTTACAATGCCCACTCAAATGCCGTTCCCCGTGTCTCCATTTCCGATGTAAATTTTCGCTGTTTAGCCTCGTGGTGCTGAAGGTGGCCAAATGCCGGACAGCTCTCAGTCCAAACGAATGCATTTCGACCGATGGATTTGAAGGGAATGGGGGGCAATCGTCGGTGGGTGAAGAAGTGAGCATTTGTGTGCTGACTGGGCACGTCTCGACGATGACGCCGCCTTAAACAAAGACCATCATCATCACTTTTTGTGTCCTCATTGTCTCTGCTTTTCCGTGCCGTCGCTTCTCCGCTCTTTCCAATTGTCTCTTTTGCCACTCACTTCCTCTTCCTACTCCATTTTCTCGTCCGTCCGTCCTTCCGTTTTTCTTTTATTTCTTCTCTACCCCCAGTCAAAAGCACTCATTTATTTTTGTTTTGCTTTTGCTTTTTCCCTCCTCTTTTGGTGCATTCTTTCCGGGCTGCCCACTTAATTCGATTCTTTTTTTTCAGCAATTTGTGCTTTTGCTTTTGACAGTCTCATTAAAATGCCTGCTAATTGTATAATCTGCTGACTGTGCGTCCTTTTGAAGGGACTTTCATTTTTAATCATCGCTTCGTTTTGTCAATTCTCTCGTATCTTCCACATTTTTGTACTTTTTTCCCAGATAAATGTATTCGTCATCCCAATGATTTGATCTCCCTTAAGTCAACAACAATCAAATGATTATTAATCGTTTCCGCCTATGGCTTCAAAAATAATTTTGTATATTTTGTGGCCCAAGTGATTTTGTACTTTAAAAGTCATTCGTCCACTCTTTTTCTCTGTAATCCCAACTCTGTTCATCTTCCTACATCTCTCCACGAATTGGTAAATAATTGTCCACCATTTCTGTGTCAATACATATTTCATATTTTCCTGTTCTTTTTTTGTGTTTGCCAAGCGAGTAAAATGTGAATATTTACTGAATGAATGAAAAGGAAAAGGACACGAATCGGAGACACTTTCCACTTCGATTGGTTATTTTGTGTGCGCAATTGTTTATTTCTACAAAAGGTGAAAATGTGAGAAAATAGTGAGCAAAATTAAGTGCAAAAAGGGACGATTAATTAGGGTTGGGGGAGGGGGGGGGGAAGCGCGCGTTTTGTTACGTGGGGGGGGGGAAATTTCGTCCGCTGTTTCGCCCATTCTTTTGGCGGCGGTTTACCACACGTTTCATCAACAAAAATGATTGTTTTATTTGTTTGTTTTTATTTACTATTTCAATTTTGTTTTCTCAATTGGCATTTTTCCCATTTTCCCTTTCCTTTTTAGCAAATGTCTCTCCTTTCCGTGGTTCTTTCCCCCTCTTTTTGCCTTTGTTCTTTGCTCCTTTTCCTTCTCCCCTCGGCTCTTTTCGCTGATGGCTTTTCGTCGTCTGGCCAAAGAGGTGGGCTAACAACAACACGAGAAAGGCCAGAAACACAACAACTCAAGAAAAGCATATTTTCAATGACACCAAAATGCCCTCAGAAAAGCTATGCCGTCATAAATCGAATTCGGAAATACCTTTGTTCTAATTTTGTTCGCAACTGGACAAGCGATCAGCTGATCAGAACAACTCTTAGAATTCGGAAATGTGTCATACGTACACATTTTAAAAGGGGAACTGTTTTAGCACCGGTGTGTAATTCCAAAAAGTGCCCTCTGTCTCTTTGCCTTTGTTCTCGTCTCCCCCCCCCCTTCAGTTGTTTTGGCCCGGGTGATCATTTTCAAAGCATCCGAAAAGCAGGGGACGATTGCTTCTCAACCTGTAAATTAAATGTTTAATTTTCGCCAATTCTTCCACAAATCCCCGTCCAACAGTTGGGCACTGTGGACATTTCCGAGACCGTTCCCGGGAAGACAACGGTTATTTCAGTGGGGAGAAAGCGTGGCATTCGTTGGCTTTTACACGTTCAGCTGAACGGCACAATCGAAGGCCTTTCCCCGGGCGACCACGGCTTTCACTTTCACCAATTCGGCGACATTTCCCAGGCGTTCGTTTTGTCCCTCCGTTGTTGGCATTGGTCTCCGCTTTTGTTTGCTTTTTCAGCTGCAAAGCGGCGGGTGCGCATTTCAATCCGCACGGAAAACGCCACGGGAGCAAAGAATCGGAGGAAAGACACGTGGGCGACCTGGGCAATGTGAAAGCCGCTGTGAGAAAGAGCCATTCATTGGGGAAGGGGATGAAATGCCAATAAAATTGAATGTTCAGGAGAATGGGGTGGCCGTGGTGGACATTAAAGACTATTTGGTGGCACTGAACGGCGTCAACAGTGTGGTCGGGAGGGCATTGGTCGTACATGAGAAGGCGGACGACATGGGCAAGGGGGGCAATGAGGAGAGTGGGAAGACGGGCAATGCGGGAAAACGGATCGCATGCGGAGTGGTGGGAGTGATCAGAGAGGAACCAATGAAAGTGACCACTGATCAGACCAACGGAATGTGAAAACAGCGATCAGCAGAGGAATTCATGGACAATGAAGAAATGCAATGCATTGAGTGTTCTATTATACGTCTTTTAATTCATATAACTTATGGAAATAAAGAGCAAAGTTTTGTTTGTTCGTCCGTCCGTCCGTCACTCTTTCCCCCATTTCCGTCAAATCACTCCCATCTCGCGCAACTGTCTCTGCTCCGTCTCCAACCTTCGCCGGTTCATCTCCAACGTGCCGAATTGGTCGGAGGAAAGCACTGTCATCAGTCGTGCCGAGTGTCTCTTCTGTTCTTCCTCCGTGCCCTTCTCCTCCTCCTCCCTTTGTTCGTCCTTTTCTTGCGCCTGTGTCCAATTTGGTCGAATTCCGTCAACGTTTTTCATTTGCTGCTAATTATTCTTTCTTTCTTCCTCATTAATTCCCCTTTTCTTCCTTTCCTACCTCTTCTTCCTTTGCTCTTCCGTTTGCTCTCATCCGTTGTTTCTTCGGCTCCTTTTCCGCCTCTCTCTCCTCTCCTCCTTTTGCTCCAATTTTGCCGTTCTTCGCTTCCTTGTTGTCTTCAAATTGCTCCTTCCTTTCTCCCCTTTCTTCCTTTCCATTTGCTCCCTCTTTTTCCTCTTCCTTTTCCGTTCCTTCCCTTCTCTCCTTCTCTTCCCTTTCTTTTCCTTTCATCCTTTCGTCAATGTTTCTTCCAACGTTGGCTTCTCCGTTCTTCTCTTCCATTGTTTTGCTTCCATTCATTCCATTCCCATACTTTTTCCTTCCTTCCGTCCCTCTTCCATCAGTCGTCTCCTCTTCCCCTTTGGTTCCTCTTCCGTTCATTCTTCCATTCATTTCTCTTCCATTTGTCCCCCTCATCTCCTCTTCCGCCCTTTTCTCTCGTCCATTCGTTTCCCTTCCATTTTCTCTCCCCCTCATCTCCTCTTCCGCCATTACTCCTCTTCCATTCGTTTCTCTTCCGTTTGTCCCCCTCTTGCCCTCCTCCACTCTTCTCTCTTCTTCCATTGTCCCTCTGTCCGTCTCTTCCACCTGTCTTCCTCCCCTCCTCTTCATCCCTTCCTCCTTTTCCTCCTCCTCTTCGCTCTCTCTCCGTTCTCCCCCTTTTCCCAGAAGACCTCTCTCAAGGACGAGCAATTTGTCCGCTAAAAATGAGCACTTTTATTCCGTTGATATACTCAAAAAGAATTACCAAATTGGAATTTATCTGTGCGCATCAAATACCAAATGAGGAAAGCAAACGCCGTGCACAAAAGCAAAGTGCCGAAGATTGCGCCAAAAATTGCCAACGCCAAATTGGATGGATCGATGCACGGCCCAACGGGGGGAATTGCCGCCGCATCATCGGCAGGAACGGAATTGGCACTTTGGACCATTAGCGGACTTAAAAAATGGCAAAAGTAAATTAAAATCGGACGGATTAAAAGAAACACAAACGAATAAATTGGGGAGGATAAAAATTTGCAAAGATACACCAATGAATGAGTGATGTCGAGAATGGAAATGTGGGAATGTTTTGACACAGTCCGAAGGGACCGAAAGGGCGCAGGGGTTCCCTCTCCATTAATTGAACAATATCGCAACAAATGCGAATTTTCTGTCGGTTATTCGTCCGGCGACAACCGTTCTGCGGTAGTTGGTTTTATGAGTGGCAAAATGGCGAACAGACAGTCCAATGTTTTGGCGCCGGATGAGTGTTCGAATCTCACCCGAAACACTCGGTCAATTGTCCGCCATTTTGAGGCATTTGTACGGAAATTCGGTTCGAAATTCGAATCCGTTTTTCATTATCAATATTCTTTGTTTTCACAGGTGAAGAACCATTCGACGAATTCGAACGGAAAGGCTTTTGGAAAATGACAATTACTTGGAAAGGCTGCTCATCAGAGGGTATTCGTAAGAGGGAATCTCTCCGATCGGAGAAAGGAAGCGGCGAATGCTTTGTCGACGCGCAGAACGAAAGAAAGAAAATGGAGGGAAGCGATTTGTAACTCCGTTCGTCCGCCCAATCAAAGCAAAGGGCGACGAATGGACAACGGACGGACTAACGGACCCCTCAGCCCCCCCCCCCCCGGCAAGAACAGGCGTTGTCCCCCGCGCCCATAACACGGTCCGTTAATTGTTTCCAGCTACTTTAAAAAAGACAAATTGGAGGTGGCAACGGTGCCAAATTCATTCCCTTTTATATTGGGTCACAGAGGGAAAATGAAACGGACAGACAGCGAATGACTTTATTTACAAAAATAATTCATGCCAATAAATGTGAATTTGGCTGATCCCCGACTGATTGCTCTCTCTCTGCTCATAAATCTGATCAGCAGCTGTTGTCTGTCTTCCCTTTCCTTAGCAATTCGCTCGCCTCCCTTTCCTTCGCGTCCTCCGGCAAAAACGCATTGAGCGCCTCCAGCAAAGTGCGCGCGGTCAGTCCCCAAATGCGGAACTTTTCCGGACAATTGACCAGCGAAGAATTGCACAAAAGTCGCGGTTTGGTCGAGTGGAAAATGGGCATTCGGAAGAAAAACGGCATTTTGTCATCGGATGGTTTTCCAGAAAATCTAACGGAGTTTGGTTCAATTAATGGTTTTGTTTCTGTTGATCGTTTGTCTGTTCTGTCAGCACCGAAATGTGGTGTAGTGAATTCGGGCGAGCAAATCCGAAACGGATGCCATGAAAATATTCTGCACTTCGGCGTCGGCACATCTCAGCGAGGCCAACCGTTGCTCCACGTTTTGCCCAATGGTTGCCACTACGGGAGTGACGACGCCCGCCTCTCCGAAGAACAGCGGACGAAGAGTGCCCCACAGTTCCTGAAAGTTAAAAACGAATCGGTACGGGAGAAGACAGAGCAAGCGCCGAATTTTGCGGAATCCAACGCGCAATTCTTAAAATTTGATCCGATTATGGCATGGATCACCACGTCGTTCCGGTCCAGTCCGATCTCCTCTTCCGCCTCTCTGATCGCCGCAGTCTCTACACTTTCTCCCTGCTCGATCCGTCCTAAGCCGATCACTTTTCTTTCTGATCATTGGTCACAAATCATTTTTCACCTCCGGGAAACGAAATTTCGTTGGCATGATGCTTCATCCTTTTCGCCCTTTGTGTGAAGAGAACCCAACTTTCTTCGGCGGATGGTGAGCCCAACTGACAGAACAGCACGAGTGTTGCACAGTCCGTCGCCGTGGGAATTCCCTGCCGATTCTCAGCCAAAAGACTCTTTTCATTCCTTTTCAAAAGCCTTGGTCTATTTCGGTTGAAATTCTCTCTTCGAATGAGAATTCGATCACCAGACGATGGAAAAGCATCAGAAAAGGAACAAAAAGAATGAGGCAAAGCAGCACCAATTCTGATAGAGAGGACGAAACGAAAGGGGAAAAGCATTTCGAAGGGAAAATTATGAAAATGGAACGGAAACGAAGAAAGGAAAAATGGGAATGAACTTAAGTCCAACCGAATTTTTTGATTACGAATGGAGAGAACACAGAGAAATTTATCGACGGAATGGTTCAAAACAGTACAAACAGCCGGTTGGAAAATAAAAAGGTGAGGAGCTCGGCCCAAATCGTTCCCTCTGCCATTTGTTTTGGCCCAATCATTTTTCGTTGTTCCTCCATTCGTCAGCAGATGATTTGCTCTTCTTCCCCCAACTCCATCAATTCCTCCTCCTCCTCAGTTTCGTTCGATTCATTTCTCTCCGCCATGGCTCCCCCCGCGTCGCCGAATATTTCCCGAAATGCTTCCGCCCCTATCGGCACGGGTCGGAAGGGAATTTCTCTGTTGTGTACGGACAGTGCGACCGATTTGAGCCCTACTATGTCCAATAATGGTTTGGCCGTCTTTTTCAGCGTGTCCACCCGCGGATTCACTTTTCCCAGCGCTTTCTCCGCCGCACCAATCGCTTCCAACACGGCCTTTTTCTTCTGTTCAACTTCGTTCACTCTGTCCACCAAACTGAAGAAGCAAATTTGCCAATTTATCAGTACCACCACCATTTATTTAGTTTTTTTCCACCTTTTCCGAGTCCAAAATTCGTGTTTTAGTCGTGCCACTCGCAATTGGTGCGCATCGTTACGAATTGATTCCGGAAGCACAATAGAATTGGTTTCAGTGAAAAACTGATCCACGGGGATGAGATCGATGTCGGAGTCGGAAGGGCTGAAAATCAAAAGAAAAAACATTGAAATTATTCAACTTGAAAATTGCCTTGGAAAGTCGAGGCAAAGGTCGACGCATTTCTTTACGAAGTCAACTCCGACATGCCCATTTCGCAATTCGTTGGTCCGTTTCTCGACGCATTCGCGCATTTTGACCATTTTCTCACGCGCGGCCATAATTTGGAGATTGGAGAGGCGATTGAGACGTCTCAAAGTGATGGCAATCGGAAGGAGTTCGGAGAGAGCGCTGGGAAAAAGACGGCAATAAGCAGGAGATTCTCCCGATTCACGGCAAACCCATGGTTTTGATTTCCTCCGTCGTCACTCATTGCCAAAATTGTCCGCATTTTGTCCATTTGTTGCGTTGCCTTCGTTTGCTTTTCTGCCACATTTTCCGCCTTCGAAAGTTCGTCCTCCAACTCGAAGAAGTCCTTCAATGATTAAATTTTTGATTTTACCTTCGGATTTCGTTGCATTACCTTCGAATTTGCACTTGCCATTGGTTCTTTCTCTTTCCCGTCGCTCGTTTCGTCCATTTCGGCATTTTCTTTTGTGCCATTCGATGGCCCGGCGCTCTCTTCCGTCACTAGGACCAATGCGTCACACCCCAATTCGATGGAATGTGTGCCGAATATTTCTCTGCAAAATTCTTCATTTGTGTACAGAGGGCGCAATTGGACGGAGAAAGGGCAGGGCGACTGTTTCGCTTTGTCTCCAATTTCGGAGGGCTGTGCTTTTAGTCCGAGCACATCGAACAGCGGAATTGTGGCCTGAAAATCTTGAGGAAGGATAATGCGATTCAATTCCAATGGATGAATTGACTATACCTTTTTAATTGCACTTATTTTCGACCCGATTTGACTCAGTCGCTGCTCTTTGCCGCGAATGTCACTGAGAAGGGCACTCTTCCGCCCTTCCAATTCTTGCAAATTCGCCAACATACTAAACAGAAGGAAGCCTTAGTTTGCTTTTAGTTCCGACTTTCTGACCTTCTCCGCTCGTTTAGTTCGTGCTTTAGCCTTGCCACGTGCAACTGATGTTCGTCCGTCTTCGCCACTTCCGTCCCATTTTTCTCTCCCGTGGCACTCGCATAAAATTCGTCAATGCCAACTAATTCGATGTCCGAATCGCCCGCCCTGAAAAGTCGGAAAATAGAGCATAATTTTTAATCAACAGATTAACTGGAATTCCATGCAGACATCAATGTTTTTGCGCAAATGCGTTATTTCATTCGTTAGATTTTGAAGCAAAAGGTGATTTTCTTCGACTTTTCGACGCGCTTCCGACAAACGATCGCGCGCAAAATTA
>CP049705.1:5129414-5146699 GCA_004148225.2 Heterodera glycines | reverse complement strand
TGCCCTTACCGTATCGTTCCAAATTCGAACTTTGACCTTTTGATCAGGCAATCCGAGGTCACTCTTTCCCCCATTTCCGTCAAATCACTCCCATCTCGCGCAACTGTCTCTGCTCCGTCTCCAACCTTCGCCGGTTCATCTCCAACGTGCCGAATTGGTCGGAGGAAAGCACTGTCATCAGTCGTGCCGAGTGTCTCTTCTTCAAAGAACCGATCCGCCACGATGGAAACGCCGAGAAAAAGGTAAGCGATGGCGAAGAAATAAATAATGCCACGAAAAACTCTGTCGTCGACGGAGAGGTCGAGGAAAGGCTTCCAAATGGGTATGGCCATTCTTAAGGGAGAAGGGACAGTCCATTGGCACACTGATCATCGTCCATTGACTGATCAGTCAGAACCGATCACCACTGATCAGTGGATCAGCGACTGGCCTCACCCGTCCACGCAATTGCGCGTGGCATCCGCAGCAGAACAATTGGTGCCAGCCGACGCGTCATCAGCCAAATTGAGCAAAAGAACGAGCAGAATGAGGCCAAGGGAAGGCGTGGGCATCGGAAGGGGATGAAAGTGCCGGAAGGGAAATGCCATCGGAAGAGAGAGAAAGAGAAACAAAAGAGAGAGAGAGACGACTAAAGAGAGGGGCAGAGACGGAGGCGATTTGGGAAAAAAACAATTTTCAAAGGGAGTTGCCGTTGGGAAGGGCACTCATAACGGAACATTGGGAAGAACAAATTGGCACTTTTCAATTCTAAAAAAAATTAAAATGGGAGTGACCTCTTCCGCCCTTTTCTCTCGTCCATTCGTTTCCCTTCCATTTTCTCTCCCCCTCATCTCCTCTTCCGCCATTACTCCTCTTCCATTCGTTTCTCTTCCGTTTGTCCCCCTCTTGCCCTCCTCCACTCTTCTCTCTTCTTCCATTGTCCCTCTGTCCGTCTCTTCCACCTGTCTTCCTCCCCTCCTCTTCATCCCTTCCTCCTTTTCCTCCTCCTCTTCGCTCTCTCTCCGTTCTCCCCCTTTTCCCAGAAGACCTCTCTCAAGGACGAGCAATTTGTCCGCTAAAAATGAGCACTTTTATTCCGTTGATATACTCAAAAAGAATTACCAAATTGGAATTTATCTGTGCGCATCAAATACCAAATGAGGAAAGCAAACGCCGTGCACAAAAGCAAAGTGCCGAAGATTGCGCCAAAAATTGCCAACGCCAAATTGGAGGGATCGATGCACGGCCCAACGGGGGGAATTGCCGCCGCATCATCGGCAGGAACGGAATTAGCACTTTGGACCATTAGCGGACTTAAAAAATGGCAAAAGTAAATTAAAATCGGACGGATTAAAAGAAACACAAACGAATAAATTGGGGAGGATAAAAATTTGCAAAGATACACCAATGAATGAGTGAATTGTCGAGAATGGAAATGTGGGAATGTTTTGACACAGTCCGAAGGGACCGAAAGGGCGCAGGGGGAGGGGACGAAACTGAATAAATGGGGGGGGGGAAGGAGGGGTGGTCAAGGCCGCTAAACGGGGGGGGGGACCGGGAGAGATTGGATCAAACGGAGAGGGGCGGGGGTTGTTGTTGTACGGAAAATTTGGTTTAAAACTGGCGGATCAGCACAATGCATCCAATGTGAATTCAATGGGACGGGGATAAATTGGACGGGGGGGGGGGAGTCAATCCGGGGGACCCTCGGGGGGGGGGGTGGACGGCGAATGCGAATCCAATCAAACCGCCGCCACCCCTCCCCTCCCCCCTTTCTCCTTAATTCTGCCGACAATTACTTGGAAAGGCTGCTCATCAGAGGGTATTCGTAAGAGGGAATCTCTCCGATCGGAGAAAGGAAGCGGCGAATGCTTTGTCGACGCGCAGAACGAAAGAAAGAAAATGGAGGGAAGCGATTTGTAACTCCGTTCGTCCGCCCAATCAAAGCAAAGGGCGACGAATGGACAACGGACGGACTAACGGACCCCTCAGCCCCCCCCCCCCCTCCGAAGGTCGTCGTTGTCCCCCGCGCCCATAACACGGTCCGTTAATTGTTTCCAGCTACTTTAAAAAAGACAAATTGGAGGTGGCAACGGTGCCAAATTCATTCCCTTTTATATTGGGTCACAGAGGGAAAATGAAACGGACAGACAGCGAATGACTTTATTTACAAAAATAATTCATGCCAATAAATGTGAATTTGGCTGATCCCCGACTGATTGCTCTCTCTCTGCTCATAAATCTGATCAGCAGCTGTTGTCTGTCTTCCCTTTCCTTAGCAATTCGCTGGTCATATGGCGGAAGTTAGCGCCTTCGCCTTTCTTGCCTCATAGTGCCATAAATTTTGCTTGAGTGCATCGGACCGTGCCGAAATGTGAATATGGAAATTGCCCTCGGCACTTCGCCCGGGCGAAAGGGCAATTGGTGTCCCTAAAAACAAAACGAAGAAAGGAGAAGAGGACGGACGGGCGGCACTTCGTCTGGCCAAAGGATCCACTTCAGCAACAACTCAATGAACAGTCACCGGGGCATGCCAATGCCATCGCCAGCAAAGCAACAACTTCCCGCCCCCCGAGGGGAGAGAGGGACTCGCCAGACCACCACGGAAAAATGGACACATTTTTTGGAGCGCCAAGCAGCCGAATGCCAAACGAATGAATGAATTTGGAGACATATTTTGCGTGGGAATTGACGAATCGGTTTTGGGTTTCCATGCATATAAAAACAATTCTGGGAAAGTATCCAATCATTTGTGATTGGTGCGAATAAAGCGGGAGAGAGAGAATGGCACGTGCCAAGGGAAAAGGCGAGGGAAAATGAAACGAATCACCGAAACGGAAATTGGGGGAGAGAATGAAAGAACCGGTCCAGTCCGATCTCCTCTTCCGCCTCTCTGATCGCCGCAGTCTCTACACTTTCTCCCTGCTCGATCCGTCCTAAGCCGATCACTTTTCTTTCTGATCATTGGTCACAAATCATTTTTCACCTCCGGGAAACGAAATTTCGTTGGCATGATGCTTCATCCTTTTCGCCCTTTGTGTGAAGAGAACCCAACTTTCTTCGGCGGATGGTGAGCCCAACTGACAGAACAGCACGAGTGTTGCACAGTCCGTCGCCGTGGGAATTCCCTGCCGATTCTCAGCCAAAAGACTCTTTTCATTCCTTTTCAAAAGCCTTGGTCTATTTCGGTTGAAATTCTCTCTTCGAATGAGAATTCGATCACTAGACGATGGAAAAGCATCAGAAAAGGAACAAAAAGAATGAGGCAAAGCAGCACCAATTCTGATAGAGAGGACGAAACGAAAGGGGAAAAGCATTTCGAAGGGGAAAATTATGAAAATGGAACGGAAACGAAGAAAGGAAAAATGGGAATGAACTTAAGTCCAACCGAATTTTTTGATTACGAATGGAGAGAACACAGAGAAATTTATCGACGGAATGGTTCAAAACAGTACAAACAGCCGGTTGGAAAATAAAAAGGTGAGGAGCTCGGCCCAAATCGTTCCCTCTGCCATTTGTTTTGGCCCAATCATTTTTCGTTGTTCCTCCATTCGTCAGCAGATGATTTGCTCTTCTTCCCCCAACTCCATCAATTCCTCCTCCTCCTCAGTTTCGTTCGATTCATTTCTCTCCGCCATGGCTCCCCCGCGTCGCCGAATATTTCCCGAAATGCTTCGCCCCTATCGGCACGGGTCGGAAGGGAATTTCTCTGTTGTGTACGGACAGTGCGACCGATTTGAGCCCTACTATGTCCAATAATGGTTTGGCCGTCTTTTTCAGCGTGTCCACCCGCGGATTCACTTTTCCCAGCGCTTTCTCCGCCGCACCAATCGCTTCCAACACGGCCTTTTTCTTCTGTTCAACTTCGTTCACTCTGTCCACCAAACTGAAGAAGCAAATTTGCCAATTTATCAGTACCACCACCATTTATTTATTTTTCCACCTTTTCCGAGTCAAAAATTCGTGTTTTAGTCGTGCCACTCGCAATTCGGTAAACACAAAGAAACTGTCTCACCACCCAATCTGATTTCTCTAACCCAACCACACGGAAATCCCAAATTATTTGCTCTTCCCACGCATAATATCACAGAACAGACACCTGCCAAGGAACCCAAAGACTCGCGCCACCAAATTCCAAAAATAAGAATTGCGTTTAAAATATATATTCGCCCCACTTAAAATGTGAAGATGAACGAACAGCCATTTTAATACTTTTACTAAATTTCTTTTCTGAAATTTAAATATACAAACAAAAACTTAAAAAAGAATGCGGATATTCTGGGAGTGATGAAACAATTGAAGTAAAACAAAGGCAACAAAAATCACAAAAATAACAAAAAGGGAGGAAAGTCAAATGCGGCAAAAGGAGCATCAGACAAACGGAAAGAGAACTGACTACAATTGTGAGAATGGAAAATGCAAGTCGGAGGAGTACCGTAACAGAGGGGAGGGAGTACCGTAGTGGGTGGGTGTAGTAACAGTTAGTGTTGCGAATTAGCACGAAATGGGAAGCATTTTGGCATTGTGTTTGTCCAGCAGCAGAAAGTCGTTTGTTCAAAGCATCCGATCGTTGCGTGCTTAAGTTTCCCATTGTCTTTTCGTCTGTGTATTTTCCACCGATTTCCCTTCCCAAATTCCTAATCCCTCCCTTCCCAAGTTCAATTTGTTACATAATCCCCTTATGCTCTCAGTTCGCCTTACCCCCCCCCCGCCGAATATTTCTCTGCAAAATTCTTCATTTGTCCGGCGCTTTTCCCCTCTCACCGACAACGTGACAAACAACGGAGCGGACGCCGTGGGTTCGGAAGAAATGCAGCCGAAGCTGTTGTTTGGCGGACAAACTGTCGTTGGGCCCCTTCACTTCCACCACCTGTGACAAATGCCAAGTTTAGTGCATCACAAATGCCAGAGTAAGTGACCGCCATTTTCGCCACGTTTTCATTCCAAACGACCAAATCGGGAAATCCGCTACGACTTTCTTTGAAATTTGTACAAAACTCTTTGAAAAGGTCGTGGAGCATAAGGGGCGAACAACAGGCCAAAAAGGTCTGGAAAGGCAATTGTTAAGCAAATTTTAACGCAGAAAGACAAACGGCGATTTGCTCAGCACTTTGGAAATTGTGCCACAAAATGTGAGAATTTGAAGCGACTTTCGATTTGACTTTGTCAGAAAAGTGACGCGAAAAGCCAGCGAGATTGTGAGTCGAACGGATTTCTTGGAGTCGTTGGTCAATCGCCGCCTTCCGATTACGGTAAAAGTCGGGAAAATTCAAGTCCAATGGGTCATCCTGCAGAGGAACAAAATGTGTGACTTTGCAAAAGCATAATAATTTCCGTTTGTCCACCTGAATTTGAGAAAGCCAAACTTGCGGAACATCGGCGTCAAAAATTATATCAGTGAAGAAAAGGCGAAAGAGCGAATGCCAAACGGCGCCCTGCCCAACCAAAGTGAAGGGCTTTTATCAGAGTATTTTTGATTTTGGCCACCTCCGAATGGAATCCGTGCGTGAAATGCTCCACCGTAATGAAATGGTGCAACACCAATTCCTCGACGCTGCATTTGTTGATTTCCCCCCGGTCGCTTGTCGGAATGTAAAAGTGGTTGACCTGTTCTCCGTCGCCAAGGCTTTTGGCCAAAGTTGTCCCGTTAATTTCCATCTAAAAATACGTAATTCAAACGATGGCACATTAAATTGGAGTGCCATTCCCAACCTTTTCAGGGTCTTCCAACTCAACAAATCCCAAGTCCGTTTGGCTTTGTGTCTGTTTCTTGCGGTTGTTCATTTTGGTCAGCCGATGCTGCAGGATGAGTTTGTCCGACTTCCCCACCAACTCATCCGCCATGCCGAGTCGACAAAAGTGTGCTGACTTGTCCAAACTCTTCAGATGGCGTTCCAAATTGAGTGCAATGCGTTCGTACCATTTACCGCGAGAACTCATGCAAAAATTGCGAAGAACTTTGAGAAAAATATGCTATGATGACAAATTATCCAATAAATAAAAACTAACGATCAGTTTCCAAAAGAAATTCGAGCAGTTCAACAGCGAATTCGTAATTTCGCAACTTTTGGGCCACTTCAGCGCCACCTTTAAAAATACACCGGCACAGCACCCACGGGGCAGTAAAACGGCGATGAAAAGAGGACAGCCCACAGTAAAAAGAACTTCTGAATTTGGAATTTACGCCTAGAACTTGGCCAATGCGAATGATGAGTCTTTTTGCCTCGTTTGTCCTTCTGAATGCAAAAACTCGTTCATAAGCCGTTCCTTCGCATTCTTCGCACATTCCAACGCTTCTTCAAAAGCGGGCGGTTGTCGGTTCAGCAAACGGATAATGCTTTGTTCGGTGTGTTTTGCTTTCACGTAACTGACAGAGAAATTGTGAGACACACATCATTTGAGTTTGACTGACTTCATTAACTCTTCGACACTTCCGAGAATGCCCAAAAGGGAGTGGTGGCAATCGGAGGGCGAAGGAAAGGCGAGAGAATTCCCTTCGAATTGGAGGATGGTGAAGCTGAAAAGAAGGGGATTTGCGTAAACCAAATTACATCCAAACAAAATATTGATTGACCATTTAATTCCTCACATAAGATGGCTGTTTAATTCCTCGTTGAATTTGTACTCAAAAAGACGTGCGCTGTCCATGTAAGTGGGGGAGTAAACCGTGAAGAAAGCGGAGAACAAATGCAGAACTTCGCATTCGATGCGGTAAAATTCGCCCACGAGCGATCGAATGCTGAACTTTTAAACATCGTAAAATCAAACACACTTTCCCCCTTACTTTCTCAAAATGATTTGTTCTCTCTTTCCTCCAAGAATCGTTTGTTGTGCCCCCAATTTGACAAATCGTCCAATTATTGTCGAAATGTTTTGCCCTACGCCGTAAATTTGGAATTTTTTGCACAATTGCAAAAGTTCCGGCTTTTTCATCAAAAGCAGAGCGTCTCTGAGCAGAATTGAGTTTGAAGTTGAACCTAAATTCAACTTAAAGTAATAGTTGTAGAGACATAACATTTTGCCTCTTTCCATAAGTCCGTAATGCAAAAGCTTTTCAAAATGAATTGCGAAATCACCGAGAATTATTTTATTGTATCTGAAAAAGAATAAATTAAAATTGAATGTAAATTGAATCGAACCCAATTCACTTACTTTTCCCGGACATCTCTTAGCAAATGCCACCCCCAACGCCGCTTCAAAAGTAAAACGAACAATTGCTGCGTTTCCACTTTATTAAAATCAAAAAATATTTAATCAAGAAAAGTGTAAATACCGGGAAGGGAGAGAAATTTGAGCAACGTTCGCAAATATTCACCCCAAAATTCTGAAGTGATTTTAGAAATCAGTCGCTGCTCGGGACAAAGAAGCACCTTAAAAGGAAGCGAAAACAAATGCATTGGAAGCAAATCTTCTCTCATTTTTACCCTTTGCAGAATTTTCCACAGAATTCGTAGTGAATAACGCGCCGAATGAATTTCTTCCGGCGGACTTTTTTCTATTTTTTGGTGCATTTGTTGTGACAATGAAAGCGAACAATTCGAATCCTCCGTTTGTTGGTTGGCTTCTCCACTTTTGTTGGCTTCTGCTGTTGTCAATTTATCGCGTGAAAAGTTTTCCTTGTCAATTTGTTGGGAATTCGTCCATTGGTTTTGTCCAATTGCAAAAGTTTGTTGATGACCAATAAATCTTTCCAGGCAGTGAAGGCAAAGTTCGTGAACTTCTAAAATTGGAATTGCGCTAACATTTGTCCCAATATTGTCAATTTCATTTTGCTTTGATGTCGTCGCAACTTAAAGTAAAAATTATTCCGTCATTGCTGTTCATACAGTCCAATTAATTACTTGGTGAAAGAATGGTTTCCTTCTCCAATATTCCATTTGTTGACGAAGGCATTTCGATGGAATTGCTTCTCCGTTCAGTTTTGAGTTTTATTTGCTGCTGCAACGATTCATCATTGACTTGTGATGATTGGAAAATCCCGCAAAAAATGATGTCATCTTCTCCGTCCCCGCTTTTTTCATTGATTTTGCAATCATTTAAATGCCGCTGATAAATGGCGTGTGCGACTCGCTGTTAAGTGGTTTAAGTAATGCGAATTATTATGTCCTCACTCACTCTTTTACAAATTTTACATATCCGTCCCAATGATGCCTTCTTGAAAGCCAATTCCAATGACCCAGGGCATTGTTCGGAGTGACCGACACTCACTCGCGATTTTCCATTTCCTTTTCTTGCATTTCCACTCAATTTACGAGCAGCCATTTTTTGTGTCAATATGCGATGGAAACGCAACAAAGTAAAATTATAATGTTACTTTTTCAGTTATTAGCGCCTGTTTTCTAGATTTTTATTTTGAAGCCTAAAAACTTTAAAAAAAATTTTGAAAACTAGTTTTTGTCTATTTTGGCGTTTTTAAAGTTTATTTAAAAATGCAATAAAAATAATTCACCCTTGAAAATCGACCCCAAAAAATTCTTCTGCAAAATTAAGTGAAAAATCCTCAAAAATTATTTTTTAGATTTAATTCTTAAATATGAGTAGTCAGCAACAACAGTTGGATGTGCTTATTGTCATAGATGGTACCAACATTGATAAGCCTTGTGTATTTTTTGATCTTTTCAAATTTCAACATTTAACTTATTTAATTTAAAGGTTGATATTTTTTCGAGTTCTGGCTTTGTTGCTTCTTGTCTCAATTGGGTTTCAAAGCTTCATTCTCCTAATGTAATTGTTGCGTTACCCAATCAACCGAATGATGTAGCAGCCGAACTTTTAAAGTCGGTTTATATAAATGAAATAAAAAATGTTTCAATAACTTACAGAAAATGGGCTTCTAAATTCAAGCAGCTTCAGGTACTACTTTTATTTTAAATTTATTAAATGTTCTAAATGAACTTAATTTTGCAGGCATTTGGTGTTTCAAATTGCCAATCTTTAAACGATGTTCTTCGTGAAGTTGATTTTCGACAAATTCTTAGAAATGATTTCATGCTCATACAAAATTTAGCCACTTTTTGTTTTTCCTATCTGACGCGACAAATCGAAAAATTTCGGTTATTTCTGAATTAAATATTCAAATTTTCATGGTCTAAATTTAAGAAACGATAGGCGGCAAAACAACAAAAATGTGCTCACATTGCTTTATTACTCAAAACGAAATTATGGAAGGAAATTCGAGGAAGATCGGTCTCTGATTGGATACATTGAACAAACTCAAAAATTAACACATTATGAGAACATTGGCAAACATAGAACTTTTACTGTTCCAAAGGTATGGATTTGATTTATATTTTGAAATTGTTTTTGTTTTTTAGAGTGAATTTTTACATGACACGGTTTTCCGGGTTGACCTGTTCTCCTGTGGGATTGCGCTTTGTGGAATCGAATTTTCAGGGCATTTTGCTGGCAACTATGACCTTCTCTCATTTGATGCGATTATTACTGACATTCTTTCAAATGAGGAAATTCTTATGCAGAACATTCTTGTTGATTTTGTTGATAACATTTATCCAACGGCCACTGAGTAAGTAATCATTTTCAATGTATTTGGATTATTGTGTTCATCAATTGCTTATGTGAAGCCCTTAGATCCTTTCTGATTTAAAAACTAATTGCAATAAAATGTCCAATTCTATCCTTTTTTTAGTTCTCTGCTGATTTCTGATGCTGAAAACAAAAAGCACAATGAAACGGATGGCTGTGCTTTTTCTGTTTCTCCCTCCAAATCATTGTCTAATCTTTTGCTTGACGACAGTCCGTCGGATGAAAGCGCCGATGAACGCGATGATCAGACTGACTTTTGTGGGCAGCGTCAGCAGGTGGGATAATTTGACACTGTGATTCGCATTTGGAGTTCAGTTCAGATTGGTGACACTCACAGTCATTCGTCATTTGTTGCCGAAGTTGTCGATTCCCTTCAGGGGGCTTTGGAGGACGGTTTTTTGAGAGAGAATGAAAAGGCGAAACTGAGTGGGGATTTGCTGAACAAAATAAAATTGGAAGTCAATGCCTCCAAATTGGCCTACAATATTCCCGCAGAAGAAGTGCCGGGCCTTCTCTTCACTGCTTTTCTTAGTCTCCCTGGCGTTGTCGACAAATTTTCGGAGTTCACAAAGGTGTCAATTACTCATAATTATTTATCTTGCATTTATAATTATCTTTCTCCGTTAGATGTACAACCATTGGCGTGGACTTTGGAAAATGTTTTACAGAACCACTTTTGCTCAATCACAAATGCTTTTTGCTATTGAGGTAAAAAATTAAAAAATTGTTTTTCAAACGATGTAATATTTTTTGGTCTTTTATACTACAACAATTATGCAAATTATTTTGCTCTAATTATAATTTGAAAAAGATTTAGGAGAAAGCGTCTGATTCTGACCGCTTCCGTCGTGTTCTGCCAAAAGTGCTTTACTTTTTGAGTCAGGAAGTTAAGGCAATGGACGATGCTTTAATTGTTGATTGGTACTCCAATTTGGAAGAAAAGTCGCAACTGAAGAAAGAAGAGAAACTGGCTGAATTGGTCACGTGGTTTCAAAATGCGGAGGAATCCAGTGAAACGGACGACGAAGGAGAGGATTAAAAATTGGGAATGGAAATGGAAACACGCGAAGGGCAAGACAAAAGGGACCATCTTTGTTGTTATTTGGTCAAAATTGTTTACTTTAATGTGATGTAATAAAACTTTTAAATCTGAAATTTTAAATTATTGAATTAGCTATAAATCTATTGGATATTTGTTTCGCTTTTATTAAATAATAATTTTTGTTAGCGATAGTTCAGGCGATATGTCTTCAGATTTAAAAGAAAAGGAAATTCTGAAGATTTTGAAGCAAAAAGCTCTAGGAACAGTCGCTATCTTTGAACAGAAGGCAAAACGAACAATTTGACTGATATAATGACACCACTGAATTTCAGGGGTTCTTTCGCTGTTATGGTGACGATGTGTACATTTTGGCCAACGAAATTCTGATGAGTCATGTCGCTATTCAATTCGTCAGAATCGGTTCTTATAATATTAGGTAATTTGATTATTTGTTGTTTTGGATTTAGGGTCCGAGGATGTGCCTTATCACAACATGAACAATACTCAGGTGAATTCCAATGTTTAATTTATGGTTGTTTAAGACGGAGAAATTTAAGTATTCTCGAATTATCAAAGATCTCGTCTTACTTTTGCGCTACAGAATTGAGCTTTATGAGGAAATCACTCCGAACAAATTTATACTCAAAGCTAAAGTTTAATTCAAAATTCAATTTGATGAAGCTTTTTAATTGATATTTGAGGGATCCATTGGAAATATGGAAGATTTTGAAGACATTGTTTCGGGCACTATTGAATTAGTCGAACTTTCTACGATTATGTGCGCTTGGCTGAATGACGATGATTTGAGCACAGAGGCAATTTAGAGATTTACTTTAAAATTATTTTCTATAAATAAAAGATTTTCGCAAGGATTTAATTCTTTTGGAGTAAAAAATTCTTAATAAAAAACTGATGACATTTAATTGTTCTGTTTAGAATAAATTATCATTGGTGTTCTGCAATTCACAAGAAATGCGCATTGTTATCGCGGAACTAAACGACACACCAAATTTCACTTTATTTGAGCAATGTTTTGCTGCATTTCAGCCAAGCGAATGTTTGTTGATCAGACAAAATGCCAAAAATGCGCCGAATCGTTTCAAAAAGTTGGAAAACGTAATTCAACGGGCACAAACACAAAGAAATTATTTGGAGAAAGAAGTGGAAGAAGATGTGGAGAAGTGCAAGGCCGAAGTGAGAAGGCTTTTCCACCAGAAATTCTCTGGTAATTTTGGAATAAAGGGGGAAAAGGTTTCGTTTCGTTTTTTCAGATTTTGAATTCCCTCCGATCGTTTGGGTGGTAATGCATTCGCTCCTTTCCCACTGTCAACTGTTGGCTGATTCTCACCAATCCGAAGGGGCTTTTTCTGTTGTACGCTTTGGGCAGCACGGATTCATGCATTTGAGCAATGCTACATTGCGTGCATTGGACGTTTTCACAATCGGTGGAGAAATTGGTAGGAAAAATGGAATTTGCACTGTTAGTTCAGACCATTTAATATTTCCTAATATTAAGATGCTTCCGCTGTTTTTTCTTCTCCTTCTGTCACGCTTTTTGATCACATGAACAAATGTCGTTCTCAGCCCGGCAAACGCTTAATACGTAAGAATTTATCAATTTATTATTAACGCTGCATTTTTATTTGAAACTTATTTAGGCGAATGGTTACGCCAGCCACTCTTTAACATTCGACAGATTGAAGGTGATTTTCATACACAAAAAATTGACATTTATTATATATTTATTTCAGAACGACTCGATATGGTCGAAATATTAATAAATTTTACATCCATTCGTCAAACTTTGTACAATGATTACTTGAGGCGGATTCCTGACATCAAATTTTTGGCGAGAAAATTGGTCCAAAGAAAAGCCGGACTAATTGTTTGTTTGTTTTTTAGTTGGTTTCTAAAGTTTATTCTTAGGATTGTTTTCGCCTTTATCAAACGATTGTTTTGCTCAAGAAAATTGCATTTCTTTTCAACGAAATGGACAATGAACTCGACCAAAAGCGACTTTCTTCTTTAGACGAAATGATTCGGGTAACATTTAAAGCAATTTGACATAAATTGAAGAAATATTTTAAGCAACCTCTTCATCATTCGATTACCGAATTTGAACGCTTTAAGTCTTTGGTTGAAAATACATTGGATTTTGAATGTCTGAAAGAGAATGGTCAGTACCGAATTAGGCCAGAAATTGATGAAAACTTGGCAACTCTTGCGAAGCAAATCCGCGAATTGGATGCAAAGGCCCAAAAGGAATCGGACAAAGTGACCTTGAAAAATTAGGTAATTTGTCATGAGAAAATAATTAAGATGGCATCTCGACTGAAGGTGGAGGTAAAAATTGAATCGAAATGCGATGTTGGATTCTTTTTCCGTATCACTCTGAAAGTGAGTTTAGCATTTAAATGGGTCCTTTCTTTTTTATAGCTTACAACAATTTTTTTTTTATTTTTTTATAAATTCAGTCAGAAGCGGCACTTCGTTGTCTTCCAAATGTGCGCATTTTGGACAGTACCAAAGGCGGGGGAGTGCGTTTTCAAACGAAATCGCTCGACTCGCTGAATGACGAATTCAGAGAATTGTCAAAAATGTATGAAAATGGCCAATCCGAACTGAGCAAAGCCGTGCTTAATACTTGTGGTGAGTTGGCTAACAATTCTCTTTTCTAAATTTCTTCTTTAAGCTGGCTATTCAAATGCTTTCAATGTGTTAGCTGACCGAATTGGTGTCGTCGACGTCCTCACATCTTTCGCCGTTGTTTCCTGTTCTTCTGCCAATCAATACGCGAGGCCAAAAATCCTTGAAAAAGGTGGGGTTGCACACCAACCAAAAATCTGTATAGGTATGTGTTTAGGTTCCGGTGTGCTTGAACTGCGTGAGTGCCGACACCCAATGGTCGAACAATTGGAAGGCGTGCAATTTATTCCGAATGATTTGGTGATGGGCAAACGAGCAGAAAATAGCCAATTCATCGTTTTAACGGGCGCAAATATGGGGGGAAAGAGCACTTATCTGAAAGCGGCGGCACTTACCGTTTTGATGGGACAGATTGGCTCTTTTGTTCCATGCACTTCTGCTACCTTTTCACTGGTAGACGGCATTTATACGAGGTCATTCGGAGAAAAAACAGCAATAAATTCTGTTGTAGTTAATAATTTTTTGTTCCTTTTAGGGTCGGAGCTGGCGACTTCCAATGTAAGGGTATTTCGACATTTATGGCGGAAATGATGGATTGCTCAACTATTTTGGAATGCGCAACTGAACATTCTTTAATTCTGATCGACGAGTTGGGCAGGGGGACGAGCACTTATGATGGATTTGGGCTTGCCTATGCTATTTCAGAGTGTGTTAATACTAAAAAATGAGATAAATTAGTCATTTCAGGGATATCATCTCGCGAATTGGTTGTTTTGCTATGTTCGCAACTCATTTTCATGAAATATCTCGACTTCAATCGAAATACCCCGGAAAAGTAAAAAATTACCGGATGGATACGATTTGCGAAAATGGAGAACTCACAATTCTATTTCGAGTTGTTTCTGGCGTAGCCGACCGCTCATTTGGACTTAACATAGCGAAAGTTGTTGGTTTTGCAGATGAGATAATAAAGGTAAGTTCTTCATCATGTTCAAGGCGGTGGGAGGGGTTAAACTTTTGACTTTAATTTATGGCATAGGTAATGGGTCGAGAACTGCCTACGATAAACAGACTGATAACAAAAGAAATTGACACCTTCCCACCCCTGAACACTTTTGATGTTATAGTGAATTATTTTTTTAAGGACGCCGAAGTAATTTTGAACCAATTGGAAGCCGGCGAGTAGATGGACAAAAATACGATATATTCTCACATTAGTATCCTGGCAGTTCATACACAATCTCTTTTTTTAGTTTCTAAATAGAACTCGCTATTTTCTTGACTAAAACGAGGATTTTTGGAATGTGCAGGAACTGCCAATAACCCATGTTCTCAATTTTTCCGTTTTTTTTGTTGACTGCCAATTTGTCATGCGGGACTTTCATTTAATGATTTCAAAATTTTTTATTTATATTCATTAAATTTTTGTGACCACCTTGAGCAATGCATAAAAACAAGATTCATAGAAACAAAAGTTAATCTAAATTTCTATTCACTTCTTCAGGAAATGACGGTAGCCAAAGTATAAGATAGTGCCAAGCGCAACAACTCCAATTGAGACATAAAGCAATTCATTGCCAAGTGAAGAACTGAAAGGGAAATTTTCTCACTCCAAATGGCTTTTGTTTTTTACTTTGTTTCTGATTCGGATTGTTGTTCCCCCTCACTGTCAGTTTCATTTGGGGGCGATGGGCTGCGCGATTTGTCGATTGTTGTTTCATCTTCGTCGATTGCCCAGTGCTGCCGTATGTTGGCATTTTCTTCACGTAACACGGATTGGTTTATTGTCGACGTCGACGATTCTCTCGTCCGAACTCCACTGCGCCCACTCAAATTGGACAGATTGCTCGATGGAAGGGACCCCTCAACGAAAGTGTCGTCGTCGCCGTCCCGCACGAACAATGAGGCAGAAGGGCCATTGGGTTCGGAAGCTCGCTAAAGAAATACTTTCATTGTAAATTATAAAATAATGGGCCGACCGATGCTATTCTCATCTCGGAATTCGTTTCAATTAGAAATGTTGAATTATTTGCTGCCTCGTTTAAAATTTTCAAGGCCTAAATTAAATAATTATGAGTGAATTGTTTTGTTGAATTATGGCCGACTTCTTCGTGTGTTCTGTTTGCCAACTGAACGCCATTCACCTAACAATACGCAGAAAAATGATTATGTAAATATTAGTGTCTCACCGAGAGAATTTGGTCCCCTTCATTGATACCGTTCAAGTCAAAACTTCGAATTTTGGTGATGAATATCCCCGTGAATCCAGGGATATAGGGCTTATCGATTCCTCCAGCAACATTAAACCCAAAACCTGAAATGGGAAGTTTATAAAAGCAATGTGAGCAATACCAACCATTCACTGGGTCCCGATTTATGTTGAAGTGTCTACGTGAGCTGACAAGTCGAATTCCATCCGTTGATGGAGATTTTATTTCCATTTGTTGTACCATTACTTTCAGTTTTTAAATCTATCAAAATCTTCATTCAACCGTAAATAATTTATTTTTTTAAGATTTTTGGCAATTTAAGTCACGAAAAATCACCAAAAAATCGACTAAAAAATTCATATAAACGCCAAAAAGTAAAACGCCAAAAGTCACGAAAAATGCACTTGGGTCAGGGTCCACTGCATCAAAAAATGATAGGAGTGCTTTGCGGAACGATGATAAATTTAACTTTAAAGGTACAAAAAAGCGTTTTGTCGGGACCGGCGCCCGGTTCTAAAAGGTCCGGTCACTAATTGTCAATGAATAACGCTTTATCAATATATTATAAAAACAAAAAAATAAATAGGTAACAAAAAACAACAATTTCAAGGGTTCATTTGATAATGGTGTGAAATACCTCAAAGAATACCTGCCATAAGCCTTGCTGCTTCACTTTCTTTTGTAAGTTCCGTACAAAATGAAAAAAGCAAAACCGGATCTGGCATCCGGGAAAGATTGTCGTAACGGCATTTGACATGGCCATTTCAAAATCCACGGAAAAAGAAATGGGAGCAAAATTTGGCCACGCAGCACGCAAAAGTGTAAACATTCTTTCGTACGATGTTTGCGATTTGGAAGTCATTAGGGCATGGCACACTGGGAAAATCCATTTTTCACGTCTAAATATTTTAATTTACAAATTTGAAAACCGATTTAAGACAAACAGACTTTGCCAGGATCGTATAAATTTGATAAAATTGGGCTGGCGCGAGCGAGAAAGTTCCGTCACCGAAACACCCAGTCATTCTGTCCGCAAAGCGTCCAAATGATTCGCGCCCAAACAATAAAACTCTGCGAAAAAAATTTTTGCATTTTTTCACAAATTACCGTTGCAGGTTTTCGTTTCCATTTTCAAAATACACCCCGGAGTCGCCCAATAGAAACAGCTCCTCAGCGCCACCCGTCGATGTGTAGGTCCTGTATGCTTGGCCGATCTCAAAATTCAAATTGGTCGGGACTGCTGGTGGTGCATTGATTTCGTGGCGCGCCCTTTTGATTAACTAAATAAGTTGTTTGTTAGTTTTCATTTGTTAAAAAATTCTCGTACGTCATTCGCGAGCCTTTTTGTCACCAAAAGTGCGGCTGGTGATGGCACGTTCTGCAATGCTTCTGAACGAATGATAGATGGCGGTTCCAAGGTGGCGATGGCACGGAGTTTGATTGTAGTTTTAGCTCGTTGAGCTTCAACATTCGAAGAATTTGCGGGACAAGTGTGTGGTGTTGCAAGACGAATGAAGTTATTGTTTAGGTCCGTCCAAATGCGGCTTTACATTTGTTGACGCTATCCTTGAATTCGCACCTCCAAAATTTTGTCGTTTCATCTTTACTCATTTTATCGAATGTGTAAAGATGTCCACCGTGGGGAAGCTTCAGTTTTTGTTTTTTTGTTTCAATTTGTGAAGCCATATTCGATGAAAATGACTAACTAAAAAAGTTTTATTTTTGTTGATTTTAACCAAATATTTGAATTTTTATAGTTTTGTTTGGCGCCGAAACGCGGGCGCCGAAACGAGCTGGCGCCGAAACGCGGGCGCCGAAACGCGAGCGCCGAAACGCGGGCGCCGAAACGCGTGGGTCCCCTTGGG
>CP049705.1:5111707-5129132 GCA_004148225.2 Heterodera glycines | reverse complement strand
AAAATTAGATTATTTTTTCTTTTTAATAGGATTTATGGCTAAAAGAAAAGTTCTAATTAAAACAACCATCCGAAGATGAGCCGCCGGCATCAGAGGCACCGGCGCGGGACAACGACGGACGACCACCATCAACTCCAACACCGGTGACACCACTGGAATTGGACGTCCCGTCGGTGGACATGGTGGAAACCGATGTACCAATTACTTCAACACCAGCCGACGACGACCAAGAAGCCGAGCCCGTGCCGTCAACATCCACGGCACGCTGTGACCTCATGGCGACACCATCGACTTCAAAGTGCGCCGGTGCCTTTGGTCTTGACGATGGTGAGTGAGAAATTCCATCAAAAATTTTGTTTTTTTAATTCATTTCATTTTCATTATTTTTAAGTCCATATGTTTGACGAACTGCGACGGCGCCACGTTTGGACCGAGGAGGAACTGCAACGGCAGCGCCGATCAAACGCTTTCCTCCGGAAACAGCTCAAGGCACAGCGCGACCGTTCGACGAGCCTCGAGCGTTCGGCTTCAGCATGCCGCCAGCGCAAGGCCCTTTCCGACGTGACCAACACCCAGCAGGGGGACAACAGGCTGAGCGCGGCGAACGACCTGCTCATCACCTTGGACTCTGGCATCTCGTTCAAGGCCCGTGAAGCACTGAAGCGGTTGTTCACCGACCAAGGACTTGACGTTTGGTCACCGACGAGAGAGATGAAGCGTCTGAAGGCGGAGCTGTGCGAGGCGGTCAATGAAGGTTGTTGAGAAGTTGGTGAAACACGCGACACTGCTAAATGCCCTTCACGATCGAGGTGTCGGAAACAATCAAGAGAATGGAAGCAAATACCCAAACTTTTGATCAAAATTTCATTTTTCCAAACATTTTCACTATCTGAATATTATGTTGAACACATTTTTCCGATTTCTATAACATTATTAAATAAAGAGTTTAGTCAATTGAATAAAGTTTATTAATGTTAATTGGTCTTCAAAAAAGGCAGTGATCAGATATATCTTTTGAATTAACGCGCAAAAATTACGCCAATTACGCTATTTGGCGTTATGAGCAATTTTGTCTGACACTGGGGCGTACCCATAGTAGTGATAACTAGAGACCGGCGCGGGACGGGATCCCGCGCGGGATTTTGCGGGATCCCAGTCCGCATCCCGCATTTTTTGGAAAATGCGGGATTAATCCCGCGGGATCCCGTCCCGCAAAGAATTTTGAGTTCCAATCCCTCAGCGGGATCCGCAAATTTGATTTTTTGTGCGGGATTATGCGGGATTTTATTATTTTTTGAAAATTTTTCTAAGACAGAATGCCAAATATTTTTAAATAAATTAAATAATAAATTTAATTAAAGTTAACTCATTTTTCATCGCAAATTTCATTCAAAATTTGTGAAATTTTCCCGGCGGCACCTATCGGCACCGCCGGATTACTTAATAATCCTGTAGAAATTGAGTCAAAAACTGCGTCATTTGGTCAATTTTAGACAAAATCTGTTAACAAATCGCATTAAATTTCATAAAATTTCTCGCAGATGTCGATAGGCACCAGGTATGGCACGGAAAGACTTCCGATTTCCGACATTTTTGGGGTCGGAATTCCGACTTCCGAAATTTTTGATGAAAAGTCGTAAATTTTTTTTTTAAAAACGTAAGTTTTGTACAATTTCTAATAATAAATTGAACTGAAATTTTTAAAAATTTCCCGGCGGCGCCTATCGGCACCGTCGTACTCTCCTCCAAGTTCCCAAAAAGTTTTTGAAAAAATCGCGCTGTAAAAAACGTGTAAATAGTCACTCCTTTTCCCAAAAATGTTCTAAAATAATGAAAAATGACAAAAAAAGATTTTGATAAAATAATTGAATAATTTTTTCAAGCGAATATACTAAAAACATTTGTGAAATACCTTTTACTTGGTTAAGAATTAAAAAATTTAGCCTTAAAATATTTAGAAATTTTTTTTATTATATTGTATATTTTTTGAAAAATTTCCGATTTCTTGCACCGCAAAAAAGTGGTTTTGAAAAGAAAAAAATAGTCAAATTTATGAACCGTTAATAATTTGATTTCCGATCAACTTTTTACCGTCGGATCCAATCGAAAAATCTTAGTCGACCCATCAGCCCCTTTTAATGCATCCCGCCAGCCCCTAAAAATTTATTTTTCAGCATTTTTTGATTTTTGGAAATTTTTTGAATTTAATTGAAATTTTTTCGAATTTTCCAAGGATTTGCGGGACTAATCCCGCGGGATCCCGTCCCGCAAAAAATTTTGAGTTCCAGTCCCGCAGCGGGATTCGCAAATTTGAAATTTTCGGTCTCTAGTGATAACTTTGACTTTTTGTTAGAATTCAGGTCCGTGATTTGGAATTAGCCGAAACTGATGCTGGATTCATGATTAGCGACCCCGAAAATCTATTATGACATTTTTCATCTTGTAAATAAAGTGAAAAAATTTTATGGGGCCTAAACAGAATAAGATCCTGACGTAATTTAAAAATAAATTAATTCATACCAAGGAAAAGTATGAAAATTAAAACAAATGATTCGTGCGACTATTGCTGAATACTTTAATGGTCTAATTTCTTCAGTGCAAGGTGTTATTGTCTTGCATAAAATTGATAACCCGCCAAGGAACAACGTCGTAAGTTTTTTTTATTTCTTTTATGAAAATAATTAAATGGTTTAGAAGGCAGTTCAACAAAAAAGGCTTCACCAAAATGCGGTTAATATGCATCAAACGGTTCTTGAGAACCGTCGACAGCGAGAACATGATAAGAAATTTGGCAAAACGGTGCAGAATGAAGTCGTTGACAGAAACTCAACTCTGAAACGGGTTTTTAGAGTGAGTCACTGCCGATTCGTTGAGTGTTTTAAGCTTGGTATTTATTCAGTGCATTTTCGTGAATATTGCGTCTGTTCTGTTAGTCCTTGCTTTGACTTTGTTCATTGATCTGATTGGGCCATCATTCTTCTCAAAATTCGTTAAGTATTTGGGCTCTTTGCTTCTCGTCCCCATTTTTGGCACTGTTCGTCTTTTATCGGTAAGTATGCATGTCGGTTAGGACTTTAATTCAAAATTTGTTCCTCTGATAATTGTTTTCCTTCAGATTCTTTGGTTCGCTGATGTTGCCAGTGCGGCACTTAAATATCGTGGTCAATTTGGCCAGAAAATCACGGATTTGTCACACGCCGCCTCCGACTTTGTCCATGCCATCTTCCTGGAACTCATCTTTCTTCTCCAAGCAATGTTTATCATTAGCATCGAAGTGCCAATTCTGTCCAATTGGTCTTGCTGTTTTGCGTCATTTTTGTTTCATTTGACCTTTAGCCTCGGCTTTGTGTACATGTCTCTGCTCCACTCTTTGTACAGTTTCGATTACATTTGGATGAGCAACGGAGTGACTTTGGTCCCCCAATGCTTTTTCGCCTCAACCCATCATTCGCCCTTTTCAGAA
This sequence comes from Heterodera glycines, assembly GCA_004148225.2. Taxonomy (NCBI): domain Eukaryota; kingdom Metazoa; phylum Nematoda; class Chromadorea; order Rhabditida; family Heteroderidae; genus Heterodera; species Heterodera glycines. Next base: position 5,125,669 of record CP049705.1, on the reverse strand, counting down.
TTCTCGACTCGCCCTCATTGAGCGCCGGTGGCCCTTTCACCTCGGCTTCGGCACCATCCTCACTCTCGCCACTTCCTTCTCCGACAATTTTTTCATCAACGGTTGTATTTTTGGCGCCCTCTTCCCCTTCTTCATCATCAGCAGTTGCTTAACGGATACGAACCGAAGCACAGATTTGTCCCTCAAAGTTCCTCCCATTCATTTTTATTACTTGGCCCAATCAATCACAAACAAACTTTCAGTTACCATTTTTGGCCGAATTTGTTAATTGTTGTACATATTTACATAAACTTTCTCCCAAAGAATATGTTCTTTGTAGTGTTTTGTCTTTGTTTTTTCTGCAATTGCTATTCCTCTTTTTTTACATAAAACCGATTAATTAATTATTTTGCTCCGTCAGATGAATTTCATCGCCCTTTTATCAAAACCCTGCTTTCGCTTTCATACGTTTCCTTCTTGCAGTAAAAGGTCGGTTTGCTTCCGATTTGTCCTCACATATTTTATTTTCAGGTTCTCCTACACACTTTCAGTTTTTCATTCATTGCCAAGCCGTTTTTCTCGACTTCGATTGTTTAGGGGCGAATCCCATAAAAATTATGCAACTGCAGAAAACAAAAGACCTTCGAGACATTTAAAAGATCTCACTCTGCGAGAGCTTCGCGAAATTGCGACCCTTGCATACCCACACAGAAAACGCATTTTAGGTATGGTAACGGAAAAGAAAATGGAGATGGGGAGAGGAGACCAATGAAACATTGAGAAATAATCTCGAATGTTTCACCCACATTTTTTCATGCATCTTTGCTCTTCTCACTTTAGCGGGCCTTTGCTGTCTTTGTGTCAGTTCGGTGATTTTCCTCTCAGTCCCTCGAATTCTCGGCAAACTCATGGATGAAATGAACAAAGAAAAGGAAAAGAAATCTGACTTTATTTCGAAGCTTGTCCGACTTCTCAAAGGTGGATCTCTCCGTTTTGTGAATCTTTTTCCTAATTATCCTTTAGAAAATCCTTTTGCTTTGCTCGTCATGTTAATTGTCGGTGCTGGGGCTATCGGCTTGAGAGCGTATTTAATGCACACGGCGGGTAAGCCATTAAATATTCGGTGATGCAGCCAAGAAAACATAATTGGAATTTTCATTTATTTTAAATTCCAGTTTTCTAATTTTTAAATGGGAAAGGTGATGGTGAGACGTTCCTGGCTCTTCTCCGCATCGTTTTCCCATTACAAATTTTTAAAACTGAAAATTTTTTCATAAATTTTATAAGTAAATGGTGCGGGGAAAAAAGAGCTGTTCCCATTTCTCATACGTCCACACCAAACAAATATTTGACCATCCCCCCCCCTCCCCTTTTATATTGCTCTACAAAACCTTTTAATCTTTTCCATCTTTTTTTTTGCACGACAGGCCAATTAGTTGTAAACGATTTGCGAACCAAAGTGTTCAATTCGGTCCTTCGCCAGGACATGGCGTTCTTCGACCGCAACAAAGTGGGCGAAATTGTGAGTCGCCTTTCTACCGATGCTTTTGTCGTCGGTTACTCGGTGTCCACCAATCTCAGCGAAGGCATCCGTGCCATTTTCACTTTGCTTGGCTCGACTGGACTAATGGTATTTGTTTTTTTGTTTTTTATTTCTCTTTTTGGTCTTTCTCCATTTTAGTTTTACACTTCCCCGGACCTGTTCAAAATGGGCACCGTGGTCATCCCATTTGTCGTTGGCGCCTTTTATAAATTTGGCAAAAAGCAAAGGTATTACACCTTTCAAATGCAAGAGGCGGTGAGCAACACCAATCAGGTCGGTCGGTGATTGGACATTCTTTTGATTTTGGTTACATCCTTCTGATTCAAGGGCGTGGCCAGGACCTTGGAGCCGGAGGGGGACAAATGGAGAGCCGCGATTGACCACCATCCGGAGATCCTTTACGACGTGAGATATTATGGAAAATAAGGGAGGGAGGAGCGGGTCAGCAAACAAAATTTCGAATTAAGTCCAATTGAAGTAAATCGAACAACTTTTTCCTTTTCATTTTGCGCGCATTTAGCAAATTATAAAAGTTCAATCCGTAATTTTTAGTTGGCTTCTGAACGTCTTTCAAATGTGAAAACAGTGAAAATTTTTTCGGCCGAAGCGAAGGAACTTCAATCGTACAAAAACAAAATCATGGAGATTTGGGAAATTTCCAAGAAGGAAGGCACGACCAAGGGCCTTATGTTTGGCGGGTGATTGTCTCCGTTTTCCGTCCATTCGTTGCCATTGTCCGTTTCAGTTTCCAACTCACCGGTTACCTCGCGCTCACTTCAATGCTTTACTATGGCAGTGTGCTGATTGCCGACGGCTGTTTGACCTACGGCGATCTCTCTTCCTTTATGCTTTATTCGGCTTTATGTTTTGGCGGCATTACTAATTTCCAGCTGTTTTATACGGAGTTAATGCGCGGTTTGGGCGCTTCGGCGCGTATTTTCGAACTTCGCGACCAAAAACCATCGATTTCCAGTGAAGGCGAGGGTTTTTTCCATTTTGGTTTCTCAAATTATTTTTATTTTATTTAGGTGGCCTTGTGATTAATGCTCTGAATAAGGAAGTCCGATTCGAATCCGTCGCTTTTTCTTATTTGAACCGAGAATCCATCTTCAGCGACATTACATTTCGCATTCCTAAGGCATCGGTTACCGCAATTGTGGGAGCGTCTGGAAGTGGAAAATCGACCATTGCGCATTTACTATTGAGGTATTTCTTTAAATTCTTGACCAGGACTGAAGCCATCGGCTGGTTGCTCATCATTTTTCAACTGTCCCAACAATTTCTGGCCAAAACTAAAAATAGAAACACTTATTTTTGCGTGGTTTGCTGATGCAGTTTGGTCGTGGTTTTTTGTTCTCCCAGTTTTTAAAAATTTAAATGTTTTGTTATTTATTTAGGTTGTACAGTCCGACTGCAGGTCGAATAATGGTCGACGACATCGACCTTAAACAATTGGACCTTTCATGTGAAGAATGGTTTTTTGGTTTCATCCCAACATTGTTTATTAATTGTCAGCTTGGCGGAGAATGATCGGAACTGTCAGCCAGGAGCCCATTCTCTTCTCTACCTCAATTCGTGACAACATTCTCTACGGAGTTGAGAACAGCCATTTGATAACCGACGAAGAGGTCACATTTCCACCCACTCACTTAATTATTTATTTTTTGTACTTTTGTCAATATCTTCCCGTTTTACGATGCCATTTTGTTCAGCTCACAGAAGCGGCAGAACAATCGAACTGTTTGGAGTTTATCAGAAGTTTTCCCAATGGATTTGACACTGTTCTTGGTGAACATGGCTCTTCAATGTTGAGTGGAGGACAGCGGCAGAGAATTGCGATTGCTCGTGCATTGATCAAAGTGGGCAATTACATTAAAATATTTAAAGAAAAATTGGTCTCCTCTCACTTTCTTTGTCACTTTTGAGCATTTCTTGGTTTTCAGAAACCGCGTCTTTTGATTTTGGACGAAGCGACGAGTGCGCTTGATGCGACCAGTGAATATTTGGTGAGTGCATTTGAATCTTTTTTAGTTCATTCAACCGTTCCATTTAGGTGAGAAAAGCACTGGATGCTTTGCTGGCGAAGAGTGGTCAAACGGTGCTCATAATTGCGCATCGGCTGTCCACCATCAAACATGCCGACCAAATCGTTGTGTTGGACAAAGGAACAGTTGCCGAACTGGGCACCTTCGATCAGCTAATGGCAATCAAAGATGGCATTTTCTTCCGACTTGTTGAAAAGCAGACCTTCGATTGGAGGAATGAAAAATTTTAACATTTTTGTGATCGTTGTTTTCTGTTTTTTTCATTCTACATTCCGTTTCTCTGCCACACCCGTAAAGTAAAGTGCCATTGATTGGTCATCTTCAAATTATTTATTGGAAATTTAAATTGATTTTGCATTAGCATCCTTTTTCCATTAAAACCCAATCTTTTGGTTGCGTGTTTAGTCGGTGGTCTTTGTCTTTATTCCCACTCGGATGGACGCAAATGGGCGAAAAGTGATCGTAGTGGACAATGGGACGGGGGTAAGTGGGAGGAGGGCTTTCTTTCCATCTTTGCCTCAATTTCCCTGATCATTTGCAAACAGTTCGTCAAGTGTGGTTATGCTGGCACCAATTTTCCAAGTAAGGATCAGTTTCAAATCCAACATTAATAAATGCCCAAAGGTTTCATTTTCCCATCGGCGGTTGGACGGCCTTTGGTCAGATCCCAACAACAATTAGTGAACAACATCCAAATTAAAGTGAGTCATTTTGTCAGTACCGTCACAATCACAGTAAATTTTGTTAGGATTTGATGGTCGGCGAGGAATGCTCCGAGTTGCGGCACATGTTGGACGTGAGCTACCCGATGGAGAACGGCATTGTGCGGAATTGGGACGACATGGGCCATCTCTGGGACTACACGTTTGGGCCGGAGAAGCTGAACATTGATGCAAATGAGTGCAAATTGATGCTAACCGAGCCTCCGTTGAACCCGAACAGCAATCGCGAAAAAATGTTCCAAGTTCGTCCAACAAAAGCGACTCGAAAGGTCGATCGATATCCCTTTGCTTAAGGTGATGTTCGAGCAGTACGGATTCCACGCAATTTACATAGCGATACAGGTAGAACCAACGCTTAAGATTATGGGTTTAAGCTCCAACAATTACCTCATTAAGGCTGTTTTGACACTGTACGCACAAGGGCTTTTGACGGGGGTTGTGGTGGACAGCGGCGACGGAGTGACGCACATTTGCCCAGTGTTTGAGGGCTACGCACTCAATCACCTCACCAAACGATTGGACGTTGCAGGCAGAGATATCACTCGCTATTTGATAAAGGTTTTTCCACAAGCAATGCTTAGTACTTCCCTTCGTCTCTCTCTTCCTCCATCCGTTCATGTCTTTCGCCCTCTTTCTTCCTTCCCCTCTCTCTTTCGTCTTCTCTCCATTCCCCTCTTTCACCCTCTCTTCTGCTCCACTCTCTTCTCTCCCCCCCCATCTCTCCTTCGCTCTCTCAGTCCGTCTCTGTCTCATCTCCCTCCACCTCTCCACTTTCCCTTTGCTCACTTTTTGTCCTTCTACAGTTGCTTCTGCTCCGTGGCTATGCCTTCAATCACTCGGCTGACTTTGAAACAGTGCGGCAGCTGAAGGAGAAGCATTGTTACGTGGCGTCAGTGAACGGCGGATGACTTTCCCTTCGCGTATTTCCCGGTATTTTCAGCTACGACGTGGAGCAGGAGCAGCGGTTGGCCCTGGAAACGACCGTCCTCACCGAATCTTACACCGTTCGCACACTTTTCTTCATTTTTCTCTTCCTAAATTTATCTCCCCTAAATCCAGCTCCCAGATGGACGCATGATAAAACTCGGCAGTGAACGTTTTGAGGCGCCCGAAGTGCTTTTCCAGCCACACCTTGTCAATGTGGAGAAACTCGGACTGTCCGAACTTCTTTTCAATGTCATACAATCAGCGGACATCGGTCAAAACAAACGGCTTTGAATGACACTGGCAAATATTTCAGACACTCGGCTGGAGTTCTACAAACACATTGTCCTTTCCGGCGGGACCACAATGTATCCCGGATTTCCATCGCGACTTGAACGAGAACTTAAGCAGCTTTACCTTGAACGTGTGCTGAAAGGGAACACTGATTCATTTCAGGTAAGTTGATAGGAAGAGGACTAGGGGGAGAAAACTGCCAATTCTTAGAAATTCAAAATCAAAATCGAGGCGATTCCACGGAGGAAACACATGGTGTTTTTGGGTGGCGCTGTTTTGGCCCATTTGATGCGCGACCGGGACGAGGCCAGTGCTTATAAGTACCGAAGTTTTTTTTAACAAACTAAATTTTCAGGAATTTTGGGTAACCAGGCGCGAATGGGAAGAAAATGGGCTGTCGTACTGTATGAAAAAACTCAGCTTCAAGTGAAACTTCGTAATAATTCAAAGCACCACAAAATCCCTTTCATTATTATTCCGACCATAATTTTGTTTTACATGATCAGGGTTAAGATTTATATGATTTTTTAATTTTGATAATAAAATTGAACAAAACCAATTGACATTTTTCGAACTGTTTCAATTATTTGGCAAATATAAATAATCCTAACCCTCATATACACAATGTCGTCTAAATGTAAGAAAACGAAGTTTCGGCCCATAATATTTATTAATTCACTTATTGTTTTTTGCTTGTATTTAAACTGTGTTATTCGGACGTAAGCTTATGGTTTTGTTTTGTCTGGAATTAGTATCCCCGACAAAAATTATATATAAGCCATAAAGTATCATTTTGCTAATATGATAAGAAGGACAGATTTAGAGCATCTTTTTAGGGCATACTTTATTAAATACACAAAACTATAGCTTTAGATATCAACAGATTTTCAGAATACAATAATGGGTTTTTATTTTAATTGGATGAAATGAAAGTAGAAAAAATGATTTACACTTTACGTACATCAATTGCTCTGTAGTGGGACCACCGCTTAATTTTTGATAAAAAAGTCGGAATTTGGTGTCTATTTAATTTTGGGGGTTTTAAATTTTGCTTTATGCCTTCTATTGGTTTCGGTCCCACTGACAATGCGTTGAATCTGCGAACTTTGGTAAAAGATGCCGTGAAATCGTACTGAATAAGCTGGTCATATAAAACAGGGAGGTCATTAAAGAAGCGGACAAGTTGAAAGTGGAATAGAAATAAACGAATGGAATTTCAAAAACAATTGACGACACATGGGAAAAGGAGGGGGAGGGGACCATACAATCACTCACCACAATTGTCCTGAAAGATTAAACGAACGAATGGTTTTTCGGCAGAAAGCAGAGAAGTGCAGAAAGGACAGACGGGGAAGAAGCTACTCGTCCCGTGGGGAAGCGGAATTCTTGACCAGAAACTGAAAAACGAGTGTTACAGTGTACCAAGGAGGGAGAGAATGTCACCTGACGGTGCGGAAAGAGGCAACATGCCCGCATGGGTTGAAGGCGTATTTGAGGCAGTCGGAGTCCAAATGGAAGACCGACTCCATTCCCATGACGAGTTTGGCGACCCCCTTTGAGTCGACCATACAAATGGGACAACGGAATGTCGTTATTGACCCGCATTTGTTGACTATTATTAGATATTGTTAAAAACAATTAGACAAACTGGCATAATGCCGACTCACCTCCCCAAGTGTGTTTGCCTTGAACGTGTCCACACCCGAAATACACCTAAAAAGGCACAACAATTCAAACGAACAACCGCAACCCCAGCAGAGTACGTATGGCTGTTTGCTTGAAGAGCTGTTCTTCGGATGCTTTCTTCTGGGGACCACCAGCGTGTTCAGATTGACCGGACATTGCGGCTTCCCGGCATTCAGTTCGTCCAGACGACGCTCCAACGCTTCCCGGGACGGACAGCGCCTCAGCCCTTCGGCCGACCTCCACAAAAGGGTGGCGCCGCACAAATCGATGAGAGTCCCATCCTGAAAAAATGCCCATTTCGAATTGATATGTTGACAATGAGACATCCGAACCTGAAGCTCATTAGTTTCATTCATGGCCAAAGTGCCCTTTTGCATGGATGACCGAGTCTCGCGAAGATTATAAATGTCACCATCAACAGAAACTTAACAAATAGCATCAAGTGCTTTCAGTATCCCAATCCCCCCCCCCCCCATAGATGGGCGAGAATGGGGACCGATTCGATAGCGGAGACTAATTAGCATGAGTCCCGTTCCAATAAACAATCGAATTAAGATACCTTCGCGCCACAATAAACGTTCGTTGAAAACTTTCTGAATTCAAAAGCAAGATTGATGGAAATTAGCCTGTTTATTACTATCTGATCATGGTCGGCACTTTTATTGCACAGATTTGGATGCAAAATTAATACGCCATTTGTTGTCAAACCATCGAATTCACCGTTCGCTTTTTGCCATTTTGTCGCTTTTTCTCCCAAAAATATCTGAAAAATTCGCAAAATTTGAGTGGCTTATTTCACTAGGACATTTTTGGATGAATTGAAACCAGCCGCAAAAATGAAGGCCTTATTTGGACGGTCACGATCTGCCAAAATTCTGCAGGCGTAGCGCGAAATTGTGGAAGAGATGGACTTTTGTCCGTTGACATCGTCGCGAAGATGACGCGCACTGTTCCCGGCCGGGGAGGAAACATTTGAGGAACCGATGGCCAGCCAAGTGTCCACAATCGTAAAGTCAATTTGGTCCTCAGAAGAGCGTCCGACCTGAAAAGCGAATTTGGTGGTTTTGAGAGAGGAAAAAGCACACGGAGACGTACCCAGAGAATGAATGGCAAACCCGAAAAATAAAATGCGAAAGCGTTTTATTTAGTAAATATCCCTCCTCAAAGAGGACATTGGCGAAATGATTGTCCATTCTTTGGTTTACTCTCTCCGTTCTCCCCCCATGGGCCCACTTGAAACATGTCGCGACTCGAGTCAGGCAAATATTCCACCAGTACTGTGCCCGATTTTCCGTATGAATATGAAACGGTGTGCCGTGTGGCGTCCTTTACTGCCGGCGCTTCGTTCGCTCCTCTGCTCAATGTCATCGCCGACCCCTTTCGAATTCCATTTGGTTCCTTCCGTCGTTTGAAAAACATTTTGACAAAATGTTTTCGACCTGAAGAGTCTGTGGCTGCCAATAATATTTTTCGCTTTTTTGGTGATAAATTACCGTTCATAGTGCTCCGATGGTTACTGTATGTTTCGGAGACACCGCCGTACCTTTAACCAAAAAGGACGGGGTCATGGCAGTTCGTACAATGGGCAGTTCGTACAATGGGCAGTTCGTACAAAGGCAGTTCGTACAATGGAGTTTCGTACAAAAGCCAGTTCGTACAATGTTTCAATTTGGCGTTTCGTACAATAATCAAATTTTAAAAGATATGTGATATAGTGACCAGTCTACGTCAGTTTAGCCCCCACGGTTCGGCCCCAGGTCGGGGTCGGTTTCGTACGAGCCCAAGTTTTTGGCTATAACTTTTTTCGTTATCAAGCAAATCCAACATTGTTGGTATTATTTGAAAGCTTAACATGTTTAGAAGCTTTTTCTAAGCTATTGCTCCGAGATTAGACAATTACCAAAAAAGTTACACAAGAAAAAAAGTCGAAATTTTCAATTTTTCTCAACAAAAAAAATAAAAAGCTATAGTGGGAAGAAGTGCTGGGGCCGAACCGTGAAGGTCAAACTGACGGGTTCCGATAGTGACACATACTTTTCATCAAAAGAACAATACATTGTACGGACATCCATCCTATTGTACGAACTGCCATTATACGAACTACTATTGACCCAAAAAGGACAAATAAAATACGCGTAAAGATAATTAAATAAATTTTTAAATGCATTCGTTCCATAGACCATTTAAACGAACCCAAGCAGGATCAGTTGACCATAACAACAATCAGACAAAATGCCAAAAGACGAGTCGAACGGTCCAAGTGATGGCAAAATGGACACCAATTCAGACTCCGTATTATCTTCATTTATGTTGGCCATCATCTAAAACAAAGATTTTAAGCAGCGACTATTTCAAGCATTCACATTTATATGGATATTTATGGAACAAACCAATTTTAATCAGCAAATAAATTGCGGTGAATTTTAAAGAAAATAACATTTAGACATCAGAAGCAAAGAAAAACTTTCAAACACAAAAAGTTGATTTAAATAATTATCCAATTAATCTTCTGTTCTTTATTTGTATTTGTTGCGAATTGCCGAAGTCGCCTCTCTTCTGCGCCGTCGAAATGGCTGCTGATAATTGTTCGTGTTGACTACAAAAAAAACAATTAATCCTTTTCATGCCAAAAACCGACTTCGCCCAAAGTCCCCAACAAAATCGTCTTCCAATTGTTCATCGTTGTTCCGGAAAAACTCAGCATCGTCTGTGCAGAGGTCACTTCGACGTACATTTGGCACTGTTTCGAGTTGTTCTTCGGCACTGTCATCAGAAATTTCCGTCACCTCAAAATTTTATAAATTTCTTAAATTCATTTGGTAAAAGCGTCACAATAGGCTGGTGATTCGTTGGCTTTTGTCTTCTCGGTATCGGCTGTGCCTTTCTGTTACGGCCTGGAGACGATGAGTAGAACACTTCTTGGTGTTGAGTGGTCACTCGAACGACCATCGAAGCGCCTGCCCCACTCTCTTCACGTGGGTGCCTAAAAGCATAACAGTGCTTACTCTATTTTCTAACTTTTATCATCTAAAACCAACAAAAGTTTGAATTCTTAACATTTTTTCTGATTCTGGAATTTTTCGGGTCATATTTCTCGTTTTATTGTATTTTGTTAAATAATTTTATGAAAATAGGCGCCAAGGCATTTTGCACAAGAACCCTAAAAGGTGCAAAAATAGGCATTTAAAAATCATCACAGAATCCCCAAACCAAGTTGGAAAATGAGTTTTCGTGCTTATGTGAGCGAATTAAGCGCAAACTAAGTTTTATGGATTTGCCAAAATGTCATCCCAATTTATTACCAGTGAGTGAATGATTTTCTTTCGGTGGGACCTTTTCCCTCTTGCTGTAGGATGAATGGGAAGGAAGGCACCACCCTAAAAAGGGGGAGTTCGTGCCAAGTGACTAACTCCAAAATTGAAGTGCCAATGGCCGGCGATGACATGTCGTCCGTCCAAACTCTCAGCATTGATTTTATTCGATTTTCGAAGTTCGGGTTTTTGCGCATTTGGTGGTCCAATCGTTGCAGTATCTCACTTCGGTGCACTAACGAAGTTTCCTCAGCAATTGGAGGCATCGCAATGTTTCTCTTCTGTGAACGCATGATTTCAACTGAAAAACAATTACAAATATTAAAAAAACGAGTGCAGTATTCCGCTCCTCTCACCAGTATCGCTTAGCCAAAAAGAAATTTAAAAATTGCTTATTTTGATAAAAAATAATTTTTTTTTCAAAAAATTACCTAAACAAGTTTTCATTTATGTGGGAAAACAAGAAGGGGAACGATCACTAACAAAATTAAAATTAATTTGGCTGGCCTTTCAGTGACCGAGATTTTACCTTCGCGATTTTGATAAGCGTTGTTATTGTTTTCGCTGCCGTTCATCTGCCGTTGTTTCAACACCATTCTTTTCCCAACACTCGTCTTGGCAACTCGTCGTTCTTTCCTGAAAATTACTTCAAATCCACCGCTTATTTTGGCTATAAAGTCGTACGGTGTGTTCTCTTCCTCCGTCTCTTCTTCCTCCAAATTGTCCGCTCCAGTGCATTTGTAGGCTTTTGGTTTGCCATTTTCACGATTCTCTTCATGGCATTTTTGACCGGTGTTTGAAATGTTTGTTAATGCCCTTTCGACCATTCCCAAACGCGAGGCCAACTCGGCAATTGTGTTCTTTTGTTCACGTTCCTCGCCACGACGACGATCATCCGACGCAGTCAGTTCTTCGATCTTCCCTCTGAGTTCGGCAATTTCTGTTTGTTGAGCCAATATCTGAAAACCAAACAAAATGAAAACAAATACAAAAAAAAGTTGGCACAATTTTATGCAGAGATTGCGCTTCATGGGAGAAAATCACAGTTTTGCCGAGTCGGCTTGAAGACGGCACAGATTTATTCGCCTTCAAGGGATACAAAAGATGAAGGAATTCGGAATTGAATGACCAGAACGGTATCTTCAAGGCGTGTTGTCAGTCCAAATGCAACTGTTTTTAGCGCTTCCTTTCGCGCCGCCGTAGTTTCCGTTGCCTTTTTGACCGAGTCGACTAAATTTTCGTTGCTTTTCATAAATTTTTTGTGTTGTTCCTTGAAGAAAAGTGTCGTCGGATTCTTCAGAATTGATTTATTCGTCGGCCCAAAACCAACGTTTGTCTTCCTGCGAATTGGGGATAATAAATTCTCATAATCACAAAGGAATAAAGCACAACCCCAGGTCAGCGACGGAAGGATCAGCGCATTTCACTTGTTGCTGTTCTTTAAGGGGCGAAATTGGTGAATAAGACGTAGAATAAGAGAGAGGCGAGTGCGGGATGAAATTGCTGTGGGGCCCGCAAAAATTCATCGTTTAAAAAATGCAATTTAAAAACGAAATGAATTTATATTTGTAGATAATTTTGCTTGTAATAAAAAGCATTACTATAAAAGAGTCAGTTCAAATGATAATAATTTTATACAAAAATTTAAAAAAAATCAAAGTAACTCATTAAACGAATCGTCTTCCTTCGAGAAAAGACATTTTGACATTTCTTCCACAGTTTCGGTCGTCAGTTTGGTCCCGTCACTCTTTGTTTTTAATTGGTGTTGGTTCCATACCATCAACCGAAAGAGTTGTTCAAGTCTCGACACACATGGCTTGTGCAGCGCAGACAAAACTGCTTCGTTCAATTCGGCAGCCAAAACATTTCTTTGGTTAAACGACTAAAAATAAATAAAAATTACGGAAATTAAAAAATAGGGCAGAAAAACGAACCATCAAATAACCAAAGGGTGAAGTGTCGGGGTTTTCAAATGCTAAGAGTGCGTAAGTCTGCTCAAGCTTGGCAAATAATTCGACTGGAATCTCTTTGCATTTATCCACCAACTTCTGCTGAGAGAAGTTCAAAACTTGATCGATATTCCTAAATGACAAAAATTATTTGAATAAGAATCAAAGCAATTTGACACTTTTAATAAAATAATGCAATATTATATTAGAATACTTGTTTCTGATCAATTCAACAAGTTGTTGTCGAAGAAGCTTAAAGTGGAGTATGGGATTGTCATTGAGAAGCGTCGGTGCGATTTCGTTGACAAGAAGCAAAGCCGAGTCAATTGCTCCGCCAATTACGGCGGTACGAATGTCATTGCGTTGTTCAAGTGTGTCCACATTTCTTGAATTTGAAATTGTTGTGGTATTGAGTGACGGCAGCTCGGCATCCTCCACGAGCATTTTTGCTAAAAACGAAAATAAATTAATTAGGTACATTTACACGACTTTTCACCTGCTTCTTTGTAACCATTGAATACCAAATACTCGGTTACAAGTTCATGCAATTTGGTCGAGTCGATGTCCTCACTTGCTTCCTCCATAAAGGCATTAAACCAGGCTAAAATTTAAAATCTAAAACAAGGAGAAAATAAATAAAAACTTGCTTGATTCTGATTCAAGGTCCTCTTCTTTCACCGAACAATTTAATGGCGGTAAATGGCTGTAAATCTCATCGTTGTCACTCATTTCTGATAATCTTTAAATTAGTTCGGGGTAACGATCACGAATCTGATATTTATTAAAAAATGCAAAATTCAAAAACTTGCATTTTTGACTTTTTGTTCGAGTTCATGTTCAGGGTTCGAAATTGATAAAAATGGATATTATATTCTGAATATCTATCCCGAAAATCTCTTAAAACATGTTCTATCTTTAAAATTTCAAAAAAAATCATGGGGGGACAACTGTACTAATTAGAGCTCGGTATTTTGAAAAAAGCCTGGACCTGGACCTGGATTTCCTGGACAAAAATCCAGGAAAATCCAGGTCCAGGAAAAATCCAGGCTCTTCGAGACCTGGATCCAGGCCTGGACCTGGATTTTTTAAAATTTGTTTTAAAAAGCAAACAAATGCTTGAAAAAATCAATTAATTGCTTAGGAACGTCTAAAAATATCTAATTTATAATGAGAATGTATTTTAAAACCAATTTAAGCATTTTTTGAAAACTTGAAAAAACATCGGTCACTTGAAATAATAAATTCTAAAATTTTGTCCAGGAAAATCCAGGTTTTTCGTGTTTTGCCTGGACCTGGATTTTTTTTCACATTGGACCTGGACCTGGATTTCCTGGACAAAAATCCAGGAAAATCCAGGTCCAGGAAAAATCCAGGTTGCCGAAAAATGACCTGGACCTCGACCTGGATCCAGGAAAAATCCAGGCCTGGATCCAGGTCCAGGCCGAGCTCTAGTACTAATATATTTCCTTGTAATTTATGAATTCGAATTTTGTCGGTTCAGGGTTCGGG
>CP049705.1:5086815-5111607 GCA_004148225.2 Heterodera glycines | reverse complement strand
GTCCGTTACCAGGTCCCGGTCCCGTGGCACTCTATATTTACGGTGCTGTAACATTTCGACAGTGGCTGATTTCGACAGTGACCGATTTCGACAGTGGATTTCGACAGTGGCTGATTTCGACAGTGACAGATTTCGACAGAGAATTAAATTATTATTTTATTATTATTATGTATTCACATGAACCAGCCGGAATCCACGGTTTGCCCGAAGCAAACTGCCTCAGGGTCAAACTGACCCAAAAAGTCATTTTTATTTAAAAAATCACTATGCTTAATGAAAATTGATATATGTGTGTACGCGGGTATTGCGAGAGCCATATAAAATATGCCGCTACCTATGCACTACAAAGTTAAGTAAAATTGTAATTACAATTATATCTTAAAGACATGCCCACGGGGATTTACTCAAGTCTACACAATGGCAGTTGTCATCGATCATTGTGCAGTTCCGGCAGTTTATGGTTTACTGCCCAGCAAAACTCTTGCCACATACACAAGATTCTTCGAAACAATTCGTCAGTCTGTTGGCAATAATTGGTTCCCGTATCGTATTATGAGCGATTTTGAGTCGGGAGCGATCGCTGCGGCCGGGAACGTCTTTCCAAATTCCATAAGAACCGGATGCTTATTTCACTTTGGACAAGCAATTTGGCGGAGAATTCAGCGATTGCCAAATTTGCTCACGCGATATCGGGACGATGAACTTGTCAGAACATCTTTGCGGTCTCTACAAGCGCTGGCTTTTGTTCCCACGGACTTTGTTTACAACTATTTTTGCATTGTCATGTCAATTCTTGAGCCGACTCCTGAGCTTCAAGAGCTGATCATCTATTTCATTAACACGTGGATTGGACCTCGCCGAATCATACAAAATGAAGAAGTTTTGGTTCGCGATGCAGGCGGAGCAGCTGATAATTGGATTCGAGGGCGAATTGAGGCGCTTAATTTGGCACAGACTGACGCGCTTTTTCCAATTGAATTGTGGAATGTAGTGGACAGAGTAGCAGAAGGGCTTGGAAGAACAAACAATTCGCTTGAAGTGTGGTGGGATGTGGCCATTTTTTCATGTCCTTTATTCAGGGTTGGCATTCAATTTGGAATGTGCACCTTAGGGGGAACCAACGGCCGAGTTCATTTGCTCGGGAAATGATCGAGGAAGATGAAATGTGGAGAATTCGTGTTGCAGATTATCAGATTGCACCGGCTGACGGCATTTTTTAAACATTAATAAGATTAGCTTAATTGTCCCTTTGTTATCTAATTTTGTCGTATTCTCGAAACCATCAATTTGACGTCTTCAAATGTTCCAAATGGCAAAGTTAACTAAACCAGATACAATAATATTCGAATGCACAATTAAAATAAAAATTCAAATTTAATTTCATTAGTACAGTAAACTAAATTTTAAAAAATAACATTTCCTTTTTTATGTGAATAATAATAAAATAATAATTTAATTCTCTGTCGAAATCTGTCACTGTCGAAATCAGCCACTGTCGGGAATGTCGGAAAACAGTAAAATAAATGAAAATAGTTCACTGTCGAAATCAGTCACTGTCGAAATCAGCCATTGTCGAAATCCACTGTCGAAAGCGGTCACTGTCGAAATCAGCCACTGTCGAAATTTCCTGGCACGATATTTACGGGCCAGGTCGTTTTCGCGCCATCGTTTTCGCGCCGTCGTTTTCGCGCCGCCGTTTTCGCGCCAGGTTCGTTTTCGCGCTGTCGTTTTCGCGCGGGGGTCGTTTTCGCGCCCGCGCTTTTTTAGCACTAGAATTGCGAATATACTTAAAAAATACTTAGAAAATTTATTAATAGTCTATTAAGTTTAAAGATACCTAAAAAACCAAATAATTTTTTACTCCGCGGGTGGATCCGAACCTGACCTCACCCCAGCCGGCTTCAGAATCTCAGATACGCAGGGATTCTGAGGTCATAGCGATGTCCTAATGGAAATCTGATTAGAGATTGGTTATCAACGGCATAAATTTTCTAAAAAACTTTTTTTTGAAAAATTCTTAGTGAAAATTATCTACTCAAAAACAACGTGCCTCCCCCGTGGTCGAAATTCGAAAAATCATTTTATTTTATTTCGTACATAGGCTAGGCATAAGCTTTAGACCTAGGCTTAGGCCTAAGCTAGGCTTGTTTGGGCCTACATAAGATTAGGCATTATTTAGTAAAAAAAACACGAATTCGCTCATTTATTTTACATATATGCAACCGCGCGAAAACGACCCCCGCGCGAAAACGACAGCGCGAAAACGCGGCGCGAAAACGACGGCGCGAAAACGACGGCGCGAAAACGACGGCGCGAAAACGACGGCGCGAAAACGACGGCGCGAAAACGGCGGCGCGAAAACGACCCCGACCGCTATATTTAACCTTAAAAAGGTCTCAAAAGAGAAATGAAAGTGTATAAAAGCCGAAACTTTCGCTCTTCCCTCTCATAATTTTAATATTTATTTCCCACACATTAATTATTAAATTGCTCATCGACTACAACATTTAATCTCACGAACGGACGTGCCCCGGTGCAACAATGGCAAAGGAGGAATACTGTTTCGATGCAAAGGCGGCGGCAGCGGCGGGGCAATCTCGTCGTCCTTCGACAACGGCATCAGTACTTGTGCAAGGAGATGGCCAGGAACTCACAAACTGAACCGAAGGATGGTGGAACTGCCTGAACGATGCGCGTTGAGAAATCGGATCATCTGATTTTTTTGTATGTAAATCCCATTTCACTTGATGAACTCCCTCAAACTGTTGTCATTTCAATTGGTTAATCTCATTTTATAAATGGTTTATTTTTCTAGAGAAAATTAGAAAAAATGAAGGTCAGCTTCAATCAGTCTTTTCAAAATTCACATTTTCTTAAAATTTAGCTCTCACAACTTTTTTCTGAGGTGTCAAATTGCTTAGAATTCGCTTAGAAAAAATTCTTTTCAAAATCTTTTTTAGATATCAAATTTGTTCGGTTTAGTTGGGAATCAAGCGAATTATGGTTGGTCAAAATAAACTGCAAAATGGCAATAATCAGTGTAATTTTTGAATTAACGTGCAAAAAACTACGCCAATTACTTATTTGGCGTATTTAAATTGCATTCGCATAGTGCCCGATAAATAAATTTTTGTTTTTTAATAAAACAATCCTTATTTCCCAAAAAGTTTATTTGTTAATTAGAAATGTCGTCTGATCAGCCGTCATCATCAGCATCTTCATCAACCCATCAGAATCAGTATTTGATTGATTTGGAAAAATGTGGAATTACAACTTCAAATAATTTGCGCGAGCTCCTGACAACTTGTTCGGTAGATGGATGAATGTACATTGCAATTGGTTTTTAGTATTGTTTTTTAACTTCAGGACCCGGTTGAATGTATCAGAGAATTTCAGCAGCGAAACAGCATTCAAGTGCTTCTGTTTTTGGATTTTAAAGCCTCCGTCTTTCTGTTTTTCATTTCAGTGCCCCTCACTACGACCTGTGATGAAACTGCTCGATCTTCATGGAATTCGTCGAACAGAGTACCACGAGGCGGTGAACAATTGTCGTTTTTTGTCCCAATTAAAATTTTGTTAGGTATTCGCTGACCTTTCTGACAAAATTATCAATAAATTGCGATCGCTCGGAGAAAAGCCCACACCTGAAAATGTGAGCAAATTGGAACAGCATCTTGAACGTTCTTTTCGGCTTTATCGAGCGCCCAAAATCAGACCGATTGTTCTTGAAACGTTGGCGCAATTGCCAAAAATCACTGATAGGTAAATGGGCGCTAGTTTAAAGAAGGGGTCTTTTGAAAATTTTTTCACTTTTTTTTGACATAATTTTTTTTTGTTTAAAAAGTCCTGAAAC
Source organism: Heterodera glycines (assembly GCA_004148225.2). Lineage (NCBI taxonomy): Eukaryota > Metazoa > Nematoda > Chromadorea > Rhabditida > Heteroderidae > Heterodera > Heterodera glycines. The sequence goes on along the minus strand of CP049705.1, from coordinate 5,107,754 downwards.
AAACTACCCGGGGGTTTTAGAGGCCGCTGATCATGGATACGACAATTATTTGGGCCTATTAAGCAAATTTGGCGCTAGTTATAAAGTGACAGATTTTTAATTTTATCAAAAACAATAGGGGGGACCCTTTTGTTTTGCAAAATTTTTTTGAGATAAAAAATCGTGAATATACTTTTTATTCGCCATAATTGTCTTGTTAATGCTTAATATTCATCATAATGTGTAAATAAATTAAAAAAAAAATTATGTCAAAAAAGCGAAAAAATTTTCAAAAGACCCCTTCTTTAAACTAGCGCCGGTAAATGTGATCGGATTTTTGATGCTTTTTAAATGTTTAGGTATTTGAAGCTGATCATCTGCGACAAAGTAGGCTAATGAAAATGAATTTAAAAAATAACAAATAATGTCATAGTTTAAAATGATGAACTTTCAGGAGTTTTACGACCAATGCAGCCTTTCTGTCAAGCAACAAATTTGGATTAGAAACGAAAGTCTTTTTTTGGAGGCCATTGAACCCGTTCTCGACGCATACATTTACGAGAAGGAGCGCTTATTACTGTCAGCTGCGAATGGCACCGATAAACAAACAAATTTCTTTACCAGCGAAAGTTGGAAGGGGCGGAGACAGAAAAAACACATCCAAGGCAATTGCAGAGGAAGAATGGGATTGACTTTCTCGACAGCATGGGATTCACATTTATCTCTCCATTTTTCAGAATTGGTTTCAATGGTCGGACAACGCGACATTCTCTACGGCAGAATTACGGTGTGTTCACCTAATATAGGTAATTTAATTTAATTACCTTTTCATTCCCCGGTTAGCACATTATTCGGGAACGCTTTCTGTCCAATACCAATCCCAATTACTGCTCCCTCCATTTCGAACTTCTCATGGCCACGCATGACATCAACATGGAGTTTCTCGTCCGAGTCGGTAACAAATTGACGACATTATAATTGTTAAATGCCATATTCATTTAAATCGGACAGATCCATGCCACGACTTCGCCTGGTGTTTGGATGCGTGTGCCAAACATCACCGAGCAAAACTCATCGGTATCCTTTGTAAACTTTTGTTGCCAAAACTTTGGAAGAATTTGTTTTTCATTAGGGAGTGTGCTTAAATATCTTTTAAATTTCCATTTTATTTATTTTTTTTTTTGTTAGATACGCAACAAATGTCCAAACTCAAAGCATTGTTGGACACGAGCAAAAAAGGACAAAGCAAAGTGACACTTTTACAAATATTGACCTCACCCGTCCCTCTTTTAACCTCATAGTCAGACAATTGCACCCGTTTTTTAATCAATTCTAATATAATTTTAGACTGATTTTATGACGGGGAGCAATTGTCCGGGGTGAAATAATTAAGAATTATGTTAACCAATCCAAATAAATCCGTTTCAATGCATCGATTTCCTAAAAGGTTATTGCCCAAATGTCTCTGATTGCTGCTGATCCGCACATTTTGCATATGATTGCGTCGGCTGCCGTGAAGACCATTCGGGACAACGCTTTTAGTGTCAATCCGATGAAGCCGAGGGAACTCAATTCGGTGCATTTGATGGTTAAAATGTTGCTGATGGGACTGAATGCCAAAGTGAGAGAGACAGTCAAAATAAAATCAGTGCAAAAGTGTGGCATTTTCCTTGAAGGATTTGCTGACGGAACAGAAACAACTGCAGCAACTGATGGACCCCGAAATATTCACCGTTTTCCTCGCGGCTTTCACCTCAATGATTGTGCAGGACGCGATAAGAGCCGAATTGGCCAATGCCCCCGGTACCTCCGCCACCTAACCCTTCCGATTGGACTCATTATCAGTCACCGTTTAAGAGGAAGTGACGGATTTGTTCCATTCGGACCGACAGATTTGCCCCCGTCCTCTGTCCTTGGACCAATTTCTGAGTTCCAATTCGGCATGTGCCCTCCTTTGGCTCCATTATTTGGCGTTGGGTGACCCTTTGCCTTTGTGTCCGTCCAAACGCCGTCCCTTCGAACTCTCTCTCTGCTATTTGGAAATTCTTCCGGAATTGGCTTGTCAGGTGCTTCACCAATTTGTCTCAAATGCTTCTCTTTCTCTCTCCCACAGATTGCCTTTGCTGACCCCCATTGGTCTCATCTCCTTACTCATCGTCTGCTCCATTGTCCGTCCATTTTTTCTTACGAGCCAACCTCCGCTTTGCTCATCCGACACTTTTTTATTCCCCAATTACATGTAATATAATTAATTATCGCTTTTCCGTTTTGGGAGGGAGGGGGACGAATTACTTCCTAAAATTGGCTTATTATTCTCTCAGAAGGTCTCTTCCGTCAAATTCCATCTGCTCCATCTTTGTGTCCAGCATTGCTCTGTCATCCCCGCTGAACTGTTCGCATTAGCTTTCGACTCTCTTCTCCCCTTTTGCACTGAGAATGAAAAGAGCGGCGCAGAAGTCGACGAAGCGCTCAATTTTAGCATTGAATTTGACAAATTCCGTGAACAATTGGTCACGTTGAGACAACAAACTAAGGAAAAGGGAAATAATATTGGTGGAAAAAACGATGGGGAGAAAAGAGAAATGGAGGACAATGAGGAGGAAGAGGCGGGGATGGAAAAGAAGGAATCGGAAGGGGACGACAAGGAGGAGCAGAAAAAGGAGAAGAGGGGCAGCGGAGAGGAGCCGGAAGAGGGCGAAATTGAAGACGACGACGAAGAAGAGGAATAACGAAGAGGAAGGACGGAAGAGAGTGAAATTGAGGATGAAGAAGAGGAAGACGGAAGAGAGTGCTGCTGGTCCGAGGCTTATCACGGGGAGAAGGGGGGGGGGGGTGACATACGGACGGGGGAATGCATCCGTTACACACACAGTTCTACAAGGTTTCCCCAATTTGCGTTACTCCCCCCCCCCAAACCCTGTATACTCCCAAAACCTTATTGATATGTCACACTGTTTGATATTTTTTCATTTTTGCATTTTAAAATTATTCAATTTTCATTTGAATGAATTAAACTAGGGGTTCACCCAAAATGATATTATTAACATATTTGTCTTATTTGTCAACTCCTTTGCTCCCTTCGTTCTTTTGGTGTTTTTGGCACTCGGAAAGGGGCATTTATGTACGGAGGAGGGGCCGAAGAAGCCAATGGAAAGGCGGGCAGTCGAAGTGCATTTTCATAGGAAGGGGGAGGGGACGCATCGACGGAAGGTCCCACTGGGGACGAAGGACAGACAAAAGGCAGCGAATCTGTGCGGGGGAGGACACTTTTAGCACTCAATCGTTTCCAACTTTGCTGATTGTGTCTTTTGTTGTTGTAATGTCTGCAGCCTAAACTAATCAGGAAAACCACGAGGAAAAGGATCAAAGTGAGGCCGGCGGCGATCCCCGAATTGGTCGCTGCCCGGCGTTGCTCTTCCGCGGCCGAGTGGCCGTAGTAATGGGCCCACGACGCGGGTCTGAGAATTGGGCGAATTTGTGCTCTTTCTCACCATTCAGACAGAAAAGTGTCATTGAATCGTGTTTTGGTCCAATTTGGACCCGCGTTTAGTGTTAATTACCTGTTCTGTGAATGATAGGCCCACATTTATTGGACAAATTGAATCAGAAAAAAATAGTCGGATCAAAAAACATTTTTAAAGCTTCTCATTTGACAATTGGAGGATAAAAAAATTACAAAACTTGGTAAGTCAATAATTACGAACTTATAAATATGGGGAACGAATGAACGGAAAAAAAGGAATTGAGAAAAGGGGGGGGACTTTCGAATAATCAAATTGTTCTTGTTTGTATACTGTCGTTTTCGAAATGATTTTTGAAAAATGCGCGGCGCGAGTAATGGCAGAGCAGAAATTCAACTAATATAAGAAAAAAATTTACAAAAGCCTAAGCTTAGGCCTAGTCTAACAATAAGCCATTGTTCGAGTTGCCTGTGTATAAGTTGTCATGATAACCTTAGGTTTAACAACGAAATTTATAGTTAAAAACTACTGAATACCTGACAAAATTGATAGTGAATGAAAAAGGGGCCCAAAGAGGGGGGGGGACAGAAGACATCCATTGATTGTGCTCTGATCATTTCTCGTCGAAATTCAATTCGTTCAGTGCCGAGTAAGGCGACCCAACGCATGGCAATGCCAAAGGGTCTCTGCACGCCTTCCGTCGGCCTGAATAATTATTTTATTTTACGTTTCCTTGTTTGTTGGGCTTCTCACTCGGATAACGCCGCATCAGATAGTCATTGGCCACGTTGGCCATTTGGACTAAAATTGAAAAACGACGAAATATCGCCACAACGGACAATTGGCACAAACCTTCCCTCAGCTGACTCTCCAATTTGCTTTTTTGCTGGGCAACTGCAAAGTTCTCGACCACCATTGAAATGGGAAAAGCCAGGATGATGATGCCAAAAATGGAGGAAAGAGCTGCGACCAATTTCCCAACTTATGGTGCCAAGAAATGAACGAAAAATGCCAAACTTTGCATACCGTACCCCAACTCAGAATCAGACTGTCACCGTAGCCCACCGTCGTCACAGTAATGCTAAAGGGAAAAGCATTGGACCAAAAATGGAGACCAATGACTGTTCGACGGACATGCACCACCAACACGCGGCGGGGATGGAGCGGAAATCGGAGCCGGGTTCGTCCTTCTCCGCGTAATACCTTAAGGGAAAGGCGGTGATTGGGTACAACAAGCATTATTCCATTTTCACATCAGAGTGGAGAAGAACACCGTGCCGCACAAAAGGAACATCGAAAGCATGCAAAGTTCGCGCAACGAATTGCGCAAAGTCATGCCGAACACCTTGAAAAGGAGGGAGGAGGGAAAATCCGACGGATGAGGAGGGGGGGGGAAGGGGGAACCTGAAGACCGGTGGAGTAGCGGGCGAGTTTGAACACGCGTGCCATTCTAATAGGGGGGGCGGCAAATGGAGGACATGCGCGGAAAGTCTGTCACCTCAGAACTCGTAGCACACGGATGACCAACATGGCCCCTTAGGTAAGGAATGCCGTGGGACGGAATGCCATTGACCACCGACCGACCTGCCAAATCTTTAAGCCGTTCCGCGTTCACTCCGAACGTGGACAGAGCGGCTTCACAGAAAACGGGAAGGACCGTGAAGAGATCGATCAGATTCATCGGCTGGCGAAGGAAATTCATTCGGCGGGGAGCGACAAGAAAACTGAAGGAAAAGGGAGAAGAAATGGGAAAAGCAAAAGCAGAAAGACCGGAGGATGAACTCGAAAGTGAACCAGCCGATGCAGCAGTATTCGAGCAGAATGAGCCACGGCTGCGGATTGTCCGTGGGCCGATACACAAACTGATCAGAGAATGAGTCGACCCCTCCACAAATATCCACCCGCCCCATCACTTTGTGACTTGGCACTGCCGTTCCGTTCACTTCGCTTGGCATTTTCGTGCCATTTTCATTTTCCTGCGGGCGCTGTGATTGTCCGAAGCCCTTGCGAGCTGTCAACAAGGCATGGTAATTTTCGGAGAAGCGATTGTCCGCCTGAAACTCTGGCATGGACCCAAGCACAAGTCCAACAACGGAAGCGAGGATGAAAAGGACGGAGACAATGGTGAACAGCTTGGACACCATGGACGAACTCGGCGCTTCCATCATGTGCCAAATCACTTTGCGCATCTCCGGGCAGCACTTCACCTGAGAAGGTTTCGTCGTGTCGCTGTCCCGACCTTTCCCCACGACTTGGTCGAGCTGTCTCTCCACTTCGATGCCCTTCTTCAGTCGGTTGCTGTCCGCCAGAACGGAGCAGCACGGGGCCAACTGAACGGGGGAGAAAGTACATTTTGGAGAAGAATGGCCTCACCTCCACCCGGGTCAGTCGCCAGAAGAGCAATTCCTCGCTGAATCGCTGGGGGCACACATCGATTGGCTTATGCAATTTTCCTAAATTAATTTGAATTCGGTGACTCATCCAACCTTTGCCCTTTAAATGCACAATTTTTGCATAATTTGTCCTTTTTCTCGCCTGTGAGGAAGTAATCGACCACATGCTCCGCGACCCGAACATTTCTCTCCAAATAATATTCGTTTGTTTTTGCCAGAAAGCCATCAGTCAGCAAAAGTCTGTTCGAATGGTCCAATCGGACTAATCTTGCCTTAAAGAAGAATGGAATTAGTTTGGGCTAATTAATCCATGTTTTGTGCTGTTCTCTTTGCTGACCAAAAATGAGTTCGGCTCGCGTGCCTCGAGAACGGTGTCACAACGGAAACTGAACGAACGACCGCCGATGTTCAGACGGAACAGTTCTTCACGTGACGGACAACTCACTGAACAACGCATTGAAAGGGATTCTTTGACTGACTGAGCAATTAATTTTAATTACTCGGCTTTTGCTCCCAACACATTTTAAGAAAAAGAAGCAAATTTACAAGCAAAAAATGTTGCCGGATTGGGCTGAGGTGGACAAGTGGAGAGAAGCGAAAGTTTAAGGGAAACAGAGAGAAATTTATTTGAAGAGGGAAAATCAAATTAGGGGGAGGAGGAGAATGGCACGAGAAGGGTAAACATTTGCTCGTGTCACCATTGATTTAACGAATTGCTTCTCCCTCTGCTGGCGTTTGCCTCCCCCCCCCTCCAAATACTAATTTGCCAACATCCCTTCCTGCCCATCTTAAAAAATCTCTCACCACTTCCCCCACACTTTCAGCAGTTTTTAAATTGATGAACAAATGCAGTAAAAGGGGCAAGAAGCCATGGGAACGGACGAACCGATGAAAAGGGTCGCTTAAAGTGGGGGGGGGGGAGGGAAAGAACGGCATTACGCCAGAGGGTGGGAGAAACGCAGTCAGTGCCAATGGCCCAGTGCCAACAATCCCTTCCCCCCCCCCTCCACTCATTGCCCTTTCGCTCGCTTTTACTCTTCCGATTTTCCGTCATTTTTTCTCATGCATTTTCCCTTCCCCGAAAAAATAAAAATTCCTTTGAAATGAATTCGGGAATGAAATTTTATTAATAGGCGCTTATAAAGAATTTAAACAATTTCTATGAGATGCCACAAATTGCGTGCCATTGGTTTGCCATTCCTTCGGTTTTTCGTTTCATTTCTTCCTTTGGCTTGCCCATCTTTTGTCAATGCACGCGCGCTTCCAAAAGGCTGCTGCGGGCGAAGAATGGGGGGGGGGGCGGGACGGACATGTCCAAGTCCGTCCCATCCCCCCCCCCCCCCCCTATATCCAATGCCCGTCCCAGCCTTCCCCCGTGCCGTCGCCCTCACTCGTCGCCCGCGCCCTTCCTCCATTATTCCCATCGAGTCATATAGCAGCAAACTCCACTCCCGTGCTTACTCCCCCCCCCCCTCTTCCTTATATTACCACTTTTAAACCTATCGCTCGGCATAATGCCTTCCTCAAATCCCATCCCATAATCCAACCCTCGCACTTCTCACAATATTTGGTCTTCCTTAAATGAATGATATATGTACATAAAAGCCTTATTATGTGTTCCAATGGTTCAACTCCGTCTAAACTTCTTTTTCCTAAGATCCTAAACTTCTTTCCATTCATTCATTTCATTGTTCTTCCATATGTTGATTTGATTCCCCCTTTTCTCTTTTCCCTTTTAATTTTGTGTTTCACTTTCCTTTTCAAACTCTTTCCTTTTAATTTCCAATTTCCGCTTGTCATCAAAATTCAACCCAACTTTTTCAATTAGTTCCTCCCCCCCCTTTCGCCAGCAGTGCGTGTGAGATGCGATGACTCCCTCTTTCCTTTCGCTTTTCCTTTGGCTTTTCGTCCGTTGGCTTTTCATTCGACCCGTTTATCCTTTCCTTTCTTCCTTTTGCTCGGCTTAGAACAAATATCGCCTCGATTTGGTCCTCCTCCTGCTCATTCCTCGCCCCGTCGGCGACCCAAACAAAACATTGCTTTTGTTGGCCTCCAACGGAACTTCGCCCTGTGCCACCGTTTCGTCAAAAACGCGTTGGCCATGGCCTGTGGACTCCGCAAATTTGTCGATGATCATTGAAATGGGAAAGGCCAAAACGATGATGCCACACACTGAGGCAATGGCAGCGACGACCTTTCAATGGCAAAGGCATTGGCACGGACCCAAAAACACATTTTGGCACAATGGGACTGACCTTCCCGCCCGTAGTCACCGGCACCAAATCGCCGTAACTTTGAATTGAATGGCATTGGGGCCAAAAAACTTTTGAATAAAAAATTGACTGACCCGACAGTAGTCATCTGAAAGGGAACGGAGGGATGATTACTCATCGAATTCGCCTTTTCTTACTGTAGCAACACACCACCACCAAGCAGAAGGGATGGAGTAAAATTTTGAGTTGGGTTCGTCGCGTTCGAAGAAGTAAATGGCGGTGGAGAAAAGCATTATGCCCTGAGGGGAAATGCCAAAAGTGACAGTAGGACAAAAGGTACCGTAAGGAGGAACATGCCAAGCATTGACAACTCAGCAGCCGACCTTGGTGGTACGGTAAGGTGATTTTACGAGGGAAAAAGGAACCGACTTTCGCATTGTTTCGCCAAACGCCCTCAGGCCAATGCTGTACCGGGCGAGCTTGAATATGCGTGCAACTCGGGCCAACCTTAGGGCAATTAGTGTTAAATGCTTGCTAATTGATCATTCAATGAGTTAATTAACCCACCTAAGCACTCGAATGACAATAAGAGCACCTAAATGATCAATTAAAAAGTTAATTAAGCAAATTATAGAAGAAAAGAAGAAAGCCTCGAAAGTTGCGCAATTCGATGTCATTAACCCCGAGAAGGGGAAGGCAAGCTTCGAGAAGAAAAGGGACAATGGTGAGAAGGTCAATTATATTCAGAGGCTGTTTAACGAAACTAAAAGAAATTGAAAAGAGAAAATCCAAAGTGATCGAAGAACGAACCTCCATTTGTGGGGGATAACAGCGAAGCGGAGAAGGTATTCGAGAGTGAAGAAAAGCATGCAACTGAACGGGAATTGATCAGACGAAAAATGGGATAATGATCTGATGAAAAGAGGAGAGAGGGAAGAGAGCGTGGTGGGACAGTGATCAAACAAAAGTGGAAGAGTGATCAATGAAGAGGGGAAGTGATCAGACGAAAAGTGGAAAATGATCGGATGAAAAGAGGAGAGAAAGAGAGGAGACTGATCAGATCAAAAAACTATAAAAATTCACCAAATCTCGGCCAATTGAAGAGGTAAAACAGGGCTCATCATTCCATCGTTTATTTGAAATTCTTTCATCGAAGAGAGAATGAGACCGGCCAATGAAAGAAGCACGAACGAAGCGGACACCACGGAAAGAACCTTCGCAGCAGCGGAAGAGCGCGGATTCTCCAGGAAAGTCCACAGAATTAAACGGACGCGGGAAAAAGCGACGCCCTGGCAAATTGGGAAAGATGAAGATGAGGGGGGGGGGGACGAATGCCGGGAAGAATTGCCTCGAATTCTGCGGGAGGGCAAGTGGACTCGACGTACACCTTCAAAAGGGGGAGGGATGAATGAGCAAAAGCAGGACGGAATCGTCTGGTAATTGATCAGCACAAATCAGATGGGCTGACTGATCAGCACATCATTGGATGGGTTCAGCAGCTGATCAGCAAGCCGATCGGGTAAAATCGGCTGACTGATCAAAACCATTCGTTTGGTGTTCACCAACATTGTCCATAGATAAAAGCGCCGGCGATGCCAGCGACCGTTTGGACAGGAAGGCATCCGACCGGCAGCACTCCGCCAGTGCCGTCAACGGAATTCGCCAAAATTCCAATTCATCACGCCACCGAATTGGGCATATCTTTTGAACAGATTGATTAATGGTCCGGACGGAAGAATAAAAAGTGAAAATGTTCACTTCCATGGGCCGGTGCAATTTGCCGGTCACGTAATAATCCAAAATATTCTCGAAAACTGTGGCGGAACGCTCGAAGTAATATTCGCCGTTGAGAAACGCGTCGCACTCCAACACGCGCTGGGCGTGGTCCTTTTCCGCGAATTGGGACAATCGACTGCGGTCGGCACGCTGACGGATCTGTGGGGAAAGTGCTTTTTGAGGTCATCCGACCATTGATTGGGATGGGAATTGGAGAGTTTAAAATTTGGAAAGCCAAAAAGTTTATGGGACTGAATTTTGCGGTGTTTTGTGGGGATAATCTTTAGCCATGGCACCATTCATTCCTTTCTTTTAAGGTCCGAAGTGCTGACCTTCTCCAGGGTCAGTTGCGCACTTCGTCCGCCGACATTCATGCGAATTTGGACGGGCGCCGAAGTTCGACGATCGAAGGCACGCGAAATGTCCGTCGGGGAAAGAGGCGAACCCGGGCTGAGGTGGCCGTTTGGAAAATGGTCCTGGGAAAAGCACAGTTTCAGGCAGGGAAGCGCACTTCCCCTTCATTTAGTTTGTTTGTTTGTTCGTCCTTATTTCCTCTTTTGTCCACTCTTCCTTCCTTTTTCCCTTTCCCCTCACCTAACCTCCGTCTGATTTCTGTCCCCGCCTTTCTCTTTCTTTTCCTCCTCCTCCTCCGTTTTCTTCTCCTCCTCTCGGTCCTTCTGCTGCTGTTGGTCTACTAATGCTTCTTCAACTGTTGCTGGTTGACCTGTCATTATCGGCTGACTGTTCACGCTGATCAGCAATTGATGCAGGCGTTGGGCTTGGACTTGCGCGTGGGTATGACGCGAGGCTTTCTGGGAGCGTAACCGTGGGATCATTTTGGCCGAGAAAGGGAGGAGAAGGAATGGGACGCGAGGTTGGGCCGGAGGGAAGGAATGAAGGTAGGACGATGGATGGATGATTAATGGAAGGAGCGTCCAAATGAATGGGTGGACGGTCCGTCGTGAGAAGCGGCGGGGGGCGAAGGGGTGTTGAGAACGGAGCGGCAGAGGGGGAGAAAAAGGGGGCATAGAGAGGGGAGGGGGCGGGAGGGGAGAGAGGGGGCAGAGACAGTGTGCCGAGGCGGGGGTGGGGGCAGTGGGCCGAGAGGGGGAAGGGGCGAGGGGGAGGGGGATGGATTAGCTTACGCTTTCGGCTTACACCGAACCCCCCCCCCCACACGGCGAGAGCTCTGCTTATGTTGCCCAATGTTTCACGCGCACACGCACATATTCATTCATTGCTTTACATTTCTCTAAATTCGCCCGTCTTTGCCCGAGGGATTGTTTAAAAAAAGAGAGAGAAAAAGGCATCCCCCGGGGAGGGGGGGCAACGGCCGGCACAGAGAAATCGGCGGAAAGTTGTGCCCTCAGGCAACTTCCTATGGCAGACCAATTAAAAGAGCAATGGCATTTAGCCAGTCAAATGCCCAAAAGGGCAAGGCAAAGGTCATTACCACTTTCTGTTAAAGCAGTAATTTGGGAGGCATTAAAAATGGACGAAGAGAACGGAAGGGAAGGGGGAGAAGCGCGAAAGTTGGCAGAGAAATAGAAACACACGCATTTGGGAGGGGGTCGATTAGGGAGCAAAAAGTGCCAGCATGGGAAATGCCAATGGCGAAAATGATGCTTTTTCGGGAGGAACAATCAATCAAAACGAAGCGACGTGGATTAATAAGCAAAAGTAAATGAGACGAATTAGCAAAGTGCCGGTGGGACTGAAGTGGACGAGGGGGCTTGCATTTTCATCACTTTTCCCATTTGACACTTCTTACGCCCCCGGGCTCATCAAAAGGTTGTTTGGATGAGATTGAGTTCCACGAGGGCGGGGAATGGCCAACCGATGGGACGGCCCTTTCCCTTTTCATTCCTCCCATATTCAGCCGACCTAAGAAAGAGGGGAAGCAACACGGACGAATGGGGGGTGAGCATGAAAAAGCGCTAGGCTGAAGAAAGCAAAAGCGGCGCTTATCTCCACAGAATTCGCCCTCGGCCGAACAATCGTGCCGAAAGAGGAAAGAAAATGATGAGCAGCAGAGCTGTTAGGCGTCACGCGACGGAAATCAGCGCGATGAATTTCATTAACGCTTTTCGAATGGGAAAAGAGAAAGAGAGACAATGACAAAATGAGAGAAAAGGAAGCAGCAGAGAGAGAGATATATAAAATAAAAACAAAACAGTTGACGAAAATGATCATGGAACGGAGCTCAAAACGGAGTTTATAACTAACAAAAAACAAATAAATATGAAAAAAACAAAATGTGAAAGGGAAATTATAACGAACAAAAAAACAAAAAATGCGCGGCCGGATTGTCCGTGCGCATTTGTCAGTTATGAGGTGCCATCAGAAGGGTGTCTTGCTGCTGCTGTTCTTCCATCTTCGGCGTCCTCCGTTGGCCCACGTTCAGATTCACTTCGCTCAATGGCTTCGCCACCGTTTGTCCCTCTGCGCCCGTCGTCCCTTGCGCTGTCTCCGCTCCGTTCGCTTCGCTTTGTCCCTCGTCGTCTTTCCTTTCGGTCGCTTTCAGTCGCTGCTCCGTCCGAATTCTTTTTGCTTCTTCTGCGATCATTTGGCTTTTCGTCCTTCTCCTCGCGCTCTGTCGTACTCGTGGCAAAGAAGCTGAAAAAGAGAGAGATAAATTGGCAATTGCCAACCAAAGGCATTGGCATTCATTCAATTGTTGGAAACTAAACAGACACGGGAAGGGAATAACGTCGCCCGAATATCGCCTCTGCCGGAAACGTTCGGTCCCCGCAAAAGCTTCAGCCAAAAGGACGTCGCGAGCCATCGGTGCCAATTGTTCCCTTCGCCTGAACTAAACCAAAATTGGACCATTTTTTGCAAAAAAGGACAAAAATCACTATTTTTGCGTCCATTAGCTGCTCATGGACCAAGTCAACGTCCTTCAGTGTCAATTCGTACTCATATTTCGAGTAATATTCAGCGTCCATTCGGTTGTGCAATGCTTCGTCCCATTTCTCCTGGCCGCAGTCCTCGAGAATCGCTCTATATTAAAACTAAATAATGAAAAAGATAGACCCATCCGTTCACCTGTATAAGTGCCAAGTCCATTTCCTTGGGAAAATTCGGTTGAAATGACCCATTCGTTGTTCCTCCGACTTCAATTTGTCGAAATAGCATTTTAACCTCTCCAAATAATGTGGTGTTATCCGTTCTGCAGAATAATTGACCTAACGTATGAACAATAATTGTGAAATTAAGTTCAAATATTGCAAAATGTACTTTTCTTATCCTTTCCAATTTTCGCATTTTGCCAATGAAATATGCCGTCCCATTTCCCTTCCGTTTCAGTCCGTTTGAGGAGGAAATACTCTCTGAATTTGAAGAAAACGTTGAGGAAATGGACGGAGTAGCTGCTGAAGTTGTGCTGGACTGATCATCAGAGTCCTAAAGAAACAGTCAAAGTTAAATGCCAAAAACCGTTGTGGTAACTCCACTTTCTTATTGTCTTTGCAGCCATTCTCATCAAAAGCGACGGAATTGGAAAAGCATTCGTTGAGCATATTCAAATCAGAAACGAGGGGAATTTGAGCAATGTTCAGAGAGTTGCAGAAGAGATGGGTCTTCAGCAGGGAATCCAACGGAGTGTCACTGAAAAACGGGAGGAAATGAGGCGAAAAAACAATGGCATTGTCAGCAGACCAAGTCAGACTCGGGGAAAGGTTAATCTCCAGAAGCCAGGGCTTCATGTGCTCATCCACCAAAATGTCAAAGCCGAACAGCTCGAAACAGCACTTTGGGTGGACATTCACTGAAAAAGCGACTGTAAAAGCAAATTCAATCAGACGAATGAAAAGGCGGGAGGAAAACTGAATGTGTTGGAGAAGAGTAAATGTACTTTGCTCCTGGTCACTTATCGATTGACATTTACTCTTCTCCAACAGAATGTTTACACTTTCGGCACATCGCAGCAATGGAATTTTGGACGGAAAGCAGCGATTTGATGACGATGTCCTCAATTCGAACCATCAGAAGACCCACGTCCTCGCCACGCTTCTCCAATTCCCTCAGAAGTGCGCTTAGAGTCCATTTGTGGCCTGAAAATATGCATCGAGAAGAATTTTTGTGGAAATTTTAAAATAAATTCGAAACGAAGACGATAAACAATGCTTTTAAATATATTTTAAAGAAAGAAAAAATGGAAATTCCAAAATCGCGTTTTACCCATATTCTCCTCCCTACAGTCGGTGTTTCGAATAAATTCGGCAGACATTTTGTTGAGTGAATAATTTGTCAGATGCTTGTTCATGTCCACTCCTCCTTCCACCTTGTCAATTTCATCTTTTTCGTCGTACTTATGCACCGCAAATCTCGCCAATCCGTCGCTTAAAAATGCGATTCATTTTTTGAGTTGGTAATTAATTCACAGAATCAAAAGAATAGAATATTTGCCTGTAAATGTAGGCAATCAGCGGATAGAACGAAGTGACGAGCACATAAACGCGCAAATCCCACTTCAATCCGTTGATTAGAAAAGGACGGTCGATGTAACGGGACACCACCAATTTCTTGTCAGTCTCGAGAGTTTCGTTCTGAAAAAGCACTGCTAAACGGCACTCGCATTGCTCTCCAACCAAATTGCCATTGTCCAAGAAGTAAATGCCCCTCCCCAAACTGCCGTCGGCCGGCTTCACAATAAACTTGGCATCCGATCCTAAATTAGCCCCTTGAAATTTTTGGCCCATGGAATGTCGCGCAGCGCTGCTCATCGGAGTACAAAAAAATTCGGGAATCTGAAAAATGAATGCTTTTTCAAATGATTTTGTTCGAAACATACGAAATTGAACCAATCGGAACCGTACAGAACGGCGGCACGCTCAATGCTCTCGTAAAGTTGGTCTTTTCTGGTCAGTATCCAACTCCGTGGAAAATGATTAACGCGTTGCCTAAAAACAAAGGAAAATAATCACAGTTTCGATGGTTTCCAAAATTATTTAATTACCATGAATTGAGTTGTCGCATTGAAAGAGTGCTGAGGTGAGTGTTTGTCCACATCAAATTGCATTTTTGATTTTTACTCGAACACTGCGCAAAATTATTGAAATAAATCATACATATAAAAGGGGTGCTCGAGACAGCCCACCCAGTCATTTTTTGGATTAACAAATCGCATTAAAATTATAAAAAAATTCCCATGCGGCGCCTATCCAAACGCCGGGCCCTCCTTTTCCCCTAAGATTTTTTAAAGGTCACAAAAAATAAAGTAGTGTGAAAAGAAAAAAAAAGGTAGGAGCCGGAGAAAAACTTGGGTTGTCGCATAAAAATTTAGTCCCGAGATACCCATTCACGGTAATTGTTATGTTTAGGGCTGCCAATTTTATGTAAATACATATTTTTTTCCTGGCTTCTCCTTGCTCTAAATAGCAGGAAAAACACTTTCTTTTTTGTGTTTGCGAACAAAAACCGGGACTTTTATTTACATATTTCGGGGTTTTTATACACATTTACATACTTCGGGATTTTCTTACGTATTTGTACATATTTTACATATTTTGAAAATTATAAAGAAAAAATAAGTTTGAAAATGTTGCCTAAAAATACCAAAAAAAGTAATTTTTATGTCATTTTGTGGCTATTTCATACTTTACGGGGATTTTCTTTCCCAAAAAATAACATTAAAAAAAAATTTATTTACATATTTGGGGTTTTTTGTACATATTTTGGGATTTTTCTTACATATTTATGTACATATTTTTGGCAGCCCTAGTTATGTTCACTGATCCCATTATTTTTATGCGGGGATTTTCGGGGGACGTTATCATGAATCTGATCCGTTATGTATGAAATAAATAAGAATTAAAATTAAAACTAACTTGGAGAAATCCATGGCTGAACAGAACCGACTTGACGAGACGCGACTCACTTTTAATCAGTTTAAAACACATATTGAAATTCTCCCCTAAAGAAGTGTATTTGCACTGCTCCGATTTGTCCACATTCTTTCCAATGTGACGCAATGCGATTGGGTCGAAATTCATTGGAGAAGCCTTTAACAGAAGGAAATAGCACTCAAAACTCGTAATCGGGAAAATTTACCTTTTTAGTAGAATTGAAGTTTCCATTTCCATTTGAGTGCGACATTGAAAAAGTGGTGGAAAAATTATCCATAAAGTATTAATTACACAAGAAAATTTATGTTATACAAAAAGCAGATAAATCTAAAAATGTAAATAAAAAGCTTTGTAGATAGAGAGATAAATTACATATATTTGGACATTATAATTTTTTCTCAACTACAAGATAAACATTGTTAAACTTTTTATTTTCTTCATAGCCATAAATTGACAGGCTTTTCTGCATTTTTTTGCGGCATAATTTCCAAAAATTTTTTTGGGGCAGAAAGTGGCTGGCGTGCCAATAGCGCTGTTTCTGTTGAAATTTTTTGAATATAATAAATTTTGGCATTCCCCCCCCCCCTCCCCAATTTTTAAATTTTAAATTTTTTCGATTCAACGCATAGGCCTCGTTTAGCTTATTTAGAAGCCTGGCCTCGTTTAACTCATTTTTACATATTTTAGATTTAAGAATAAGAATTTATAAAACCCAACGCAAACATAGTTTACGCAAATGGGGAGAAAGAACCGAAAAACTTCAAAGTCACTTCGACCCTTGGAAAATGTCAATGATTCGGTTGCGATTTCCAAGCAAAGAAAATTTGAAAAAGAGCTGAAAGAGAAGGAATTCATTGAAAACTTCGAAGAACGACAAAAAGTCAACCCAGCAGGTCATTTTAGAAATGCAAATATAAGAATAAGAATCTGCAAATTTCTTATATCACAACTTTTTTAAATTTCATCTTCAATTTTTTAATTTTTTTAGTTTCGCTTAAGTCAGACGCGGTTCCTAACGTGGGTTATCCAAACGCAACACCAACGCCATTGGACAAAAAAGCAAAAAAACAAAAACGGCGTAATGATGGGAATTCGGCTATTCATCAAACGGTGAAGCAAATGATTGTTGGGGAAGTCGCGAAGGGAAATGGCGTAAGTAAAGCGAGAATTTTTTTTATTATAGTAAAACAGCTTCTAATTGAGCTAATTAGTCGTTTTCTGTTTCTTTCGTTTTGCACAGATTGCCGCCAGCAATTGCTAAAGAAACAATTTCCATATTTTAAAAATAGCGATTCGTAAATAATTATAAATAAATTGATTTGTTGATTTCAAGAAAGCAAATCGTCATAAAGGAAAACGAAAAGTTACTTTCTCATCTGAAAGCAGTGGGAACGAATATTATGCGGACAATTCCGAACAAAAATCAGAAGTTGTAAGAAAGGGTGAGTTGAATTTTTTGAAAAAATAAGAGTTCAATTTAATTGAAGAATCGAATAAACGCATGAAAATGACCATTGAAACGGATTCTGACGCGACTTCGACCGCTGAGGGTCTTACAAAAAACGACTAATTATTCACATAGCAAATTGTGTTTAAGATTTGATTGCTACAAATGGACAGTTTTCTGAAGACAGCATGGAAAACGAGGAAGAAAGCCTTGACGATGATTTGGATGAAGAGGAAGAAGAAATAGGGGAAGACTTGGAGGACGAAGAACTCGAAGAAGCAGACGACGATGAACTGAGAAATGGCAATTTGGAGGACGAAGAGGAAGCGAACTCCTCTTTTTTCACGTCAGACGACGAATCGCTTGAAGACGAAATTGGAGAGGAATCGGGAGAAGGTCCAACCAACCCAACCATTTTAATAGGATTGAATTACTCTAATGTTTAGAACCTTTTGAATTGGAATTTGTTGGATATCAATCGACAACAAAATCGGCTAAATGTTTGCTTTTGGAAGCATTGGAGGACTACACAATTGCAACTTCGCCCTTTGTTCTCTTCAAATTTTCGGATGGCATTGACCATTCGGTTCAGGTAACAAAAACATAAAATACCAATCATCTTCAATCTTTTAGGTTGCTAACAAAGCCCTTCAATGGATTGTCAGTCCCGTCGACTCGCAAACTTTTTTCAAGTTTATACTCTCAATCAAACATTTTTAAGCAGTTCATTTAGCGATTTCTTCAATAAACGTGTTTTGATGGTAAATCGGAAGGCCAAGGATTACTTCGAGGGTTTCTTTGGGACTGTCAATTTGTTCAAAATGCTGCAAAAAGTGGAATTGGATGGCTTTTTAAAATACCAAATTGTATTTGCATTTTTCTTAGTTTGACTTGGACATTGGCACGGATGTGAACTTGTCTCTATATGAAAATGATGTGCCAACGGACCATAATTGTGCCGACGGCGAACGAGCGACTGCCGCCGCCGTTTGGGGACATTTTGGGCGGGGACGGGCGGCACAATTCAACCGACCACAGTGCTACAACGACAACATTTGGTATCTGTGCGATGTTCTGCAGGAGTTGTTCTGTTCGTTTGTCGGTGCAAAATGGTCAGTTCTTTTGTCTGCTCACCAAATGGACATTTCGTTCAGTTATTTGACTCCTCCGAACACTTCCGCAATTGCGCCACATTGGGAGGACAACGGTCGAAAATAAACGATTAATTAATTATATTCACAACCAATGCTTTTTAGATGCCTTTTTGCTTCAAATCGAAGGACGGAAATATTTTAAAGTTTATTCCCCCGCAAGTGATAAGGATACTTCGCCGTTGGATTCGAGTGGCACAATGAGTGAATCAGATTTTGATGGACGCGAGCCAACTTTTGAAGGATGGCTGGAACAAGGCGACACTCTGTACATCCCGAAGGGGTGGATTTTCAAGGTGAAACCTAAATATTAGCAAAACAAAAGTCCCTTTATTAAGGCGAGTGCCGGTGACGTCCATTCGCTCTGTGTTTTCGGTGCCTTTTCCTTCTTTTCCTTTGTTTATTTCCCCATTTTTAAGTGTCCATTTGTCGTGGCCATTCTTTCACCGACTTTCTTGAGAAGGCTTACGCCGAATTCGTTAAGACAATGGTTTCGGGCTCAAAACATCTTCGTAAGAATTTGCCTCCGCTTTTGTTCGACATGGCCGGGAATAGCGGAAACGATTACCCGGGCGAAGAAACGCTCGAGGAGAAGTGGGACTTCTTAGCAATTTGTTTTGCTATTTCAATATTCCTCCTTTGTTCTCTCAGAATTATTCCCGTCGCTGAAGTTTTCTCTCGTAAATTTGGTGAGAATTTCGCTGCCTTCGTTCCCTCTTACATCGATTTGATGGCCCGCGAATTCTTCCGTTTCGCTTTACCTCCGCTTTTGACCCCTGAGGAAGAAACAAAAATTTGTTTTGGCGGTGCTATTGACTCGTCGTTGGACATTGGGAAGAAAACGGAGGTCAGATTGGTGCGAAAGCACACCCAACGGTAAGAGACTCCTCTGAAATCAATCCCGAAAATCGATTCCATTTACTTTTAGACTTCTTTTTGAAAACGCTGAAAAGGCATTCATTGTTCACAGAATGGCAAATTCTCGAAGTTGTGAAGAATATCCCGAAAAAACAATTGATTTTCCCATTGAGGTGAAGAGACTGACTGACAGTCGTCGGCTTCCAATAATTAATTGCCCGTTCCTTTCAGTTTGAGGACGGATTCGTGACTTTGGTCGACTCTTACCCGAATTGGTTGGAAGTGGGCGAGTTGGGCTTGGAATCGCAAGAAGCGAACGTCGAATTGGCCAAACTTTTGTTCACTAATGGCATTTTGTTGGTGCAACGGGAAAAGAGTTTTGGAGGTGAAAAAGGGAAAGAGAAGGAGGAGAAAGGGGGGAAAGAAGCGGAGAAAGACAAGCAGAAGGCGGAGGAAGGCACCGAGCTGAGCAAAAAGGCCAAAAAGATAAGGGCGAAAAGGAAGGGGGAGGCGGGGAAAGACAGCCGAACTGACTGATAATGCCCGTGCCATGCCGTTGTTGTTTTGGTGCTAAACAATACGTGTCTTTTGATATTGTTTCGTTGTTGATTTATCTTTATTATTTTTGACTTTTTGGATCTTATAAAATTTATATTTTATGGGTTAAATGCAAATTAAAGCCACCAAAAGAATTGCTATTCCTATATTTGCTAATGATAGCACTGTATATATCATTTTTCGTATGATAAATTTGCTTCATCTTCCCGCTGTTCTCCCCCTTTTTGGGCTTTGCTTTTGATGAGTCACTTCCCTTCGTTTTGCTTTTTTCTGTCCTTTTGGCCAATAATTCTCCCAAATGTTCGCTCTTTCATTCGCTTTTCCTTTTCTTTCCCTCTCACTTTATTTTTCCTATTCAAAAATCATTTCCCACCTTTGAAATGGTAATTCTTCGTCAAGAGTCCCTTTTTCTGTTTAATCGGGTCAAAGTTCGTTCTTTTTTGCTAATTGCCTTCTAATTAATCAGTTAATTACCCCCAGGGGAAATTCGTCCCCTGCTGGGCCATTCTCTCCTTCGCTTTGCCTTTTGGGCCTTCGCTTTCCCTTTACTTTGATGGAACCACGAAAAAAATTCTTTTGGAAAAGTGAGTTGGACGAAATGCCAAACAATTTTGGTCTTTCCACTTCCATTTACCCCAAAAAGAGTTCGCTTGGCCGAAATTGCACAAGGCATTCGCTTTGGGACGACGAGTTGGACTTTGGCGGAAACGGACGACGGAATCTCCGCACTGATCAGTCACGGCACGGAGGACTGCTTAGACAAAGCACTGCTAATTGCCATTCCGACTCCGATCGGAGCAAACGACGCTTTGCAGAAAAAGCAGCGGGGGGCAAAAGCCACGGGGAACAGAAAAGCCATTTGGATGTGTGCACTTACAGTGGCGCAAATGTTTGAATTCATTCAGGTGGCATTGGAGAGGGGGGGGGGGAAGTGGGGGATATTGCCAAAGGCACGGGGAATGACTCATCGCATCGGGACAATTTAATGGCCCATTTCAAATTTAAACCAATTTTAAAAGTCCCTTTGAAGATTTTGTCCGATTCGTTGGTCTCTCTGAAAATTCTTGCTCCCCCGTCAAATTCTTCCGACTCTTCTGCTGCTGATGCTCTTCACCAGTACAAACCGAGGCCATTTCGAGCGACAAACGCATGGGAAATGTTTTGGAATAATCCACCGTCGTTCCCTCCACAACAAATGAAATTGAATGGGACGGCGGAAAAGGGAGGACCAAACGAAGCGGAAGACGGAACACA
>CP049705.1:4821861-5086715 GCA_004148225.2 Heterodera glycines | reverse complement strand
AACATGAACAAAGTTATTGTATAAGCGGAAAAGCGGGGGAAAGAGAAGGCGGAAAAGCGGGGTGAAGAGGAGGCGGAAAAGCGGGGGAAAGAGAAGGCGGAAAAGCGGGGTGAAGAGGAGGCGGAAAAGCGGGGGAAAGAGAAGGCGGAAAAGCGGGGGAAAGAGAAGGCGGAAAAGCGGGGTGAAGAGGAGGCGGAAAAGCGGGGGAAAGAGGAGGCGGAAAAGCGGAAAAAGGACAAAGGCTTAAGACAGTGAGTGTGTTTTTGGAAAGGCATGCCGAACAAATCTTTTTTTGACTTTCTGATTTCAATCCGTCGAAATGAATGGCCATGACAACAAATTAGCGAAGTCAGTTGAGCCTGAAGAAGAAATAATGGGGCGAGAAGAGACAGACGAAAGTGAGGGGGAGGAGGAAGTGACGGATGATGAAGAGGAGGAAGAAAAAAAGGGAAGGGACGAAAGAAAAGCCAATTGCAAGGACGCGGGTTTGTGGTCAATTAACCCCTCCCTTCCCCCCCCCCGTCCCTTCAGAGGCACAGACCGACCAAAATGCCATTGGCCACTCATTTTGGCCATTGACCTGTCACGGTCTTTACGAGGAAGAAAAGGAGACGGTGAGCACGCAATTTTGAAAGGACCAGCAAATTTGAAATTGCAAAAGTCACCATTCTTTGAAATGTACAAAACACCATCCGATTGATCGTTAATTAATCACTTCTGCTGAGATCGCTTATCCAATGAATGGCTTTCGCATTTCCTCTTCTGTCCTCCCTCTCTCTCTCGTGCCATTTTCCGCTTCGCTTTTCCTCTCTCCGTCCGCTTTTTCCGCGCTCCCATTGCCTTTTTCCCCCTCTACCGTTGGCATTGGCATTTTCGATTCCTTCCGCTCTTCCTCTCCACCGACCATTGAACATTTATTCGGCGTGCCCCTCCGCGTTGTGCTGCCCATCGCCGTGTAAGAGGAACGGTGACGATTGGGAAACGAAGCTGAACAAGCCGATGAGGGCGAATTTAATGAAGGAATTCCCGCGGGGGACTCACCGAGTCGGCCGTTCGCTCGTTTTTGGGCAAGTGCAAAAAGACGCCGACGAAAGTGTTTTGAAGACAAACAAAACAAAATGAAATTGGACACTTTGCCAAGGATAACCAATGTACTGTAATAGGTATGCCAATTAGTGGTGGTAATTTATTAGCTAATTACCCCCCTCCCATTTTCACCTTGCGATTAATGTCCAATTGTACCATTGTTTGCTGTCCATCGGCGGCTTAATGCCAAAGCCTTCGATCAAATTAATAACGGCGGAAGGGCCATTAGTGAAAGTGAACATCGAAACGATTCTTTGGACAAAGGCAAAATGAGAAGCGAAACGCCTTTCATCTGAATAGAAATGGAACTCACAAAGTGACGGTCCACGTCACTCGCTGTTCAGTTTTGGAGTGAACCATTTGCTGGGAGAGACCCTCGGAAGAAGTGGACTTTGAGGGCCTAAAACGGACGGAACGGTGGGGAGAAAGAGCAAAAGAAAGCCCAAGGGGTCAAAGAGGGAAAAATTATTGTCAAAAAGTGGGTTGATCATTCGCCAATAAATACTTGATCTGTTTGGTGGTGCCAATGATGGCCAGTTCCCTCTGGCGACGCCGGAGGGCGCAAAGCAACAAAACGTTGAGGACGGTCAGCAAAATGATGGGGAAAATGACACTGAAAGTGGGGAGAGGGGGGGGGGGGGGAGTGAATGTGTGGACGAGGGAAAACTTTCGTTGGCATTTGCCATTCACCTGATCACCGTGTTTATCAACGTGCTGATTGACTAAAGGCATATTTATTTGCCAAGTTCTCTCCCTCGGGGGACTTACGATAAATCTGCGAAAAGCGACGGAGTACGGATTGGCCTTTTTGGGCCATTCTCTGCAAACGGAAATTGTCGCAAGCATTTAAAAGTGCCACAAACTCCTGAGTGACCGGCAGACAGATGGAATGGATTTGCGTGCCGTTGCAAAAGGCGCGGATCAGACATTTGTGGGAGAAGTGCTGGTGTGCGGTGAGCAGCGCAGGCACCGCCAAAATGAAGCCCATTAGCAGTGCCATCTTTCGCCGGGGGACGTGCCCCCGGGCAAACAACGGGTTGCGAATTCCGATTAGCCGATCAGTACACACGGCGATCACACACCTCAAAATGTGCATTTAATAGGAAATTGGAGGAGGAGGGACCAACCAAATGGCCACAGCGGATGCCCAATTGGCGATGGACCGCAAATGGACTTTGGCATTAAAATAAAAGAGACGGAAAAGGGAGAGGGAAGAGAACAGCGAATAATTGGCCAAAACATTGGGCATCAGCTGAAGGCAAAAAGGGAATGATCAGAAGCGAATCGGGCGAAGAAAGCCACCAGCGAAAGGAAGACAATGTCGGCAAATGCCAACATGGCCAGGAAAGTGTTGGCACGCGAGTGCATTTTGGGGTTGAGGAGCACCGTCAAGTTGAGGGAATTGCCGAAGATGCCGAAGAGGACCAGGCCCAGGAACAGATAACGCTGCAGGTACCACTCGACATCGGAGCCTTTGGTTTTGGCAATTGAACGGAAAACGAAAAAGAGGCCAAAAAAGAAAGGCAACGAAACGAAACGGGAGGAAAAAAGTGCCAAAGGGGGAACAGAATTCAGAAAAATTTGGCTGTTTTTACACGCACTGACCGACCATGCATTTTCATTTGCACCTCCGTTAGACACATTGCACCCGTCGCATTTGTGGCGTTGGCGTCCATCCTTAATTAACTAATTATTAATTATGTATGGCTAATTATTAATAATTAGTGATCATGAAAGAAAGAATGAACAAACACTAAGGAAAGAACACAAACGAAATTCATTAAAGGAAGTCAGAAAAAATTGATTGGACTGGGAAAGAAAGAAGTTCAAAACAAAAATAAGCAATGGAAGGGGGGGGGGGGTAAAGCGGGGCAGCTGATGAGAAAGGGCCAAGGGCAGCACTAATTGGCCAAATTAAAGGAAAAGCATCCGGCGGAGATGGGAGGCAGTGCAGGTGAAACTAAGTCAAAACGGAATGAAAGGCGAACCAATCAAATTAAAGTTTAAATGTTTCGAAATTTCAAAAAACAAAGCCTAACGGTAGGGGGCTTTAACGGGCCAAAATTGCTTTTTGCCCCATAAAAATTTTTTCATAATCAACCAAATTTAATATTCTTGAGTATTGTCCAATAGCCCTAATTATTCTCTATTAGCCTGTCGAATTAAATCTTTTAGATCAACAATATTATTTATTGTCATTCCGCTAATATCCACAGATTAGGCTTCTTAACTTTTTTATCAGTTGTTCATTTGGCGCGCGAAGTATCAAGTTTATTGGGTTTAATTAAAACAAACCCTATCCTTTTAATTTGCCTAATTATTTGCTGACCTTTCCCTTTGAGCTGCTTCCGCTCTTTTAAATAATTTCGCTCTTTTTGACGCTTTTTAATGCTTCTGTTTGTTTATGAAAAGTTTCAGCGATTAAAATGGACGGGGAAAGTCGAAAATGCTTTTCCAATTATCAAATGGCGGGGGACACTTTTGGAAAAAGCGGCGAACAGAAAGAATTATGGACTGATGAGAAGATGGACGGACACTTATTAACTTAATAAAATTGGGCAACCGAAAAATGCCAAAGGAAAGAAAAAAAGGGAAGAAATGGAAAAAGTAATGCCATGGGGGAATTGGTTTAATGTCACTTCAAAAGGCAATGAATGGCCAAGTAATTAAGGCAAGGGAAGGGAAAAGTGGGAAATTGGGAGGAAACTGAAACACCATGGAGAAAAAGGGACCGAAACTGAACAGTTCGACCGAATGGTGGTCGAAAGGGCCAAGCGAAAAAGGTCATCGGATTGGACCTGAACAAGCAACTTACGAAAAAAATTGATCTCACAGAAGAGTTGCAGGGATTTACGGACACCGTTTACAAAAGTGCGTCCGTGCTGAAGGACTTCAAAGAAACGATGAGAATTCACCCCTCTTACACGCGCCAAAGAAATCTCATCAAATGGTCCTTTTATTTGAAAAATTATTTTTGGCAGTGCCAATTATAAATTCTTTTTTGTTGATGTGTCACGGTTTTGCTTCAAATTGCAGGCTTTCCAAGGAGGACTTGGACCGGGGTAGACGTGCGGAACGACGCTGCTCCGCCGCGGCGGCTTCTCCACGGGTGTCCATGCTAAACAATTCCCTGGACTCAACCGGAAAATCATTGGACACCAGCGGAAGCAATTCACCCGCTTCTGCCGAAGAGCCGTCCCTGAAGAAACTAAGAGTCTAATCAATTCTCACATCATTTGATGTCTTTTATTTTGTACTTCCTTTGTATATTGTAACTTATTTACGATGCATATTGTTGTTTGTACTTTACTCGTTTAATGTGATTGAAAACAAACAAAACAAAATAAAAAATCGGAGGACGGCATTCGTTGGCATTCGTTGGGCCACCCTTTGCAAAATTGGCCTTCCGTCCGATTCGAATAATTATATTTTGCCCATTTTAACCAAAAGACTAAAAGTGACGCAGCCAAAAGGCAATTTGGGGAATAAATTTGGAAAGGCAAAGGGAAATGGCCAATGATCAAAAGCAATTCAAATGGACAATAATTGGAAAAGAACGGACAGACCAAGGAATTCAAAATCAAATGAAATGCCAAAAGAATGCGCCAAAGGGCCTTTCGTAAAAAGAAATGCCATTTTGAATATTTAGTCGACAAAAAATTTCAAAAACCAAATTTTTAAAAAGTCGAAAAATATTTCTTTTTTCTTTTGAAAATTTTTTGAACGTAAAAATAAATCGAAAAAAATCAAAGGGTTTTAGGAAAGGACAAATTGCCAGCACGAAAAGAAAAAGAAATGACAATTCCTTCCCTTAGCTAAAGGTCACTCCGATTTAATGCCAAAAAAGCACTAAAATTCCTTTTTTATTTCTCGGAGTGTTAAAAAACGGTGAATAAGGAAATGTTAAGGAATTAACGAAGGGAGGGAAAAGAAAAAAGGAAATGGGCAAAAAGAGGGGGGAGAGGGGGGCATTTTACAACGGAAAGGAATGCCATGGCATTTTCGGAGAGAAATTGCAACAATTGTTCAAAGATAATTATATACAAAGTAAATAAATTGATTCTCTGTCAAAATTCAAAGATGACAATGAAACAGGCAAAATTCGTCGGTGTCCCTTCGCTTTTGGCATTTCGTCGCTCTTTCGTTGGCATCGAAAGAAAAGCAGTGAATTTATTAATATAAATTAATTAAATTGAAGAAAATGTCTGAAAATGATTGTTTTTGTTTTTTGCAATTAGACTTTATTCGGAAGCAGGTGCATTCTGTGGAGTGTTTTGGCATATTCCGAAATGACTCCGTCCAAATGGGCGGGGGGGGGGGGGCATTTGAGAAGCATTCATTTCCCTTCCGTTTCCATTTTTATCACCTTCATACAAAGGCTCATTGGAATTGCCTTCCTTTATTAAATGCTTTTGGCTAATAAATGGACAAATTTATCGAATGCCCAAAACAACGGCGACTGTCAAAAGGAAAATCGCCGATGATTTCGAGATTCGTCACACTCTCGCCTCCTCTCCTTGCTTTTTATCCCCACCACTCCCGCTCCCTCGTTTATTTCTTTCCTCTCTTTCGTCCCTCTTTCCCCTGCTCCCTCCCTCTCCCCCTCCCTCTCTCCTTTCCCTTCTGCTGATTTATGATGATGATGACAACTAATAGGTTACTGCTCACTTGGCGTTAGTGTCGACATGTCCAGGTCACTCATTTGCCGCCCAATTCACTAAATTTGGCAAATGTTTCCCTTCAGTGCCGCCGCTCGAAACGCGAAAAGAGTCATTGCTTCCATCAACAAAACGCAGCCGCGCACCTTCGGAGACGCCGAAATTCACATTTCCCAAATTGACGCGCTTGTCGACGCGGAAACGCCGATTTATGAGTTGCCAAAAGCGGTCTCGACCGAAGCGGAGAAGCAAATTGGCAAACTGATAGCGGAGAATTTGGTGGAGGACGGCGCAACCCTTCAGATGGGCATCGGATCAATCCCGAACAACGTATTGGAACAATTGAAAGGGCACAAAGACTTGGGTAAAGAGCAGAAAGGGGAAACAAATGTAAAATGGAAGGACAACAAACAAATCCAAGGCGTACACAGTGAAATGGTAAGCGACGGAATTATGGAACTGCTCGACCGGAACGTGATCAACAACAGCAAGAAAAGCATGTTCCCGGGTCGAGTCGTTGTTTGTTTTGCGATGGGCTCTCACAAATTCTACGAGCTAATGGACAACAACCCATTGTTTTGTAAGTTGTGACAAATAATTTAAAATAATAATTTGTGCTTTTCAGTGTTTGCGAGTGCCGGATTTACCAATAAAACGACAACGATAATGCAACAAAGCAAAATGACAGCCATCAATTCGGCTATCGAAGTCGATTTCACGGGCCAAGTGGCATCCGACACAATTGGCACTTGTTTCTATTCAGGTAGAACCATACGAAAGGACCAATACGTAAAATCGGGCGCAAGACAAAAGTCGCCGCAATTTTTTTTAATTTTAAGAAAAAATATTTTTTAAATTAATTAGCCTACATAAATCGAAAATTTTTTTGTTTTTGCGGCGATGTTTTGGGGGAGTGCCCGTAAAATCGTAATGAGATGTCAAGTTTTGGACTAACTTTTTTATTTGCTGGCCAAATCCAACAATAGGTACAAAAGACTTGGACTGGGGCCGAAACGACACCGCACTAATCTGCGAATTGGATTTTATTAATTAAGAATGAATTTTCTATAATTTTTAATGGTGAAGTAAGGAATTAATTGGCATTCTATTTTTTAAAATTTTACTTGGCGGGGAAAATTTCCACAACTTGGTCTCATAGCTTGAAATTTTGGGTGTAAGTCGATAAAAAAATTAGCGCTATTTTTCTTTTTGTTTCGCTAATTTTTAATGAAGAAAATGATTGTGTTTTTCAATACTTTTAAGGATTTGGGGGCCAAGTGGACTTTATTAATGGCGCTGCTCTCTCAACTGACGGCCTTGGAAAGTCAATCATCGCTTTACCCTCACGGACGAAAAACGGAGAGTCAAAAATTGTGAACACTGTGAAAAATGGGGCAGGAATTGTGACGACAAAAGCACATGTAAAGCAGAAAAAAGAAAACAAAAAGCTCAAAACCCAATTGCTTTTCCTTTGGCAGTGTCGTTATGTTGTGACTGAATACGGAATAGCAAACCTTTGGGGCAAACACATTCGCTTTTGAGCTGATTAACATCGCCCACCCAGAAGATAGGGAACAACTCGAGAAAGAGGTGAACACCGAATTATTCACTTTAATTGTTTGTTTTTTGTGGCTTTAGGCTTTTGTCCGTTTCAAATGTATGCCTTCGAAGGATTGATTTCCATCAGTTATAATATTGTTTAATCAGTTATCAAATAATCTACGGGGCGTACATAAGTCGACAAATTACTTTCTTTTTTCATTTTTTCAAACCTTGCCCCAAGCACAAAAAGAATTCTTAAAATCTCTAATCTGCCTTTGTTATAATTTATAGAATTTAGTGTAAAATATGTAAATAATATGTTTCATTGGAATACACATATCCTTTGTATTGTGTAGTCTGTATTCACTGGTGAATTTAAATTGAGATTTTTTGAATTTTGGCGTAATATTTCCCTTTTCTTTTTGTTGCCATGCGGCCGATCATTTTCCCCTGAAATTGCTCAAAATGCTCGCTTTTTGTTTGTTGTAAATTTTGCCATTCCCCTCCCTCTTCCCTCCCCCCAAATGCTCGTCGTCAAATGTCCATGACTTGCGCACTGAGCCAATTGTCTTGCAATTAAGCATCAAAGCGCAAAAGAGTGAAGAATTGGCCCAATTCCGATGCTCTCTTGGCCAACTTTTTCTATTCATCCCTCTGTATGCCATTGTCACTTTTCGCAGGTCGTCGTCCCCCAATGGCAAATCCCTCACAGTCACAAATTGCTGAAAAGCCCCCAAGGGCATTTCCTTCCTTTCTTCTGTTGACGTTAAAATGCCAATGCCATCTCTTCGCCTCGTCCCAATGACTTCCGTTTCCAATTTCCGCATGATTGGTTGAGCAGTGATTGGACACGTTTTGGCCTTCGTCCCAATCAATCCATCTCTTCCATCGGCTTTTGTTAATCCCTTCCATCGGCTTTTCTTTTGTTTGTCCCTTTATCCTTCCGTTGATGCTCTTCTGTCTTCGTCTGTCACTTTCTTCTTCCTAATTGAGTTTGCCTAATATCCCCCCATCCATCACGTCAATTTCCTTTTCCCCTTCTCCCTTTTCCTTTTCGTCCTCTTTTTTTTCTTTTTGGCCAATCAATGGATGACTCTTTCCCCAATTCTTCCGTATTTCGTCCTCCGTCGCCGGTGTTGGATAGATTTTGCACTCCCGACGACGGCACCACCTCTCTGCCCGATCCGGCACTGACCAGCCTCAAATCGACTTTCCGCTGCATAATGGTCAGTGCCATTGGGGGGGGGGCTTAATCCGATCGCTCGCGTCCTTTGGATTGATTGCTTTTCCACTGTGTCCAAAGGTGGCAATTTCGCTGATCGGAGTCGCTGGCAATGTGCTCAATTTGGTCACTCTGCGCAGTCCCTCCCTTCGCAACGTCCCTTTTATGTTTATCCGCGCGTTGGCCCTTTTCGATTTGGTCAGAAATTCACAATTTTAAAACAATTGGACCATAAATATTGAAATATTTTCTCCCCAAAAGATAAGTTTGGCTGCCATTCTTTTGCACTTTGTGTTGGACTCCGTTCATATCAATGCCAATCCCGTGGTCTTTTACGAAGTTTGGGTGCAGGTAAAAGTCTCTGCAAATGTTTTAAATGTATTAATTAGAAATTACCTTCTCTCTCAGGACATTTTAATCAATTCGTTTTTGGTCGCCGGACTTTACTGCGCCGTTTTGCTTACCATCGAAAGGTTTTAAATCTAATTAAAAGTGACTTTGAATGTGTTTAATATAAGTCCGTTGTGGTCTAGTGGTTAGGATTTGTGACTCTCACTCACAAGGCCGGGGTTCGATTCCCCGCAACGGAATATTTTTTAATTTTTTTTTCAGATATTTGCTTATCCGAAAACCTTTCACCACCGGCGGCCGTCTCCTCTCAATTGAAAGTACCGTTTTGGTCAAAATATACTTCGCTTTGCTTCTCGCCATTTTTCTCCATTCGCCGATGGCACTCCAAAATAAAGCGAAATGCACGCGGATGGAAGCGGGAGAATGATGCGAATGAACTTTCGCCGGAGGGGGCGCGACTTATACTGGTGCGAAAAACGGCTTAGATCATGCGTTTTTAGAGGGAGAAGTTTTTAAATGAATGAAATGCTTGCCCATTTCTAGGGACATGGCGCTTGGGCACGACAGTGTCGGTAAGCCGTTCGTCCCATTAGTGTTTCTTCCGTTCGTTTCTGTTTTCATTGCCTTTTGTCCCAATTAGCCGCACTCATTTTCCACACCGAAAGGAAGCAGTTGCTGTTTAGCGAGGGGAGGGGAGAGAGAGATAAAGGGAGAGAGACCGAGGGGGAGAGAGAAAGAGTGAAACGAACAAACTGAAGATTTAGAATCAGCAGAAAGAAAAATTAAAAGTTTTACCAATAATTGCTGATTGGAAACGAATTTGCCATTGGCACAACATTAAGGTGGAATTGTTGTGCCATCAGCCGGCGTGGGCTTTGTTTAATTATTACAAAATGGGCCGTGAGTGTCTCCGTTTCTTTTGTGTCCTTTTGCTCATCGTTTTGAATGCAAAAGTCGCGCGGTCTCTCCAAGTGGCAAAGGTTGGAAAACACTTCTCACATTGGCCAATTAGCAACCAATTAATTAACTAATTAATCATTTCGTTGATTGACTGTTCTTTTTCAACTTTCTCAGCGCAACCGTCGTCTTCTGATCAAACGCGTAAGCGTGCCGCCCGAGCCGCAACAGCAGCAGCACACCCAATTGTTGGCCACTCCCACCAACGGCGACCTCAAAGGGGCAAAGTGATGAAGCGGACTAAGGGCACAAAGCCGAGGGAGGGCCTTCCACCCAAACTCCAAAACAGGAAATTTTATGGAAAGATTAGACATTGTCCGAATTTTCATTTCAAAATTCCTCTGAATTTCTTTGGCAATTTTGAATGGGTAATTGGGCTGATCAGAAGCGAAACGCAACTCCATTTCGAATTGTCCGTTTGTCAGAAGGGAGATGAACTCGCTGATGCGCTCGTTCACTGAGAAGAAACTAACCGCGCTAATGGTGGCCATTTGTGTGATTTTCGCCTTCGGAAACATTCCTCAGATGGTGCTGTCCTACTGTAAATATCCCTTTGTATTTACCGTACCCTTTAGGTGGTTATGGTGGTTCAGAACGAGTCACTGGTGAGCGCAATTTTGTTTCCAAACTGAACTTTTTGTTTTTTCAGGAACATTCCTACAAGTTCCAGGTATTTTTTTCCATTTGTCCCCCTTTCTAGCAATTTACCCCCCTTGCCCATTTGTCCCCACTTTTGCCCATTTGTCCTTTCGCTCTTTTTTCCTCCCCCCCCCCAAAAAAAAGGTCTTTCGTCAACTCGCCAATACTGCCGAGGTGTTGAACCACTGTCTGAACTTCTTCATCTTCTGCATGGCCTCCTCCGAGTATTGCCGTGCCTTTCTCTCTCTGTCGCCCGTCCGTTGTCTTCTCCATCACTTCCCTTTGTGCGCTTCGTTGGCAAATGCGCGTCTTAATGGGTGGCTAATTAACTAATTAATTAGTAATTGCCTTTATTCTTCCGTTTCAGTCATTTTGAGGCCACCGCTTTGACCACAGCAATTAACGAATCGGCCGCCTCCAACTCGGCCCATTTTGGAGCTCAACAACAGTCATTTAAAAGTGCAAAAACAACCGCAGAAAATGGCCAAATTGCCAGCGAACCTTTGAAAGAACGGACAAATCAGAAAGGGACACAGGGCGAAGGGGCTGCGCGGGGAATGGCGGCGGGGAATTCGCCAAAAAGCGGGGACAGTGCCGGGGGCAAAATGCTAGTGCCAATGAACAAAGGCAAAGGCGGGAGAGAGTACATTTGGCAACACACGACGACAATGGCACTGATCGGGGAGGAACACGACGACTTTCTGTGATCAATCAGATTCATTTGGATTTTTGCTTTTTTTATTTTTTGTATTTCTGTTAATTAACCAATAAATAAATTAATTAATTCGCGATTTTTTGGCTTTTCTCAGCTGATCCCTCCCTTTTCCTCTTCTGCTAATGCCTTTTATGTTCAGTTAGTCGGTGCCTTTCTTCTGCTAATTCACTCATCATTCTTTTCCCTTTTTGTCTTTTCTCTCTCTCTCTCTGTAATTATTTGTCTCTTTTTCCCTTTTTCTGTGCCCTCTCCGATTCATTTTTATTGAGATTCTTTCGGGCGAAGTTGTGAGCATTGAGTGCATAAATTTGGCTTTGCTAATATAAATAATCAAAGAACGAAGGAAGACGAGGAGAGGGAGAAGGAAAAGCGAATGAGGGAAAGCGGCGGGGAAAGGCCGGAAAAGGGAGGAAAGGGAAGAGAAGGGAAGGAAGGAGAGGAAGAAATGAGAGGAAGAAATGAGAGGAAGAAATGAGAGGAAGAAATGAGAGGAAGAAATGAGAGGAAGAAATGAGAGGAATTGCTCCATTTGCGCATATTCTTGCGGTTGTCCGAAGCGCATTTGCCTCAAATGGACGCGCATTCCGAGGGCAACTTCAGGCGGCACCAAATCGGCGGCGCCGAATTCGGAGCGACTGCTTCGGAGCATCGCAGCAAAAAGAAATGAGTCGGGAAGCGGGAGGGGGTGGCGATTTGTCGCTTCGCTTTGCGGGGACTATCCTCTCCCCGCCTCTCTTTTCTCTGTTTTTTGAACTTTCCTTTGTCTTTTTTTTTTTTTTTTCTGATCGCTTTTGTCTCTCACAAATTTCCTTTGTTTTTTTTCAGAAATGGCCTCCTTCTTCCCCCTTTTTGCTGTCCTTCTGATCGCTCGTATTTTCCATTCCGATTCTCTCCAACAAAATGCAAAAGACGAAAATGGCATTTTTGGTAAGCAAAGACAAAATCGGCATTTCTGCTGAGTTTTCCTACTCCTTTTGCTAATGATGCCCTCCCTTCCCTCTCATTTCTCAGCTGATCCCCTCGTCCATTGCGGCATCGATTCGCTTCTTCTCGACATCCGAACCCAAAGGCCCTTTTCGGGAAGGGTTTTTGTGAAGGGTTTCAGTCGGCAGTCTGAAGTTTCTCTCCCATCCCTTCCATTGTTTTTTTGTTTTTCAAATTTCAGTGCCAATTTCTTGGCAATGGCACAACGACAGCCATTAAATTCGGCGTCCAATTCGAACGGTGTGGGCTGAGACGGAGTCGCGAGGTCAGCGGCGTAAGTGTGGCGGCCGTTGTTGTGGTCTCTTTTCACCCCGTGGGCATTTATTGTCCAAAATGGACTGAACAATTGCTGGGTTCAGCTTCTGATCACCAAATTGGACCGCGCCTTCCGTTTGAATTGCTTTTACAGCGAAAGTCACAAAAGGGTGGCCCAACAATTGGAGGTCGGCCAACTGAGCACTTCGGCAAGCATTCAAGGCCAGCACACAATGCCAAGTTGCAGGTGCACTTTGGCATTTTGGGAGAAGGAGCCGTCTCAATTTGCAGATACGACATCCTTTGGATAAACGCCAACGGACAGCCAATTCGATTTGTCAAAATTGGGGATACTGTAAGCACAGTTGGGCGTTAGTTGCAGCAGCAGCACTTGTTGAATGTCCAAAAGGTGTACCACCGGTGGAGTTGTCAGCCCGAAACACCGACTTACTGTATGAGGGTCCATTCGTGTACGGTGTCCGATGGACAAGGCGGAGAAGCGGTGGAAGTGTTGGACAAACGCGGGTGTGCGGTGGACGGACTGCTGATCAGAGATTTGGGTGATTGGAGATGAATTGGCACAATTGTTTTTCCGATTTTATATGTTTCATTGTGTTTCAGATTATTTGGGCGATTTGAGTGCCGGACAGAGTGCGTCTGTGTTCAAATTTGCCGACAAAGTTTGTCTGTCCCCCGAGCTTTTTCCTCCCCATAATACACCCCCTCCTTTTTTTACACTTTGCTGGCGAAAGTGTCTAAAAGCCAAAGGAATGCCAAATTCAAAATTGGGGGAATACCCGGCACGGAAGTGCCAAGGCAACGAAACTGATCGCCTGAATAAGGATTTTCCAGGCAAAACAATTAATGACCATTAAGGACTAATTACCGTCACTGCGTCTTTGAGCCCAACCCAACAGCCCTTAAAAGGGAAAGAAAATGGCAAATTAAAACCAAATTAATTGGCATACAAATTGTGAGGCCAAGTCGCCAATGACCGCAGTTAGCAGGCCAATCTTAGGAAAAGAAGGCCAAAATTCCCCCCTTATTCTTTTTTCTCTTCCTATGCTCTTCCTTTCCCCCCTTATTACCGCCCCAATAATCTGAAAAAGCGTAAAATATGGCCTTATTTCTTCTTTCTCTTCCTATGTTCTTCCTTTTCCACTTTCTCTTTTCCTTTCTCCTCTCTCTCTTCCTCTTATGCTATTTTCCCCCTCTTCCTCCGTTCAGCCGACTCTTCACTTTAATTGCCAAATCGAACTGACTCAGCATGACTCCACCAGGGATTGTTCAGTGAATGTATCCATAAATTCTCTCTTTTTTTACCTCTTCGGGATTTGTTTTAGCGCCCAAAATGTATAGCAGAAGAAAAATTGCCAAAAATGCAAAATAATTCGGCTGAAAATAGCGAAGAAGCGAATGCCGTGGACCCAAATTTGGGGGACGACGAAAGCTATGGGGCTAATCGACCGCCGGCTGAGCAGCAGCCATTCACGACGCGGTGGAACTTCGCTTCAGGGCTTTTTTTGCCGGGAATTGCCACAGAAAAAGCATTGGGCGCGGCACAATTCCGATTGATGCCAAACAAAACGAAGGAATGGGCAGGCGAAGAGACATTGGGACAAACGCAAGTCAAGCCGAGCAGGCAAAGTGAGACTGACCAGCGCGGGGGGAGGGCGAATGATCGGAACAATTGACAAGCAAAGGTAGGGAATTCGAGTGGGTCGTGCCCAACCAAAGGCACGAAACGGTGGACGACGACTTGGCGGAGCAGCAACAGAATGGGCTGGACGCCATTCGGGCTCGGAGAGGCAAACCCTGCCCAATTTGTTGTCTGACTGATCACTCTGTTCAGAGTTGGGCTATCGCCGCGTTGCCGACTTCGATTTGCCCGAGCGTTCGCTGGTGGTAATCGACGTGGACGAACATTCTGTGGCACAACAGCAGCCCCTCCCATGGCACCTGCTGAGCGCGTCCGCCTTTGGCGGCACAAAAGGCGAACGGTGCCACGTTCAGATGGAGCACAAAAGTAAAACAAAGGCACAAATTGAAAAACATTTCTTCCATTTTTTGTTTATA
Organism: Heterodera glycines; assembly: GCA_004148225.2. Classification (NCBI taxonomy): domain Eukaryota; kingdom Metazoa; phylum Nematoda; class Chromadorea; order Rhabditida; family Heteroderidae; genus Heterodera; species Heterodera glycines. The sequence goes on along the minus strand of CP049705.1, from coordinate 5,072,230 downwards.
TTTTTGTTACGTTTTCCCTTTCTTTCAGCACTTTCTTGGCACATTCTGTTGGCCATTCTTTTTTTGCTTCTGAGTTTTTTGACTTTTTTACTTTGGACAAATTTAATGGGCCAAAATTGGAGAAGGAAAATGAAATATATTGTGAATGGAACAGTTGGGAGGAGAAGGAAAAAGGACAAATCAGCAGCAGAAAAGGAAAAGGAAAAGCGGAGGGAAACAAAAGCCGAAGGAAGCGAAGAGAGAATTTGAGGAGAAACGGAACGGACGGACGAAGCAAACGGACGAAAAACTATTTTTTCCACAAGAAAGACGGATGGGACCACGGGTACAAACATGGAGACCACCATGGTAAGAAATGGGACGAAGCGAACATTGGCAAACGGCGGACTATGCCACAGATGATGGACACGCCGCGGGCTATGCCAAAGGCGACAAGTCGGACTGGAGCAGTTACCAATACGGAGGACAGGGAAACAAAGCCCAGGGCGACTCGTACGCCAAGGGGTACAACAGCGCATGGAAAGACGGACATGACGACGGACACGACTACGCCACTGGCCATGGGGACGGACACGACAAGTAACAAGCCGAGGAGGGGGGGGGTGGAGTTGGACAAAATGTAACAAATGCTTTAGTGGTTGGGGAAGCCATGGATCACACCACGGAGACGGGGACTACGGTAACCATGGAGGACAGCACGGATACGGTGGATATGGTGGAGGAGAGCACGGCCATCACGGTGGATATGGCCATAAATGAGCGGTTGCAGCAGAAGGGGGACACGACGAAGCCCGATCAATGACCGATTATAGGACGAAATTATAAAAAAGCAATGACCGATCGATAACCAATCAATAAATAGCTAATTGACCAAGTGATAAATATTGCACAACAAACTTTCCCTTCTTTGAACTTGCCTGAAAATCTTTGCTCTCTTTGATGGTTATTTGGCACTTGCGAAATTCGCCCAGCCGCGGCTTTCCCAATTCGGCAATTTGAAGCTGATCAGGCGTCAAATTGAGCGGATTTTCATCTGTTGAAGGGAATAAATTGAAAAAAGGAAAACGAAAAATAGAGACGGAAAATTGGGGGGCTAAAAAGGGACGAAGCGGACAGAAACACGACAAAGGCACGGGAAGGACCTCCGAAGGACAGCACAAACGGAACTGCACGAAGACGGGTACTGTAGGGAGAGGAAGCGAATACGGTAATAAACGAGAAAGAGAGGAGAGAGAGAGAGAGAGGAGAACTGTGTTGAGAGAGGGGGGGGGAGAGGAGGAGGAGTACAGTAAAAGAGGGGTATGGTAGGAGGAGAAAAGGGCACAAAATGTGAAAGGGAAACGAACAACAGGCACAGCGAAGGACAAAGTGGCCAATCAGTCACCTCCTTGTTGGCCAAACCAAGTGTGAATCCTTTGGCGGAAGGAGCGGCACTGATTTGGGGAGTGATCGGAAGAATTGTTCGAGTTGGCCCCGCCCATGGACCCTGCGGCAAACAATTCCGCATATGACAGCCATCAGTTTCATCTGGGCACCCTGAAGACACGGCCCTGCTCGCTCTTCTCGGCAGGAATTGCCACAATCGCATCCAATTACGGAGGCATTGAGCAGCAAAATGAGGAGGAAGGACAAATTCATGGGGTCGGAGTGAACTCGGAGCAGCAGCAACAGGTGAGGGACAGAAGAGGGACAAAGTGTGCCGTTGGGAACACTCATTAGCCAAATGATTAGTCTTCGGCTTGCTGATGAGCCCATTAATTTTAGCCGCCCTCGCCGCCCCCCGCGAGCGGTGCCCACGCGCCTTTTGTTATGGCTCCGCTGGTGGCCGCCACCTTCCGTCGCCCCTCCGCTTCAGTCGTTCACCAATCGCCACCACTTTTTCCCACCGCATCCTCTGCGCTTTATCCCCACGTTTACTCCTCCGCAGAATCCACACCGTCCGCGTTTTTCCCCACCTCCGCGGTGACGCCAACGTACGGCGGATGCTTTTCGTTGGACCCAATTGGAATGGCATTCGCTTGGAACTTTTTCGGCACCAACGACGTGGTAAGTCACTTATCATGGGAGAAGAATGAATGCACAAAGAAAGGACAAACATTTTGCTAACAAATAAGTTAAATGCCTAAAAAACATATGCCCAAAATTAAAGCCAAAAAAGGGGTTTCAGTTTTTTGTCCATTGTTTTTAGGCATGGCATTGAATGAGTAGTGAACTTATTCTTCAAACTACCTATTTTTTAAGACAACAAAAATAAAATAAAATTTTTGTAAATTTTGTAAAAAGGAAAATTTAATCGATGGTATTAAAATTATTTCTCCAAAAGAAAAACTATAGAAATATTCGCATAAATTCTTAATAATTTCATGTGCTAATGCTAACAAACTGGCTAAAAAATTGTTAGATTTTTGAAATTCTGTCCGGTTTTTGAACTCTTTATTTCGGTCGGGTTTTAAATTTAGCGACAATATCCATTCGAAAACGATGTTTTTTAGAGAGGAAAATTGGAATTTTTTATTTCAATACCTCTTGCTAATTATAAGAAATTTTATCAATTTTGAGTTGTTTTTAAGCAAAATCCTCAAAGGCATTTAAGTGAAAAAATAAATATTAGGATTTTTTTGAGAAAAGTCCTCATTTATTTGCTATAATATAAATTAATAATTTTTGATTTTTATACAAAAAATGGATGGGAGCCTTAATTTCAGAGATGGCTTAAATTCGGACAATACTTTAGGAAATGCTACGGTAATTTTTTTACTTAAATGGTCTTAATTCGTTAGTCTACTGTACTTAAATGGCCTTAATTAATTAAGGTCTACTGTACTTAAATGGTCTTAATTAATTAAGGTCTTCCTTCACCGTTGTTTAAAACTGAATCAAAAGATCATTCCCAGAAAATTCACGAAAATTATCCAAGAATTGATACTGTAAGCTGAAACAAATACCAAAATCCGATCAGCAATTTTGTTTTTTTCGCCTTTGCAAAATACCAGCCAAGCGTCAATCTTTTTATATGATCAGTTCTTCGTATTTCAATGATCATCTGATCACTCCAGTGGCAAAAGGGCCTCTTTTCTCTCTCTCCCCTCCCTCCCTCGCTCTTTCTTTCTTTCTCTCTCTCTCTCTCTTTCTTTCTCTTTCTCTCTCTCTCTTTCTCTCTTCTTTCTTTCTTTCTTTCTCTCTCTCTCACTCTCATCTTTCTCTCTCTCTCTCCCCCTCCCTCCCTCTCTCTCCTCCCTCTCTCTTTCTCTCTGTGCTCTTTTTCTCTATCTCATTTATTTATTTGTTTTATCGATTTAATTCCTCTTCTCTTCCCTCTCATCCCTTTTTTTTTTGTTTGTTTCTTTTTGTGTTTTTCCTCATTTTTGAAGTTTATTTAATCATATTATTTTAAAGAAGGGATAAACAGTTTTCCTTCAGCAGATCGGCTATGAGCTGAACACCTCCAATTCTTCGGAATCGCCTTCCATTGAAAATCCGCCTTTGATTCCTTCCGCCGTTTATCCGTCCACTCCGAGTGCGCCGCCCCCTCCCCAAGTTCAGCTGAGTGCGCTTGTCCTTCCCCCTTCGTCACAATCCTTTAACATCGAAAGTCCCATCTCCGATTTAAACTCTCCACAAATTTCGAACCGTCAAACAAATAAAACTTCGGCACTATCAATGCCCCGGGGCACGACCAAAACGGTGGCACAGCGAAGGGGCGGGCGGAGACCGCGAGAAGCGGAAGCGAGTTTTAAAAAGAAAAGGGATAAAACTAAGAAAATGATTTCAAAAGAAAAGGGATAAAACTAAGAAAAAGAGTCGATTTAAAAAAAACAAACCGAATTTTAAATTGATAAACTTCACGGCAGGATCACCAGCTAACGGATGAGGACAAAGACCGACGGGCGAAGCGACGCGAGCGCAACAAACAAGCAGCGGCACGGTGCCGACGGAGGCGGGAGGAGAAAATGCAAAGTTTGCAGGAAGTGAGTGCCAACAACGAAAGGAAGGCAAAGGGACGGAAAAGTGCCACTTTCTGTCATTGGTTTTTTGAGGTTTTTTATCCCTTTTAATTCTTTGTGTGAAGAAGAAAATTTATTTGATGATGTTTATGGCCTAAAGGATTAAAAAAACAAATTTAAATCCAAATCCAAATTAGACGAAGACGCAAAATTTAAAAGACTATCAAAAGCCTAATTTTGTAAAAGAGTTATTAAATAATTTTAAATTGAATTGTTTCGGTGATGACGAAGTGTAAAAAAGTTGAGTAATTTCGCTGTGATTTTTTGGTTTTTAAAATTGGAGTTTCAATTTATTTCTTTTTAGCAGGTGGACGAATTGCGGAAGCAAAATGAACGCCGGGAGAATGAAATCCGAAAAATGCGAGAAAAAGAGCAGCGACTTTTGGAAATGTTGCGACTGAGAAACGGCGGAATTGTGCAGCAGCAGTTGCACCACCATTTGCAAGCAGTTCACGTCCAACAACAGCACCAATCCGTCGCTGATCATCCGACTGTCAGTCGGCCCACTTCTCTTCTTCAGCCTTTTCTGGTCGGACTGAATAACAAAAAGAGATTCTGCGAAGCCCCGGCAGTGCCATCCTCGTCCTCTTCAGCAGCATCAACGGAGAGGAAGGAGGAATCGGACATGGGCAGCTCGACGGACGAGTCGCCTAATGGCGAGGGCGAAGGCCGGAACTTTCCGCTGGGAGGGCCGCTGGTGAACGGGACAGACCCTGGTAGTTTGGGCATGGATTTGGGGAGGGGTTGGGTTTTTCTGGACTTTGTTGAACGTTTCCCACCCCTCCCCCTCCCCCAATAAAAATGATTGAATTAGTCACTTTTTAGTCATTTCCGTCTCCGCACTGTCCCAACCCATCAATTTCGAGCCCGCCACTTCAGTCTCGCCTTCCAAACGGCCCAAATTTGAGCCGTTTGACGCTTCGAACATCCGGCCAACCTCTCTGCAGCTGAACACTTTGTACAGGGAGGGCTTTGTGGCGGGCACTCCGTCGAAGGAATTGACACATTTTGGAGTGAATGGGGCGGAGGTTGAGCTGACGCCGGTGGCTGAACTGACTCCCGGGCTCAGTCAGTTTACGCAATTGGCCGGTGAGAGTGAATTTGTTGCGCACAAAAGACTGTTGACTGATGCCGTTTCTTTCCCAGGACATCCCACTTTCGGTGTGTTGATGGCTCAGGAGACCGGGCTCACGCCGTGTCAGCACGGCCCGGTACTGATCCAGCGGAACGGAGACCGTCCCGCGAACGGCGAACTCAGCGAATTGCGGTGATTTGGCAAAGTCCGAAAACACTGAGTGCCTTAGATGTCGTTGGCACATTGTGTCCATTTCCACCCAAAAGCATCGGCTTTTCCCTTTTCGCCCCGTTCTCTTTGCCCCCCCCCCAATTGTCGTTCGTTTTCACTTAACTTTTAAATTTGCCTTCGTTCACATTTCTCCGTCACTTTTCTTTTCTTCCCCTTTTTTTGCCTTTGTCAATTCGATTAGAAAATTGAAAAATCCAAAATTTCTATTTCATTAAATTAAAATTGTTTTTTGCTATGTGAAAATGACTTTAGCATTTACAGAGTTTTATTTTGTAATAAAAGGGAATATCAGGCAATTATATACGGGGCACTGATCAGAACTCCGACGAGTGTTGCGACCATAAGGGTAGAGAACAGATAAAGGCACAACCGATCGACCACCGAAATTGACTTTCTTCTTCGATTTTTCAAAACATTTATTACCATTGCTGCGAATTTCCAATTGCTTGACAATTCGCCTTCTCTGTCCGCTTCGGTCATTCGGCGAGTGATCAGCTGTTAAATGTTCAAAATTGAGAATAATTCGGCAATTACTTGGACTCGGTGCCCACCTTAAGCTCTCGTTGGATCTTCTGCAAGGTCAGCAAAAGTGCCGGCCCGGCCGAGTCGGACAGTGCCGCCGACTCAGTCCCTCCGGCAGCCATCGATTTGGAGGCGCCTCGTCGGAAGCTCAATGCTCGGCCATTGCCGAACAGCAGCTGCTGTACTCGGTGGTCAATTTCGATGGACGTGCTTAATTTGCTTCAATGAGAGGGACAAAGGAGCGAATCATTCGGAAATTGAACCGACCGAGCGCCGCTTTCGCAATCTTTGACATTTCGCATCAGCGATTCGCTATGCTTTTTGGACTGCAAAACCCTAAATGATTTCAGTCAGCATTAATAGGCAATAAAATGGTTTGCTTTGAGCAGGGAAAAAGCGACGGAAGCGTTTCCTTAATTAGGCGATTAGGAGCGAAATGCGTTTGACCGAAGTTACCCAGCAAAGCACCACCCCGGGCCGTTCCATCCGAAGCACCCACGGGAGCCAATACAGCAGCAGGGCGCGGGCCTGACAAACAGAGAAATCGGCCGTCCGTTCATTTCCCAATTTTCATTTCAAAGTGCCATTCCCTCCCCCGTGCCAGTTCCAAAATTTACCTTTCTTTGTTCCCAATTCATTTCTCCCACCTTTGTTCCCATTTCGTGTGTTTCCGGCGTCCGATAGTGCAAATTCAGCACATAAACAGTGAAAACGGTGGATGCTGTGACGATGAGCATGCAACTCGAGAAGAAAAGGCCGAGGAGGGGCACCGCCTCGGAAGTCGGCGGAGACATTTCGGAAAGAATGGAGAGAAAGAAGCAAATGGACAACAGGACGGTGATCTCTTAAATACTGTCATTCTTTTGAGTAGCCAACACCAATTTAGCCATGATTTGCCAATTACTCTTTCCCTTTGATCACTCCTCAGTTTGGCCACCCGCCAAGGGTTTAGCCGGAGGCATTTCCCGAGAAGTGGGGCTGTCATGGGACGCCTTCTTCCCCCATTCATTTTCGCACTTACGAAGTGTTATTTTCTCCCCCGCTTCAGGTGGTAAGGTGAAGCCGAGAAGGGACATTGTCGTGGTGAGAAGGCACGGCATTATCAAGTTAAAGCCGTAGTAAAGAGTCCGTCTGAAATGTCAACGAATGGGCTTAAATGGTCGACTTTGGCATTGGTCACCTTCGCATGTGTAAAAAGAAAGTCAAGTCGGGGTAAGGCTCGTTAGGACAACAATCGTAAAATTTCTCAGTTCTGGCTACCGTAGTCACTGTAATTTCCGGAAAAGTATGGCATTTTAACAAAATCAAATTGACTTGGCAAAGCCCATTCTCCGTTTGGCAAATATTCGCTGGTGTCGAAGCCGCCTTCCGCAGGTTGCAAATCGACGTAAAAGCCTGGCAAAAAAAGGAAAGTTAACCAAGGATGGATTGGAGAATGGACGGCGGACGAACCTGAATATGTCCAAGAGCCGAATTTGAAGAAGCAACGCTGCTCATCAAAAGGGAACCTAAGAGGAGAAAAGAGAGTGCGGGGAAGAGAGAGAAAGAGTAGGAGAGAGAGACTGAAATGGGACATAGAGGGAGAGAGAGAGAAAGTGAGGCCCAATTGGAAGGAAACACCGTCCATGGCCAGCCGACAAACGAACCAAGTGATGTCGATTTTGCAGCTGATTTTAAAGATGCCCGGGGGAACCCAAGACACATTTCCATCATTGTACACGATCATATTGGTGGGGAAAGTCGAGTCGAAACTGGCGTCCACAGAATTGTACAACAGAACATCGGGCCTCCAAATTTTGCCAACGGGAAATCGGACATTGCTACAAGAAAAAACGCGAAAGATTGGAGAACCCGCGGAGAATGGGACAACCGACCTTATGTTACCGTACTCTGACGAATCCCACCGTAATTTATAGTCATTCCATAACTGAAAAAGGCACAATGAAAGAGCGCAAATGAGCAAATTAAAATACGTAGTCAAGCCAAGCACTGATGTGAACAATCTGAATTGGGAGGAGCCAACTTCAAATGGTCACAAATCATCAATAATATTTTCTAATTAACATTCTGCCATTGATTAATTCGTCTGTCATCCAATGACCGATAAATCAATATGAATCATTTTGATATTAATGGGTATGATTATTGATCGATCGATTTGTCCCTCTCTCGCCATGCCCACCACCCACTCACTTGGTTCTTCTCGTCCACATCGATCAGTTGTTGGAGGGACACTTTCAGATGGACAATCACCGGCTTCGCGTGGTACTCCACCGGTCGCTCCAAATTGTTGTAGTCGCGCAACAAATCCTCGTACCTTTGGTGCCATATAATGGTAGTCCAAGTCCAATTAATGCCATGGCCATTCATTCTTCCATTCGTCCCCCTCCCCCCTCTCCCACTTCGAATTTCGACTTACAATCGCCGTTCATCGTGGCTGGCCAAAATTGGAAAAAACTCGCAGTCGAACAATGTCCAAAGAAAGGCCAAAGAAAAAGCAACATTCTGTTTCATCAGAATTTGGGCTGGGGAGTGTCAGCGGACGGTGAAAATGCCATCCGCCGATGAAATAATTTTTTAATTGGGGGAATGAAATGACAAGCGGAAGTGACACTAATGAGGTACTTATTATAAGATCAGCAGCAGAAAGACAATGGTCACTTTCTAATGGAAAAACAATTAGGTAAATTAAGGATGGGAAAATTAACAAATAAATAAGGACAGTCCTTGAAAAAAGGACAATGGAAGGAAAACGAAGTGATTAAACGGAGAGAAAAGGGAGAAAGGAAGAAAGATTTAAGGATTCAGTTGCAAAGAATGGAAATGCGAAGTTCGCTGCTCATACGATAATCTCCGATGACAAATTACACTTTCGGATGGGTGGGCATTTGGCCATTTCTTCCTAATTCCCTTCTCCCACAAAAAAAACAAATTTTGTTTCAAATGCTTTCGCTTGGGTAATTTAATCATTCATTTTAAATGAGAAACAATTTGGCCTTTACTTTGAGTCCTTTTCATTTTCTGCTTTTCATAAAAAACAACAAAATTTCTATCGCTTTTTAAGTCGGTGAAAATTGACTTTTTTGATCGATCAGAGTGAAATTGGAAATGCTAAAGGGGGGGCGACGAAAAGCAGCTGAAAGGGAGGGAGAGAGAGCTGTGACCGATTTCCCTTCCCAAATTCCTAATCCCTCCCTTCCCAAGTTCAATTTGTTACATAATCCCCTTATGCTCTCAGTTCGCCTTACCCCCCCCCCCCTCTCGCCTAAAATGCGATGATAAATAATCCCCCGGCGCTTTTCCCCTCTCACCGACAACGTGACAAACAACAGAGCGGACGCGGCATTAACTTTTAATGGCACCGAACGAAAAAGGCAAACGAAAAGGACAAACGATCATCAACGACCAAATGACTTAACAAATCACTTCTCTTTTTTCTTATCGTTTTCTCTGCCATCTCATTAATTCCCTCCAATTTGTGCCTTCCCTTTATTGTGTGATTAAGTTCATAATGAGCTCATTAGCGGGTGGAGAGGTGCCGTCCCTTTGTCCCACCAGTTCATCCGCCGTTGGATTAAATAAATGCCGGGGATTTTGCCTTTTATCCCTGAGAAATGTCCAATTTTGTAATTTACTGATTTTTTTGGCTGTACATATTAATTATATTGTTTATCGCTCCTAATATCGCATCATTTTTTGTTTCGGCCATTTGTCCGTTTTGTACCTTTTGTCCGTGACTTTTATGCCATTTGTCTCTCAAATTGCCCTTTCTCTTCATCATTTGACTAACTTTTATATATTTTTATTTTCTGTAACTTTTCCAAATTGTCTTTGTTTTTTATATGTCAAAAATTCTCACGATTTAATCTCTGCTTTATTTTATGCTAATTTTTATGAGATTCAATTTGAAATTCATTTTTATTTTTTGTTATGCAAATTTTAAAAGAAAAGAAAAAATTGGGAAAAGTTTAAAAGAGAGGCCATAAAGCAAAATGAATAATTAAAATTGTAAATAAAATAAATATATAGGTAAATAAACTAGGGTTAAGCCCCGACCCCGAGCTCCCCGATATTTTTGGGCCTATTCCCCGCCCCCACCCCCGACATGTCGCCCCCGAGGTCCCCGGCCCCCGACTTTTTGCTCCCCGACTCCCCGACACTAATTCGGGGAATTGGGGACTCCGAGCATTGTAAAAATTTAAAAAGTTCAATCAACAACGAAGGGGGGGGGGAAGGTTTGAAAATTTGTGAAATTTTGAATAATTTTCTTAATAAAATTAATTAAAAATTCCGAAATTGTTTCGGCGACGCCTATCGGCACCGCCGGCCCCCCAAAATCCATTTTTTTTTGCAAAAAATTGTCCCAAAATTGCAAAATTAGGTATTTTTTAGGAAAAATCTGTTAACAAATTTTAAAATGTAAAAAAAAATTTCCTCGCGGCTCCTAATAGCATCGCCGCCCATCCCCCTTCTCTGTTGCCCTAAGTTTTTTGAAAAAGAGCGCCGCAAAAAATGGTGGTCAAATTCGATGTTCAGCAGAAGGGTTCGCAAAAATTTCTGTTAAACTCCCTCCCTTTCCATGTATTTTTAAACCAGGGCTTCCACCATGAACACCAAGCCCGAAAAATAAGATTTTAGGCTCAAAAATATGAACAATTTTTTTAAATCAGTTAGTATTAAATTTTATGTTTTTAGTCTCCCATTATCATTTTTAACAATTTTGGGAGGAAATAAGCAAATCGTACATTTAAATACAATCGGCTCAAAAAAATCAGATTTAAAAAAAATTTTTTTTGTGGCACATTTTTTCAAAGATTTTTTGGGAACAAGCGGGGCGGAAGGCCGGCGGTGCCGACAGGCGCCGCCGGAAAAAAAGGGAAGATTTACGAGTATTTAAAAAGAGGTTTTTTTGGGTTAAAATAAAATTTGGTCATTCTCCGATCGGGGTCCCCGGCCCCCGACTTTTTGCTCCCCGAGGGCTCGGGGCTTAACCCTAAAATAAACAATCAAACGTTTACCAATAATTAATTAAATTTGCTTTTAACTAGTAATTAATTGTCATTGGTTAAGTAATTATACAATTTTTGGACAATGCCATGGGAAGTCTTCTCCGACTTCGGGTTGCCCTCTCTCCAACGGTTCCCTTCGGCCGCCATTTCCCTCCAACACTTTTTAAAGTGCCAAAAATTCCTCAATTTTAATTAAATTCGTTTTTTGTCTGTGACTTCTGAATTCTACAAAGTTGCACTTTTTGAGGACTGTTTGTGCTTTCGGTCATCGATTTGCTGATAATTTGCCCAATTACTTTACTTCGTCCGTCGGACGGAACAGTCAAAGGATCTCTCAGAACGACACTTTTTTATGGCTACAGGACATCAGCCAATTTCTTAACTTTGCTCAGGTAATAATGAGCAATTAATGAGTGCTGTCTGATGAGACCCCCAATTAGCAGTTAATTAGTCTCTTTAGTCTTCCTAATTTAGTAAGTACTCAATGAATGCGCTTTCTTTAGTTGCCATTAATTACATTTATTCCTGCTCATCCAAACGCCAATTATTGCAATTTGTGTAGAGCGGCAAAAAGAAAGTGTTGTGATCACTCCACTGGAATTATAACCGATGCTAATTTATCAAGCTTATCAGTGGTTAAAGTTTGACAGAATTTGCAAAACAATTGGCAATTTCATTGTTGTCCGTTTGCTTCCACTTTTCTTCTCACTTTTTTGTGCTTTTCCATCGATGGCATTTTCAATTTGATTCATTTTTTGCCATTTTCCCTTTTCTCGCACTTTTTCCTCTCTTAAGTTGGTCTTTGATCGCATCTGTTGGATGGCAAATCAATCACCCCATTGAATGAGCTTTAATGCGGCGGCGGGCGGCGGAATGATGAATTATAATTATTTACCATCGGTGGGATGGGATGGTTTTGCTGGTCACTCTCCCCCCCCCCTATCCCTTCGTCTCCCGTTCTTTCCCCCATTCTCCGCCTCGTCCTCCTCCGTCTGTTCCTTCCTTTCGCTGATTGATCATTCATTTGTCATTTGTGTGGCCAATCAAAGAAAAAAAAGTCATTCAAAGCGAAAAACGAAAGGATTCTTTTTCATTTTACACATTTTCATATTCGCAAGTTCAAATTCCTTCTTTCCTTCTGTTGCATTTTATTTATTCACCTTAAAGAAAATCCGCCAAATTAACAAATTAATTTATAATGCCAACAGAAAATTTGCCGCCCGAAAATGACACAATGCCATATGACCCGAGGGCACGGGAAGAGAGTTGTTGGCACGAGGACAGTGTTGAGGACAGATTCGGCCGATATCCCTTCAGAAAGTACCCGTAAGTACTTGGCTGACAGAGGGTAATTAGATCTAATTGGCTTTACTTACCAGGAATGAGAATCCAGCAAAGATTATGGACTCTGTTCTCGATGCAATTGGACACACGCCAATGGTCGGGCAAAGTTTTGGGGTGATAGGCAAATCGAAAAAGTCGCAAAAAATATTTAAATGAGATTTTTATTTATTTTGAAGAATATGAGAGAAATTACATTTTTTGAATACAAATTTTAATCCCTTTTATTCTTTCCTTCGAAATTATTTCTTCAATTAAAATTCCCTACCACGCAAAACAAAGCTCGGCATTCAAATGTAATAAAATGAAAGCGTTTTATATTTATAAATGTGCCATTGAATTTTTATTTTTACAAAATTATTTATATTGAAATAATTAAATTAAAATACATAATTTACAATTTTATTGCAACTTTTTGGCTCACCTTGGGAAGGTCCCCAACCCAATCCTGGGAATTGCGTATTTCGACAGTCGCACTTCAAATTGAATAGGCGTGTCGTCTTTCAAAAGTTTCTAAGAGTTAAATTTTTCCAGCAATTTTTTGGGCATTTCGTTCCATTGAGACTTTTTCGGTTCGGCTTACAATTAGCAGCTTTTTGCGTGTGTTCTTCCTTTTCTTTGATCATTGTTTTTTAAAGGTAAAGCTTCAGCGAATTCCGGCGGAATTTGGCATTGAGTGCAATGTTTGTGAGTTTTTTGGCATTTCTCAATTAGTGCACAACAACAAAATTCAACAATGAATATGAGCTAAATTTCTGAAATAGAGAAGAAGAAGGAAACATTCCCGAGAGGAAATCCCATGGATCAATTAAGGCGATAATTGACCCTAATGAAATGATCAATCAAATTAAGCTGGAACTGTAGTTCATTGGTAATTTTATACTCATTACCAATATTTTGAGACGGAAAATGCGAATTTTTCAATGCCGGCGGTTCGGTGAAGGACCGAATTGCGCTGAGGATGTTGGAAATAGCGGAGCAAAGCGGCAGACTGCGTGCCGGGATGACAGTGATTGAGCCCACCTCGGGCAACACGGGCATTGGCCTTGCTTTGGCATGTGCCGTCAAAGGATATCACTGTGTTATTGTGATGCCGGAGAGAATGAGCCGAGAGAAGGAGCTGACGCTGAAGGCACTCGGGGCAAAGATTGTGCGCACCAAAGACAAAGCGCGGTACGACAGCGAACAATCGCACATCGGCATGGCGTTCAAATTGAGAAAGGAAACGCCCAATTCGGTGGTGTTGGACCAGGTCAATCGCAACGGAACGGGTGCCAAAAGGGGAGGGAGCAGTCCTCGGCACTTTTAGTACAAAAACATCGCCAACCCTTTGACACACTTCGAAGGCACCGCGGCAGAGATTCTGGACGCGTTGGATGGCAAAGTGGACATGGTCGTCGTCGGAGTCGGTACGGCAGTCCAAACTCAGCTTTGTGCCATTCATTGGCCAATGAATTGCCTTAGGCACTGGCGGTACCATCACGGGCATCTCTCGCAGAATCAAAAAGGCCAACCCGAACTGCATAATCGTTGGCGTCGACCCCATCGGGTCCATCCTCGGCGGAGAGGACGAACACGCAGGACATAAGTACAATGTGGAGGGCATCGGATACGATTTTGTGCCGACGGTGTTGGACATGGAAGATATCGACAAATGGGTGAGTGGCATTTCGCTGCTGTCTTATCGGACGGAATTGCAGGAAAAAGTTGGGGACCTGGACACTTTTCAAATGGCGCGGAAAATCCATCGGATGGAGGGAATTCTCAGCGGAGGATCTTCAGGTGGGGGAAATAGCGGATAAAGTGCTGAATTGGCAAAATGCCTTCTCTTTTTATGTGCCATTCTCTGCGGGGCAATGCGAGCGGCAAAAGAGCTGAAAAAGGGACAAAATTGCGTGTTTTTGTTGCCTGACAATGTGCGAAATTATTTGACCAAATTCGTCAGCGATCATTGGATGGTCTTTTCTTTTCTTTCTTTTCAATTTTCGCTTTTCCTTTTTTAGCTTTTAAATGCTTTTACGTCGGAGCCAAATACGAGAAGTAAAATTCAACCCAAAAATGAAATGACAATTTCTGTGGATGAATATAACCCGGAAAAGCCGGGCCAATTTGAATTTCAAAAAGTCCGCAAGCCTTGGCAAAGTGTGCCATTCAGGTGAATGACTCTCAGCATTGGCGTTTTGTCAATCAGTTTAGTTTAGTCCGTCTGTCAAACCGATTGTCGTCAATTCCATCGACGGCGCTATCGGAAGTACGCCGCTCGTCCGCTTAAAGCGAATCCCCAAAATTTACGGAATCGAAGGGATCGAGATTTGTGAGACTCTTCACTAATTGTATTTTGAGAATGAGTCCGTCCGATACAGTGGTCAAATGTGAGTTTTTCAACCCCGGCGGGTCAATGGGCGACCGAAGCGCACGGCGAATGGTCGAAATGGCCGAGTCGCAGGGCATTTTGAGTGCCGGCAGCACAATCATCGAGCCAAGTTGCGGGAACACCGGCATTGGCCTGGCGATGCTTGCGGCAAACCGCGGCTATCGCTGCATCATCGTAATGCCGGAGAAGATGAGCCACGAGAAGGAGGCCGTCATCTGCTCGTTGGGTGCCGAAGTGGTGCGGACGCCGAACGGAAAAAGGCATTGGGAAAAGGAGTCGCCGTTCGGCGTGGCGTATCGCCTGCAGAAGGAAATCCCAGGGGCAGTGGTTTTGGATCAGGTGCCAAAGGATAAATGACCCTCCAAATCCACGCTTGTTTTGCTCAATTGCAGTACCGCAACGAAGCAAATCCTTTGGCATTTTATGAAAGCGTTGCCGAGGAAATTCTTTTCGGTTGCGATGGGAAATTAGACGCATTCGTAGCGGCGGTTGGGACGGGCGGAGCATTGACCGGAATTGCGAAGCGAATCCGCGAGACTGTTCCCGAGTGTAAGGTGAATGAATGATGGACGGACGTGTCGACGATTGACACACCCTTTTAATTAGTGCCAATTTGTGGACCGTACGTAGTCTTTGTGTAATTAAGCACTCATTATCTTAGATAATTGCCGTTGACCCAATCGGCTCAATTCTTGCCAATCCCGAACATTCAACAAGCGATGAATACGAATTGGAGGGCATTGGCCAGGGTAAGGGCATTGGCATTGGCCAGGGTAAGGGCATTGGCGTTTCGTCTGCTCCCCATTTCCTTTCTTTTCCATTTGAAAATTCCCCTCCATCTCTCATCAGAATTTGTTCCGTCCGTTTTTGACCCTTCGCTCGTCGATGAATGGCTAAAATCGTCCGATTCCGATGCTTTCCGCGTCGCTCGTCAATTGATCCGTCGTGAGGGCATTCTCTGCGGCGGTTCTTCGGGTGCCAACGTTTGGGCGGCACTGAAAGTCGCCAAACAATTGGGGCCAAACAAACGAATTGTGACCATTTTGCCGGATAGCATTCGCAATTACATGTGAGAAATTGGAGCGAAAAATTTAAAAAATAAAAACCAATTAAAAAAACATTAGGAGCAAATTCTTCGACGACGAATGGATGAAGGCAAAAGGATTTTCCACGGGAGAAGAAGAAGGAGTGAGTGAAGCAGCTGAAGAATGAAAACGGAGCAAAGAAAGCAAAGGGGGAAATTAAGCAAAGGCAAATAATTAATTAGCCCAACAAATTAATTAACTTAATTACCCCTTCCCTCATTTTTGTTTGAATTAATTACTCTTTTTGTTCCATCGTTTTGCTTAATTACCAAACTCATCAATGGCAAAATGGGCTTTTGTATCTTATTTATTTACTTCAAATATCTTTCATTTTGTAATAATATTTACCTTTGAACAAAAAGCGACAAAAACAGAAAAAATTAAATTAAAATAAATTTCACTTTTAGAAATGACAGATTTTTCTGTGGATGGATTGGCATTTTTAGTTCTTGTCATTCAGCCGGGCATTACGCGTTAATAATTTAGAGATTTACTTTAAAATTAAAACTATTTTCTAAAAATAAAGGATTTCCGCAAGGATTTAATTCTTTTGGAGTAAAAAATTCTTAATAAAAAATTGATGACATTTAATTGTTCTGTTTAGAATAAATTATCATTGGTGTTCTGCAATTCACAAAGACAGAGGAAAGAGTGAGAGGAAAGAGAGAGAGAGGAAAATTTCACTTGAAAGAGAGAGAGAGTAGAAGGAAGAAAAAAAAGGAGGAAAAGATGGAAGAGAGAAGGGAAGGGAAAGTGAGATGAACAGCAACAGTTGGGTTAAATAATGTTTCAGCCAAATGCTTCTTTGATGTGTTCGAACGGACGGACGGCGAGGTCAACGGGGAGATCTTTGGGGGGGGGATAAAGCCAAAGGATGGGAGGAGATATATGGCAAATGCATATCGGCCATTGCTTTGACATGCAATTGGCCAGTGTTTAAAATGTACCAAAGTTAAAAGCGTGGAGTCCCTCCAGCAAAGGCCGAATGTCCTCAACGCCTAAAGGGACTCATTAGTGATGGTAAATTGGGGATAATTAACCATTAATTAATTGATTCACCTGTCCTCGCCACATAACTCCACGTGTTGTAACATTTTGTGAGAATCAATTCAGAACGGAACTTCAAAAAAAGCCAAATTTAAAGTCAAAACGGATGGGAACGGTTGGCCTGACAATGATTCGAATCCACGCGGGCAGTCGGTTTCTGTTCATAGCGGCACAAACACTGACAAAGGCAAGGAAAAGAAAGGCATTGGCAAAAGCGGAGGGAATGGCACAACTCACAACGCTTTCCACATTGTGTCGGGGGAACGGCGCAACTTCCCGTGGGAACTGTTAATGTGTTCAATGGTGCACAGAAGGATCTGAACAGTTTGAAAGATACGCCGATGGGAGTTGTCCTTCGATATTCCATTCCCTTTTCTCTGTCCTTCTCCACCATTAATTATGCCTAATTAACCTAATTACCTGCTTTGAAGTTGCCGTTTTTCCCGCGACACTGTCCAACCTGAAAATGCTTTGTCCGTCTTTTCCTTCAATTGGTCCGCTTTTCTCTTCTCACATAAACGCGTCACTGAGTTGGCCCACAACTGCGTCTCGCATTTCCAATGCTCGGCTCGTCTCGACAAAAAGCTGTTAATTGGACATCGTTATCTGTCATTAATTGGAATGGCTTTCCCACCGAAATTACGTCCCAAATGTGCTCCAATTTTCTCATGTCGAGTTTGCCCATGTCTTAAATAAACGTTTTAAGCGGCGTTTGCTTGCACTGCTTGCCGACCTGGTCGAAGGTGTCGCGAATTCACTCGCCGACTTTGGTTGGGGAAACACCCGATGGCACTAAGCAAAGGGTTTGGGCGAGGCGACGCTGCCACCACGGGACGGAGGCCGTGCTCCAAAAGTGCCCTTAGGGCGGGGCAAAAGCGTTTTCGGACGGACGAAAGAACGGCTTCTTGAACGCCGTCCAAAATGCACTGAGATGAGAAAGACATCAGCAAAGCGGGCAAAGGGCCACCAAACAAACACTGTTCAGTTCGTCCACACTGAGCGCCGCCCTTTCGGGACGGTCCACCGCCAAAATTTGATTCTTCCTCAGCACGGTGACCAACTCATCGACAGCCAACTCCAAATGTGCGCGTTGGTCACTGAGCAAAGGACCATTTAGCAGTTGATGATTTTTATTAGACAGTTAATTAGTCTAATCACCCGTAATGGTTGCCCAACGGCGTGTTCTTCAGCTCGTTTCGCTCAAAGTTCTTCTTCGTGCCGCTTTGTGCTGCTGCCACTGTCCCATTTTGGCCTCCAAATGTCAACCATTGGCCAAACCATCCGCCGATTGTCTGCGATTCATTTGCCATATTAAACACGGAATTAGATGTATCAGTTTTGGCAGGAGCATTTAGCGGTCCCTTTGAGGGTGAGCAATGAGCAGAGCCAACGGGAAAGAGTGCCGTTGCCGCCACTTCCCCCTGCAGAAACTTAACGTACTGCTCGAGGTCGATTATTTGGGTGCGCAGTTGGTCCACCAGTTGGTCCTGCAATTGGCCAGGTGTCTCTCGTTGGCACGGCACTCTCTTGCCTTTTCCCTCAGGGGGTTCAGTGCCTTCTCCAAGTTCTGCTCCAGTCGCTGTCTGAACTGCTCCATGTCCTTGTCCTCCTGGCAATGGTCCAGCAGTTCCTTCGGCAGTCGAATTTTCTCCCGCAGTTTGTCCAGCAACAACATTTGTCGGCTTCGCAATTCCCTCAATGGCAATTCGCCGGGCCCAAGTTGTCCGTTTTGCCAGGCGAACTGCTCCAACTCGGTGAGCTGTTGGCGCAGGTCGGCAATCAGTTGGCGCATCTGAGCCGTTCTGTAGTCCGTCTCCCGCTGCTGCTGCTGTCCCTCTTCCGCTGCTCCTTCCGACCCTTTCGCTGGTCGAAGTGTCCCCACATCGATGCAACTCCGTGAAGCGAATTCCTGCAGCTGTTTGATCATTTCCTAAATCAAAGACAGGATAAGCCAATTAGTCCCCCGTAAAACTTCGCCCTCCCCTAATTGCCAATTTCCTTTCGCCCGTACATTTCGCTGTTCGTCCGGTGCCTTTGCAATTTGCTGAATTCGAAATTGGACTTGTGCAAAGTGAGTGCTCAGTTGCTTAATTGAGGGGCCATTCATTCTTTGCCGTTCTTTGCCTTTGCCCTCCTCCCAAAATGACTGACCATCACCGATTCGCTCAGTCTCTGCTGTTGCTGCTCCAACTCTTTGATTCTGCCGGTCGATTCGCTGCTAATTTCAAATTGGAACTACTAAAAAAGATGCCATTGAACGAAAAACCTTTGCCGAAATGCGCCATTGGCACAGTTTTCCTCCTCCTCAAGCGAAGAGCACGCCCATCGGTCGATGTCAGCACAGACCGAGTCATCATCAGCTTAACAAACAATTGGGGGAAAGTGATTCTAATCACTAACCATCAGAGGAATGGGCAAACAGAGGAAAGGCGGGACAATTATCATTAGCAGCAGGGGACTGAATTATCGTAATGGGCGGCGAATGGAGCAAAAGGGAGGGCGAATCAGCGCGAGAAACACCGCCAATTGGGCGGGGGAGGGGCGTCGGGTCGGAGGCAATTAGCGAAGAAATGGGCGGGACAAAACCCCCAAAGGGATCACTCTTTTCTTCATCCATTCCAAAGCAGAACAGAAGCAACGATCGGCGGATGAATATGATCAAAAAGGGAAGAAAAAAGAGGGAAAATGTTTAAAAATGGAGAGAAATGAAAAGGGAGAAAAGTCATTCGGAGAAGGAAAGAGAAAGAGAGAGAGAAAGAGAAGGGATATAGAGGGGAGCGAGAGATGAGAGAAATGCCGGCGGGGATGAATTGAGAGTGCGTGCCGTTGTATGTTCTATTCCGTTTGGATGCCGTCCTCATTCTTTCTATGCTTTCTCGGTTTCTCTTTCTCACTTCTCCTTCCATCAATATTTAATGGACATCGCCTCAGGGCACAGAAAAGGGGAGAGTGCCAATGCCAATGCCAACAAATGTAGTAAAGAGAAAAGAATGACGAGGACGGAATAGAGAAGGAGACAGAAGTGAATGGAAAGGAAAAGCCGAGAGAGAAAAGTGGCACAATTTATTTAATGCAATTAACGGACGGAATTGAGAAATTCAAATGGGAAGAAACAACGAAAAAACAAAGTGATTTAAGTAATTGTGTCCACAAAGCAACCAATGGCACACAATTTGTTGTGCAAAACTAATTGCCTCAAAAATGTTTAATTTAATTTAACTTTTTAATTTTATTCCCAATTAACTCGCGAAAAGGAGAGCCGAAGGTTTTTTCATAATGGACTATATCCACCGTAATTGGATATCAGATAGGATCATATAAATGCAATTTTCAACTTTTTTTTTAATTCACTTTACGATGAAAGGGGGCGGGAAGAAACGGCGGAAGACGGAGAGAAACGGTAAAGGAATTCACTCATCAAACAATGACAATACGGTACAATGATGGAACGGTCCATATCGTGTGATTGGATAGATGTCATTGTCTCTTCCTCTCCTTCTGCCTTCCTCTTCCGTTTTCTCTTTCTTTCCCTCTTTCGTTTCCCCCTCCTCTTCCTTTTCCTCCTCTTCCTTTTCCTCCTCTTCCTTTTCCTCCTCTTCCTTTTCCTCCTCTTCCTTCCTTCCTTCCTTCCTTCTCTCTCTCTCCTCTCTCGTTTGACTTTCCTTTCCATTTCTTCTTCCTCCTCCCCTCTTCTTCCGTTTCGTCCCTTCTCTTCTCCTCCTCTTTGTGTCTTTTCATCCGACCATCCATCATTTCATTCTTCACGCCGCTGTCTGTTCATCTCCTCACTCACTTCCTCCGTCCCCAAGCCCAGCCCAAGTCGTGCCAGTCCGGGCTCTGTTTGCTCATCGAACGCACAACCCGATTGGCGACTACCGACTGAAATTGTTGCGATGGCTTTTTGTCCCTCTTCTTTTAATGGGTTTAATAAGTGCCCCCCCGCGTGTCATTCATCTGAATGCCCTCCCCCTTTTTATTTCGTCCCCCTTCCCGGTGCTTTGCCCTCCCTCCCCCAAAGGTCTCACCAAAATTGGGTCAGTCCCGTGCGCTTTTGCCCTCCTCATCGCTTCGCCTCCTCCGCCGGCCGACGATCGCTTTCCCCACGCCCAGCCCAAATCGTCCCAATTTGCGCTGCTCTGTGCCGACTTTTCCGAATTTGGAAGTGAACGTTTTCCCCAGGCCCAGCCCAAATCCTCCCATTGTGGCGACTCGGACTTTTTCAGAACGTACAGACGCCGATTGTCGACGGAATTCGGATCTAAAATGATTTTTATCCAAAAGTTATAATGGACCAACCAAATCTGTCCAAAGTTCCGAAATGCCAACCAAACGCCGAAGGGAAGGCGAAAATTGGAAGAAGAAAAAGCAAAGAAATGCCGTTGAGAGGAAAGGAGGGGCGACCCATGGACAAGCTTTAACTGTTTGGACTCTGCTAAATTTGTGGGAGATGCAATGATCGTAAGGGAAATGTAAAAATTGAAACGGACGAATGGACGGAATTAGAATTATTAGCCAAATGAATGTGGAAAAAGGGGGGGGAAGACGCGAGGGATTGGCAGGGCCAACTTTTGGGAATGAAAAGCAACGACTCGTGCGCTTAGTTTAGCAAAACATCACAGCGAATGGAGCAGGGAGTATGAGAAGTGTGAGATGATTTTGGGAATTATTAATGGAAGTGGTGGCACGGGGGCGGTAATTGGAGAAGTGCGGGGTGCATTGATTTCGTGGCGCGCCCTTTTGATTAACTAAATAAGTTGTTTGTTAGTTTTCATTTGTTAAAAAATTCTCGTACGTCATTCGCGAGCCTTTTTGTCACCAAAAGTGCGGCTGGTGATGGCACGTTCTGCAATGCTTCTGAACGAATGATAGATGGCGGTTCCAAGGTGGCGATGGCACGGAGTTTGATTGTAGTTTTAGCTCTTTTTCCTTTTGCTCTTTTTTTGCATTTTCTTTCCCTCTCAAATGTTGCAATTAGCAAAAAAAAATTGTTTATTTCGGTCCGAGGGCGGCTTTACATTTGTTGACGCTATCCTTGAGGGGGAAAATGAGAATAACCTAAACGAATTGTGATGCCAATGCCATCGAAAGACGGAAGGGAGAGACAATGGAAAAAGAGAGACCGGAAGAGAGGAAGAGAGGAGGGAGGGAGAGATAAGACAAAAGAAAGACGGAAGAGAGAAAAAGGGAAAAGGGAGGAAAGGGGGGAAAGGGAGGGGAAGGGTGCGCAGAGATAGGCTAATTAAGATTAATTGGTCGGAAGAACGTAAGGAATGTGATAGGGCGGCGGAACTCATCCGAAAAATGGACAAAGTGAGGGAGGGCGAAACAGCGGCAGAAAGAGGACACTGCGTTTGGGCGCGCTCGTTTGGTTTTATTGTTATTTGGCAAGTGTTTATCATAGCAAAAAAAAGAGGAAAAAACACCGGCACAAATTGGCAGTATGACGAAAGGAAAAGCACAGAAGCGGAAGAAACAAAAGCTGAACAAGAAGGAGAAGCAGAAGAGGAGGAGAAGAAGAAGAAGAAGGAGAAGCAGCAGAAAAGAAGTGCCGATGGAAAATGCTTAATGGCATTTAGGTAAATCAATCAAAGGGTTCCCTTTCCCTGATCAGTGATCAGTTCTGTTGCTGCTGATCGGTTAGTGCCCACCCCTAGGGATGTGCGAGAGTCTCGGTTCTCGGTTCCCGACTGGGAAATTTCCCGGGTTTTTGCTTCCCGGTCTCGGTTCCCGGTCTCGGGTTTTTAGTCTCGGAAACCGAGAAATTTTTACACTGTTAAGGATGACCTTTTCGGGGAGTGGGTCGCCATAAAAAATGTAAGACATATAAATTCGTATCTTGGCCCAATTTCAACCAATTAAATTTCTTGGTATCATTCAATATTGTTTCAAAAAAAGTTCTGGACAAAAAATTCTAACTTAAGGTTTTGTGGAATTTGTAGTGATATTTTGACTTTGACCATTCGATATTATTTTAATTTATTGTTTTGGCATTTTGTTTAGTTATTTTTTTTGAGCTTTTTCATTTGCGTTTTTTTTAAGTCGTTAATTGTAGTAATTTGTTTTAATAATGATTCGTGGTAATTGCGGATATTTGTGTGCTGTGGAATAATTTTGTTTGTGTTTTAATTGTGCAGTCAATTGCATTTATTGCGAATTGACTGAGTCGGCATAATTGGAAAGAAGCCGAACGAATTGGTCAAAGTCCCTAATAATAATATTGTCCCCAATCTCTCCTGTCCTAATTAAAGACTGTTCCCGTGCCCCTGCCCTAATTAATCTAAGGCAAATAAGCAGCGAACAGCACCGAACGGCGAGAAGTTTTACTATTTGGCGCTCCTGGACAGAACACAAGGTAACAACGACATCGGTTCAAATTTTTGGAGGATTTCGGCATTTTATCGATCTCTGGGGGAGACGATAAACTTTTCGACTTTTGATATTGTTCTCTGGGGGAGACAATCAACATCAACAATCGTTCTCTGGGGGAGACGAAACAAAAACGCTTAAAAAGAACAAACAAAAACCAATTGTTTGTTAAGTTCTCTGGGGGAGACAAATTCGGAAATTTTTCGACACTCAAGTCACCTGGGGGGTGCAAATAGTCGATTTTGAAATGGAAAACTTGGAACGGACACTCAATCATACTCGTTTGACTAGACAGCGAGCTCAAAATGAAGGGATATTGCTCGACAGAGATGGAAATGTTTTTTTTCGGGAGAATCCACCAAATAGAACTTTAGGCGTGATGAACCAAAACGTGGTGGTGGCGGATCCCAATTTGGAGAATTCGGAGCAGCTGGACTCGATGGAAATGAGACGGCGCCTTTTGAACCCGAACAATGACAGCGCACTTGGACAGTTGCGACAAAATGAACGTGCCAGCCTTGACGAAAACGAAGAAGAGGAGGCAAACCAAGGTTTTATGCGAAACCGAACGGATTGGACACAATATTTGGGAGAGAGGGCAGGCCCAACCCAACAAATTTTTCGAAATTTTGTCTTTGGACATTCCCAAAATGAAGATGACTTCTTCGATCATCCAAACATTAGAAGAACTTCGACTCCGGTCAATGAAAACCGCTGTGTTGGGGTTGGCCCGCAAAACCTTAATGAAATAGGGTTGTTAGCCGAACAAATTGGGAGGGTCATCGTTGGTCAGCTAAATAGTGCTCATCAAAATCCGAACACAAACCCGGCACCAAATTTGACGCAACATGGTGTTGAAATCCACCAGCAAATACACCATTCGGCTGTTTTTGCGCGTCGAGCCAATAACATACCGGTTCGAATGCCGGGTCAGCAAAATCCAGCAGCGATTCAACAAAATTTTGGTCGCCCTCAATCTCAACAAATTCAACCACCAAATTTCCAACCCCGTCAGCCATATGCTTGGCCAATGAACGAACAGTGCGTTCAAGTGCAACAACCACCAATGCCGCAGATGAACTATCAGCCGCCCCCGACCTTTAACACACATCAAAATCAGCCTAATTTTGGCATGGGAAATTTTGATTTTGGGATTGTGTTGGAGCGGATCCCTGACCTCTCAGGCACCGAAGGATCGGATGGTATCAAAAAATTTTTCAAAAAATTCGACTTTTATTCATTGAATTGGTCGGATGCGCAAAAGATTAGGGCTCTAGAATCAAAGCTGTATGGTCGCGCTGAGCGCGCATTCCAAACTGCGCAAAGTACGCAACCCTTTCGCTACGAACCAATTAAGCGCGAAATGCTTAATCTCCTGGACGAAACTGACGCACGCAATTTGAATGCGTTTGATGAACTGATGCAAGGCGTGAGACGGGGACCAAACGAAAGCATTGACGAGTTGGCGAACCGTATTTCAGGCTTGGTACAGAGAGCTTACAACGGTTTGCCACAGCATTTGAGCAACGAATACGCCATTAAGTTTCTGGTTAGAGCGATGGGCAATCCTGAGCTCGCGTTAAACCTCGAGCTTGTGAGAACGCCAGGCATGACCCTGGACCACTTCGTGTCACTTGCCGCGCGTGCTGAATCTACGCAAAAGGCAACACAACGATTTTCGAGGCCGGACAACAGAGAAAGGACTTGGAGAACGAACACACCGCAACATTTTTCCCAGACGAATAATGGGCCCTCAAGAAGCAAAATTAATTCATACCAAGGAAAAGTATGAAAATTAAAACAAATGATTCGTGCGACTATTGCTGAATACTTTAATGGTCTAATTTCTTCAGTGCAAGGTGTTATTCCCCAAGGAAAAATTTTTCGCGCAATTGAGCGAACTAACTCTTCTACGACAATGAATCAACAAGGCAAACAACAAATGGGTTATAATCGGCAGCAAATGCCTGAGCCCAACGAAAACCCACCAAATCGGCTCTACCAGCAAAAGAATTATTTGAAGCAAAATTGCTTAGTTCTGCAAGAGGAACAAGTTCATCAAAACAATTTCATTGTTGGTGAATTGAAGCAGGACCTGGAAGATTTTTTTGACGAAATAAGGAAATGTGCGACGGAAGACAAAAATTCGAATTTTTCAAAAGTCGGAAAAGTAATGGCAGTTTTGGTTGAAGTTTTTGGAACGAAGACGAAGGCAATGCTCGACGGAGGCGCACAAATTTCTGTAATTGAGGCAAAGTTCCTCTACAATTTGATAAGGGACAAAAAATTGGACGTTCGGAATTTGAGTGTTTTGAAAGCGGAAAATCGCATTTCCGATGCGAATGGCAATCCTTTGGAATGTTTAGGAGTTATTTGTCTGCCGATAAAACGGCATGAGAATTCGAGCGAGGTCAAAGTCGCGATGCATATCGCCAAATCGTCGATTGGATTTGACCTTCTTTTTGGCACGAATGCGCTTAATGAATTGGGCTTTAAGATGTACGATGCCATCAGCGACACTTTAATTGATTTTGAAAAAGTGACTCAAAATAAAATCGATTCGCTCACCGTGATCTACAAAACGGTGTTGGAACCACGGGCCACGAAAGTCATCGAATGTGGCTTGCCTGACCAATATGAAGGGAGAGAAGTTTTATTGACATCCGATCAAGAAAACGATCAGATTCATTTGGAACCAACAATCGCGATTGGACGCAACAACAAAATCGTGGTGCCAATCATAAATTTTTCAAATGCATCAGTAACGCTGGAAGGAGGAAAAAAATTTGGCACGGCCGAATTAATTGAAGAAGTTTGCGATGCGGAAGACTTTTTAGCAGCGCCAAAAGCATTGATTGGAAAACTTGAAGTGCGGAGAGCAGAAAAAACTGCGGAGATTGAAAAAATTTGGCACGAATGGGTGGACAAAAAGGCATTGGAAAAGAAGGAGACAGATGATATTTTAAGATTGCTGATGCAATATGAAAGTATTTTTGCGATTAGTGATGCAGAATTGACACAAACCAATCTGATCAAACACCAAATCGACACAGGCGAGGCGGAACCAATTCGCTGTAAGATGCGTTTTGTGCCATATGCCTACAGGGAGAAAGTCGCGGCAATGTTACAAGACTATTTGCAACGAGATGTGATCCGTCCCTCCCATTCGCCGTGGTCAAGCCCAATCGTTCTCGTGCCAAAACGCGACGGAACGTTGAGATTTTGTGTTGACTTCAGGGCCATAAACGCGGTCACCAGAAAAGACAGTTTTCCCCTGCCAAACATCGACAACACCCTTTTAATGCTTGGAGGCCGGAAATTTTTTACGACCCTCGATTTCATGACGGGTTATTGGCAAATTCGTATGGACGAAAATTCCATCGAAAAAACAGCATTTTCTACCGAATTTGGCCTACATGAGTTTACGGTAATGCCATTCGGTTTGTGCAACGCCGTAGCAACTTTCCAAAGATTTATGACGCACCTTTTTGACGGATACATAAACAACTTTGTTTTTGTATATATCGACGACGTCCTTATCGCTTCCGACTCATACGAGCATCATTTAAAACATTTGGCGCTTGTTTTTGAACGAATTCAGGAGGCGGGACTCAAATTGAAGCTTTCAAAAAGCCATTTTTGTGCTAAAGAATTGTCATTTCTCGGGGATATTCAAACTCGCGAAGGAATAAAAATGGACGTCGACAAAGTGCAGCCAATTACAAACCTTCCAATGCCTCAAACGCGAAAGGAATTGCATTCTCTTTTGGGCTTTTTCACATACTATAGGAAGTTCATCTATTCCTTTGGTACCATCGCAGCACCACTTTTTAAACTCCTGCAGGAAAACGTCAAATTTTCCATTGGTGAAGTGGAAAAAGAGGCAATAAAAAGTCTAAAAGAAAAAATCCTGAAAGACGTAATTTTGTACTTCCCCAACTTCGAAAAAGCGAAAAATGACCCCTCGCGTCGCTTTATCATGATGACCGATGCCAGCAAAGTTGGACTTTCGGCTGTTTTATGTCAGCATGACGATGAGATGAAACTGAGACCAATTTATTTCGCTTCTCGACAATGCAGCAAATATGAGAGCCGTTATGCCGCAACTGAATTAGAAGCGTTAGCAGTGAGATTCGGAGCAAAGAAATTTGCTCAGTTTATAACAATGCTGCCGACGAGAGTCCTCACGGATCACAAATCTCTTGTGCCCATGTTCAAAAGCAAAGAGGAGACTGGAAATGCGCGAGTCGACAAATGGCTCATGGAATTGAATTCGAGATTTATCTTGAAAGTAGAATACCAACCAGGAAAAATGAATGTGATTGCAGACCTTTTATCGCGATCATTTCAACTAAACAACGAAGGAATCGCCGAACCGCTCCTGGAGGAAGATAAAGCATTAATTGGAATGATAAAAATACTGACAGCGGAAGAAGTTGAAGCGTCAATTGAGGAGAAAAGAGAAAAGTGGAGTCGAGCATCCGAAGAAAGTGAAATGAAGCACATATATGAATTTTTAAAGAAAAAAATCTTCCCGGACGATCCAAGACAGGCGCAAAATTTGAAGGAAACGTGCCACAAATACACGCTGCTCGACGGACTGCTTTATTTATGTGAAGATAATGGCAAATTGCGACTTTTCGTCCCATCCGAATTTCGTGAAAATTTGGTAAAGCAACGACATGAAGGAAAATGCGCAGGGCACATGAGTGCCAAAAAACTCTTTCTTCAATTGGCAGAACAGTATTTCTGGCCAAATATGCTGAAAGATTGCATGAAAATTCATCAACACTGCCGAATTTGTGCTCATACAAAGGAGGCGAGAGCAAATGAACCTCCACTGAAAGTCGTTAGAACGTCAGAACCATTCGAATTGCTATGCATCGACATTTTGGACGTTGGCCCCAGTCAGTCAGAGTTCAAATATATCTGTGTGATGGTCGACCATTTTTCGAAATATTTAATCGCGGAGCCGATACGAAATAAGTCAGCCGAAGCAGTTGCGAAAGTGTTGGTTGAGAAAGCTATTTTGATATACGGCACACCGAAAAAAATCCATTCTGACAAAGGAAAGGAATTTGTCA
Source organism: Heterodera glycines (assembly GCA_004148225.2). NCBI lineage: Eukaryota > Metazoa > Nematoda > Chromadorea > Rhabditida > Heteroderidae > Heterodera > Heterodera glycines. The sequence continues at coordinate 5,044,092 of CP049705.1, read as the reverse complement.
ATTCAACGATTGAAGAAATCGTCAAAACTTTTGGAATTGAACGATCTCTCACAGCTGGGTATGACCCCCAGGCGAACGGGCTTGTTGAGAGAGTAAACCGAATAATAATCGCTATGCTTAAAAAGTCGACGGCAAGCTGCTGGACATGGGATGAACGTTTGCCGTACATTGTGTTCGCTTACAACATTACGCCGTCTAAAACGACGAAATTTTCGCCATTTTCCATGATTTTTGGGAAAATCGCTCGATTTCCGATGGATGGGGAAGTGCCCTTACAAGTCAACCCAGCATACACAATTGACAGCGACACATACCTCCAATTATTTCGTGAAAATGTGTTGAATATGCTGAACGAAGCGAGGAAAAATTCTGATGAAGAAAGAATGAGAAGTAAAATTTGGTACGATTCCCAGCCGAAAGTGACGGCTAACAAATTTGAAGCGGGGCAACGCGTAATGGTTGCCTTTCCCGGACTGAATCGCCGATCTCGGCACAAGAAATTGTTGTGGTCTCATTTCGGGCCTTATCTTATCCTAGAAATTAACGAATCGTCGGCATTTTTAGTCCCAATTGACAACAGAAATGCTGAGCCCATAAAAGTTCCGATTGAGCGTCTAATTCGAATTCCTCCAGGAATCCCGGACATTTCAACACTTCCAAAGGGGAAAAACCCATTTAAAAATGCGTTAAAATCTGTCAGCCAGGAGCCCATTCTCTTCTCTACCTCAATTCGTGACAACATTCTCTACGGAGTTGAGAACAGCCATTTGATAACCGACGAAGAGGTCACATTTCCACCCACTCACTTAATTATTGCAGAGGACACGTTCGGTTGGAATGCCAAGTGTGACGTCGGTCAAGGCGAACATGAATTTTGTGCCATTCTCCGTGTCGCAGAACTCGATCCAGCGCTTGGAAATGCTGAATTGGGCTCAATCACAGTGAAGACACCACTGCAGGCACTTTTGGCGGTGTTCCTTTTGAAGGCCGGGACTGTCAAATCAATGACAGCCGCAAGAAGTTTTGTCAAATCAATAATTGAAGGAGCGCCAAAAGAGGAACTCCATCTGTTCGTGACCAAAAAGGGAGACTATGTGGCGACAGGACAATGTCCAACTGAAGAAGACCAAATGAAGGCGCTGGAGTGTTGGTTCGAAAAGTGCTCCGTGGCAAAGCATGCTTTGGAAGAGAGCGGATTCAAAAAAATCGGCATGTACGAACCCGTCGGACTCAATCATTTGGCCGATTCTGAGAAGAAGAAATGGGAAGAAGCGATGGGAGAGACACCGTGGGTGCTGGAGAAATTGAGGGCCAAAATCATTCACAAGGCCACAAAACTGATCGCCTTGCCACGTGTCATAATCGGAGATTCGACAGCCCACCAATTGGCCGAAATCTTGGACCAAACGGCGGTGATCGGGCCAAAAAATGGAACATTGGCGGAGACAGTGCGAAGCCTGAAGCCCGTGGTGCTCTCCAGCAAAGTGAAGGCCGCCCTGATCATTGTCGGACGAGATTCACTCTTGGGCGGAGAAACCATTGAAGTGATGATGGAGCAATACGAGATGATTGCCAATTTGTGCCGCCGATTCCCGCAAGTGAAGTTCTTTTGGACATGCCCACCGTACGTGCACGACAAACACGACGAGTACGAAGAACTGATCGAAAGCTTGGTGCCGATGATGAGCCAAAAACCTTTTCTTCCTGTTTGGGTGACAGAAAAAGGGCGATCGCTTCACGAAGTGTTCCGATTCGCCAATTCATTCGACAACCAAAGAGTGACAACGGATCGACTGATGAAAGAGGCCGGTTTGCGAGCGCTGAAGGCATGGCTGTTTTCCCAATCCGACTTCCCGGGCGATCAGAAGCTGAAAATTCGGTCAATTCGATCGACCGTTCGTGCCATTGCTACGATAGGTCTGGGGGACCATCGCCAAGCAAGCACTTCGTCTTTGGCCGTAAATGACTCGATAGGTCTGGGGACCGTCGACGTCACACAATTGGATCAGTTGGACATCGCGATCGTGATCAACGACGTCAGAGCTTGGGCTCGATTGGTCTGGGGGACCATGGGCGCCACACATTCGGAGAAGTGCCCAGCCGTGAACGCCATCATCCATACAGCCGTTGGAACAACCGCGCCGTGATGCCGTACCGTGGTCGTGGCCCGTCGCACTCTCGTCGTTAGCCTTGTTGTTCTGATCGACCCACCAAACCTTTCCAATTTGACGGCAGGGACGCCTTTTTTGAGGAGCGGGGGATGTAGTGATATTTTGACTTTGACCATTCGATATTATTTTAATTTATTGTTTTGGCATTTTGTTTAGTTATTTTTTTTGAGCTTTTTCATTTGCGTTTTTTTTAAGTCGTTAATTGTAGTAATTTGTTTTAATAATGATTCGTGGTAATTGCGGATATTTGTGTGCTGTGGAATAATTTTGTTTGTGTTTTAATTGTGCAGTCAATTGCATATTGACTGAGTCGGCATAATTGGAAAGAAGCCGAACGAATTGGTCAAAGTCCCTAATAATAATATTGTCCCCAATCTCTCCTGTCCTAATTAAAGACTGTTCCCGTGCCCCTGCCCTAATTAATCTAAGGCAAATAAGCAGCGAACAGCACCGAACGGCGAGAAGTTTTACTATTAATTTAATAACCATAACTTTTTATATACTTAAGAAAAAAAATTAAAAAATTATATTCTGATAGACAACACTTAAAGCTATTGAATGATACCAAGAAATTTAATTGGTTGAAATTGGGCCAAGAAAGAATTTATATGTCTTACATTTTTTATTTTCCTACAACTTGGCAGTATATAAGAAACGACCCAGCACGATTTTTTGCATAACGTGGCGCCTATTGCGGTAAGGGGTGAACTCGCCTAGCCAATTCCGTCTCAGCAAAGTTCAAAAATCTATCTTTAACCTTACGCAAATTTTCTAAAAAATTTTGCTAAATTTTTCAAAAAACTATTACTTGAAGAAAATCTGCTAAAAATGGCTCAAAATCACAAAATTGGTCATTTTTTGGACAGAATTCGTTAACAAATCGCATTAAAAAAAGCAATTTTTTTGAAATTTTATGCAATTTTCGTAACAAATGGCATTAAAATTTTCAAAATTTTTCCCTGGGGCTCCTAACGGCACCATCGGACCCCATTTTATCATATTTTTGAAAAATGGAGACCAAAATGGCAAAAAATAGTAATTTTTTGGTGAAAAACGGCTAAAAAATTTTAGATTTCCGGTTCTCGATTCCCGAGTCGAGAAATTTCTCGGGTTTTTTGGGGTCTCGGTTCTCGTATCGTTTCCCGGGGTCATTTCTCGGTTCTCGTATCGTTTCCCGGGGTCATTTCTCGGTTCTCGTATCGTTTCTCGGGGTCATTTCCCGGTCTCGGTTCTCGATTCTCGGTAAAAATCATTTCTCGCACATCCCTACCCACCCCTCCCTCTCATTTCTTAAAAAGGCAAGGAGAGTCACTAAAATCATAAATACAATTTAATTATCTTGTAAAAGGCAAAACAGAATTTAGAAAACAAAGATTTCTTCTCTTTCTTCGCCATCTCTTTTTCTTTCTTCCATTTCTCTTCCCTTTCCTTCTTCCATTTCTTCTCTTATTTCTTTTTCTTTTCTTTCTTCCTCCGTTTCACTTTTTCCTTCTTCCATTTCCTTTTCTCTTTTTTCTTTTTCCATTTCATCTTTTTCATTTTCTTTTTCTCCGTTTTCTCCTCTGGTTTTTCCTCTCTGTCCCTCCACTTTTTCCCGCCTCTCTTCTGCCATTTTTCGTGCGCTTTTCGCTACAAAAATTCTCAAGTGCCTTTTTGGCATTGTGTTTGGCTCTTCCACATGCGAAAGTGAAACGGAAGAGCAGGGTCGATCAGACAAAGCGCCGCCAAAATTTGTGTGATTGGCTAATAATTCGTTTTGGAAATGATCGGCGAATGGCCCAACGGCGGCGGAAACGGAGGGAATGTCGCCGACACTGCCGAAGTGCAGCGAAGCTGAAAGCACTCATTGAACAGTTTGAAATAGTTGGACAACAATTGCTCACCTCGCCTTTGGCCACCGGTCCATCCGACGTGCGTTTGCTGCTCCCTTTCCCTGACAATTGCCCCAATTTGGCCAATTTGCTCATAGCTCGGGGGCGGAGACTGTCATAAGATTTTTAAGGCAATGTGCCAATGAGTAACAAATTGGCCATTAATTACCGAAATTCGCTGCGGAGGACGCCGTTCGGTCAAAGGGCGCGGCAAAGGCAATTTGAGAGCTGAAAAGAGAAGAAATTAAGGACAAATGGAGAACCAACAAACCATCATCATATTTTGGGGGGAGCGGAAGGACATTTTGGAGGAAGAAAAGGCGAAAAAGCGGGTGGGAGAAGGGCAGGGGGAAGGGCAGCAAATCGGCGGATTGGTGGAGGAAGAAAAGGGGGGACACCGCGGCAGAAGAAGCGCTAGGGGGCAGTGCCGACGCGGAACAACGGCAGAGGGACTGATCGGAACAAAAGGGCGGCTGATCAAAGGACGACTGATCGGGGAAAGGGCTAAACGGGTGATCAGAGACACCGCCAGTAGCAGTAGGACCATCGAAATTCAGATCTTAGGAGGGAGGCACAAATAGGAGGTGAAAATGCCATTGTCATCGCTCACTCTCATCGACTGAACGATGAGTCTGCCAAATTGGGGGGTGACGCAAATCGGACGAACAACGGACGGGAGACTGACGACATCGCCAAAAGAAGAAAAGCCGGTTTTGGCACTTTCTGAGCAAAATGCGAAGCACACAGAGGAGAACCAGAGCAGCAGTAAGGGAAAGCCCAAATGGGGCGAAATGATGGAAAAGTAAAAAAGGGGGAGACGAAGGGGAGACAAAGCCCCGGGGAGACGACGAATTTGGGGAGGGAAAGTGCGCGAGGAAAGCAGTGGCAGGGGGCATCACAATTAACGGAGAAGGAGCTGAAAATGGCCAAAATAAAGGAGCAATAGAATAAGAAACTGCTGCTGATGGGATGGACAACAGATGATCGCAAAATGAGACGAAATTGGCAAGGGACGTCACCAAAAAGCAAAACTTAGCCGGGGGGGGATAAGCAAAGGAGGAGAAAAGCTATTTACGGGAGGGATTTGGGGGGAAGCAAAAGCCAAGGGGGGCAAATGGGGAGAAATGACCGAGGAGGGAGACAGGGGGGGGGCATCTGCGCAATTCCCACGGGCCCAAAGAAGACGGCAATTAGCCCAAAGTGAGCAAAGTGATGGGGGGGAGGGAGACTGTGTCGTCATTTGTGCTAATTGCGGCAATGGCATTCAGCAAAAGTGTCAATGCCATTTCATTTCCTCCCCACCGTTCGTCATTTTTTGCGTTGAAAAAAAGCAAAAAATGACAAAATGCCATCTCATCTCCTTAACATGACTAAACATCCCTTTTATTATAACAAATGGCAAAACAATAATAAAATTTGAGTGAATCTTTCAAATTCTTTTTGACCCGTTTTTCCTCCAATTTTTTTCGTCCGTTTCTTTCTCAGCTGTTTTTTCGCAATTCAATGAGAAGTGCCGCGTCCGCTGATGCGATTGACCGTGCCGATGCTATTCCCGAGTCTTGGTCCCCGCGGTCGTCCTTTGAGGCGGGCAAAGGCGGCAAAGAGAGGTTTCGAAGGGCGTAGAACGGCGAACGGTTGGACTGCGAGTGGAACCCATTGGCTGGCGGAGTTTGGGCGGAGGCGGGCGGTAGGGCGGCGGACGCGGGGCACGACGGCGGAGGGAGCGCCGCACGCGGCCGAGGCAAAGGTCGCAAAGTGTTCAGACTGAGCGGCGGAGGACGTCGAATGCAATGCCGAAGTTTAACGGTGCCTAAAGAAAGCGGGGGAATTGGTCGAGAGAATTTGGGGAAAGATAGGGGAGATCATTTCGGGGGAGGGAATTTTAGGGGGCACGGAGGGAATGCTTTTAGGTGACAGTTTGGCTCAGAATGCATTCTGAGCAGCAGAGAGTGTCCGCCCGTCCGGTTCAATTTACCGGCACTTTCGTGCAGTGTCGAGTCGTGGGATGAGCTTGATGAGCTTAAGCTTGGCTGTGTGTGCAACTTTCGTTCTGCCATGCTTATCAATCCCTCCTTAAGTGATGGCAACGAATGCTTTGCTTTCAAACAGTCGAAACTCACTACCGTACCTCGTCAATTTGCCTTGTCTGATACGGTGGGAATACGGCTCGGCACACTCCGTCGCCCACCGTTGGCATCGATTCGTACGTCGACGTGGTAATGCTGCCGCCCTCCTGGGCCGAGCTGAGCACCGTGGAAACAGTGGCCTGAGGAGGCAACGGTTTCAAATCGACAAATGCAACGATTGCCTGCGAAGTTGTGCTGGTGGGGTGCGGGTCGCCCGAACGGCTCATCGACGGAGTGGCGGACACTGAACGTTCGTTGGCCAAACGGTGCCGAATGGGCGGCAAAGGCTCGGCCATCAGTTCGGCCCTCTATTGGCAAAGCGAACGAATGAAAGCGACAGAGGGAAAGGACCTTCAGAAGCGAGTCGAACAGGGCGACCAAGTCGCCAAAGCTGGGCCTCTTCTCGGCATCGGTGTTCCAGCAGCACAACATTATGTCGTACAGTTCGCAGGGCACGCCTATGGGCGGGTCCAAACGGTCGCCGGCGACAATTAGTCGCATCACCTTAATAGGCAATTAGTGAACGATGGTGAGAAGGGAAACTCGCGCACTTCGTGGTTTTCTCGGCCTGAGTACGGAATGTATCCGAGCGAGAAAATCTCCCAAAGAAGAACACCGAAGGCCCAAATGTCGGTCTTTGTGGTGAACAGTCCGTCCAGAAATGACTAAACGACACTCGCTTTGCTTTGTCTTTTACCAATTTGCCCACTTCCGGCGGCATCCATCGAACCGGCAAAAAGGCCTTTCCGCCCTTTCGGTAGTAATCGTTCCGGTAAATGTCGCGTGCCATGCCAAAATCGGCGATTTTGACAATTCGCCGCCCAATTTTGGCGGTCAACAGACAATTTCGGGCGGCTATGTCCCGGTGGACGAACCGAGTCGCCTCTAGGTGCTCGCAGCCGCGGGCGACGTCTGCAGCAGCGGATAGCAAATCGGCCATTTTCAGAGAGGGATCACGGTCCTTAAATGGACGGAGAGTATGGAAAAAAGAGAGGGTGTAGAGATCGACTATTTCAAGCATTCACATTTATATGGATATTTATGGAACAAACCAATTTTAATCAGCAAATAAATTGCGGTGAATTTTAAAGAAAATAACATTTAGACATCAGAAGCAAAGAAAACTTCAAACACAAAAAGTTGATTTAAATAATTATCCAATTAATCTTCTGTTCTTTATTTGTATTTGTTGCGAATTGCCGAAGTCGCCTCTCTTCTGCGCCGTCGAAATGGCTGCTGATAATTGTTCGTGTTGACTACAAAAAAAACAATTAATCCTTTTCATGCCAAAAACCGACTTCGCCCAAAGTCCCCAACAAAATCGTCTTCCAATTGTTCATCGTTGTTCCGGAAAAACTCAGCATCGTCTGTGCAGAGGTAAAATAATTATTTTTATCCTTCTTTAAAACGTTCTCCAAAAATATGAACTGACCAGCATAATATATTCTAAAAAATAAAATATTTAAGATATGAGTTGGAGAACAGACTTTTGTTAGAAAGCAATTAGGATATTCATTAAGGCAATTGCAAAATTTAATATCACAATCGTAACGTTTCTGATATTTATTTATGTAGCACACATCGTGGTTATAGCAACAATTATCAACTGCAAAATTTTCGAATATAAAATTGCTAATTCGTAATTGGTACAACCAAATAAAAATTAAGTAAATAATTGTAAATTAATTTAATAAAGATTTTTAGTCTGTCACTGCTAGACTAATAATATTTCCGGCTGACACTTACTTGCACAACAAATAAAAATTAATAGATATTATTGAATATTTAATTTAACGGATATACATACATAATCATATGAGTTGGCGGTTTTAAGAAACGCCCAAAGTGGCGGTTTTAAGAAACGCCCAAAGTGGCGGTTTTAAGAAACGCCCAAAGTGGCGGTTTTAAGAAACGCCCAAAGTGGCGGTTTTAAGAAACGCCCACCTGGCGGTTTTAAGAAACGCCCAAAGTGGCGGTTTTAAGAAACGCCCAAAGTGGCGGTTTTAAGAAACGCCCACCTGGCGGTTTTAAGAAACGCCCTGGCGGTTTTAAGAAACGCCCTGGCGGTTTTAAGAAACGCCCAATGTGGCGGTTTTTAAGAAACGACCTAGCACCAGGAAATAGGGGCAGAGAGGTGAGAGAGAGGAGTTTACCTGCCGGGGGCGATTTTCCCGTAAGAAATTCTTAAGGTCTCCGCCCTCGAGAAACTCGAGCACAATGAATTTGGGCTGTTGTTCAAAGGAGACGCCGAAAAATTTGACGATGTTTTCGTGTTTGAATTGGCTTAAAAATGCAATTTGGTCCGATTTGTGAAGGGATTACCTGAGCAGTCGTGCTTCCGTCTCAAAATCATCGCTAAAGTCTCGCGCCGACTCCACCGGAAGTGACTTTATGGCAACTTTTATTGATGAACCCGTCGCATCGGTCAAATATCCTTCGAACACTTCGCCAAACGCACCGTGGCCAATGCTTCTGAATGATTAAGCAGCAGCGATTTGGGCATTTAAAAGCAAAGCGAACTTTTCAGTGCGTAGCAAATGCCGTGGAATTTGAGGCAACGACGACAACAAAAGGGGCTCATAAATGGGATTGCTTAATGAAAGTGGAGAATGGCATTTGATGAGCGACCGAAGGAAAGACAAATGATTTGATTTGGTTTTGGAATGGACAATCAAATGGCCAATAAATGATTTGGTTTTGGAATGGACAATCAAATGGCCAATTAAATGATTTGGTTTTGGAATGGACAATCAAATGGCCAATTAAATGATTTGGTTTTGGAATGGACAATCAAATGGCCAATTAAATGATTTGGTTTTGGAATGGACAATCAAATGGCCAATTAAATGATTTGGTTTTGGAATGGACAATCAAATGGCCAATTAAATGATTTGGTTTTGGAATGGCACTCAAATGACCAATTAGCGAACCCGCTGATCCGATTGCCACCGCAATGTCCGCCGCGTCCATCCGACACCACCGGCCCTCCCGCCTCCGCTGCGATAGCCATAAGTTCGTGCACATCGGTGCAATGGGTGGAGGATTTTGAGCGACGGCACAATTGGACACAGCAGAGAAGTGAGAGAAGAGCGGAAAGGAGCACGAGGAGAAGAGAGGCTGAGAAAAAGAGAGGGACGAGACAGTACAGAGACAGACGAGGAAAGAAAAGGCTTACAGAAGAGAAGCATCGGCGGGACCTGATCATGTGGGGGGAGCAGCCGGTCGAGAAGGGAGGGCACTGAACCGACAAAGCAATGGCCAATGGCACGCTGCGCTAAGACTTACACTCGACACAAGAACCATTCAATGGCACTTTATATCCCCCAGCGCAAATGCAAAATGCCTGCGGGGCAATTTTGGATTGAGGCGGAGCGAATGAACAATTGGAAGACGAAGGACAAAGCGCCTGAGGACAAGCCAGAAGAAGCAGACGACCAGGCCCAGGGTTGGCATTGGGGACGACGATTCGGTGGACGGAAGAGGGGAACAGCAGGAGAAGGGAGGAGCCGGGCTGACCCGGGCCCAGCAAAATGCCATCGCCACCTAAAATTGAAATTCAAATAGTCCGAATGATGCCGTTTGAGGTGCCATTTGCGGCGGTACCTTTGAAGCCCCCGCCGCCACCGCCTCCGGGGCCACAACTCGCGCTAAATTCCAATTCTGCACTTCGTTTGATTGCCCACAAATGAACTGACCCTCCCCCGCCTTTTCCCCCGTTGTGTGCCCATTTTGTCCCCTGCGGGCATTTTCCGGCGCGAATATCGCTCAAATTATCCCCAAAAATATGTCCGTCGATGCATTCTGCGCCCTCACAGCCATCATTTGCTGAAGCATTTGAATTGGCACCGGCGCCTTTCCCCAGGGAAACGCCGCGCCCCGACACGCGCCGTTTGCTTGCCAAATCGCTAAATTGGTAAAATTAAAATCAAAATGCTAAAATAAGTTGAAAATTACCCGGAAGTTTGCGTGGGAAAATCGCCGCCTCCGCCGCCAGCGATTGCCACCAAATTTCGTCCATAAAAGAAAAGACTCGCTCCGCCACCACCACAGCCCGGCAATTGGTCGGCAGAAAAAGCGAAGCCCTCAGGGGAAAGTGCCAAAGGGCGAGAACAGAGAACATTTTGCTGAAGGGGAAATGCCAGGGGCCAAATTGGGGGAATGGCACTGACCAATTTGGCACTTTCACTGGAAATGACTGTGGCCGTTTCATCGCACAAACATTCGCCCCGCCCTCCCAACCGAACGCCAATTTCTTTGCCCGCCTCCAATCGCACATTTGCCACTAACAAATTGCCCCACGAGCTTTGCCTTGTCAGAAAAGAACCGCCGGCGGCGCCTGCCAATTCCAATCTGAAAAAGGGAGAAGGGATGAGAGGACGGTGGACGAATTAGGGGGGGGAGGGCGTAGCCAGATCCTTGGCTTCAGCTATGGGGCTACTTGGCGATTTTTGAGTCTACTTTGAAATTTTTAAGGAAATTTTGAGAAATTCCTTAAGAAAATAGTTTACTCATTAAAAATGTTCATTTTTCAGTTTCGGGCGGAGGGGAGGGCTTTCCCCCCCCCCTCGCTACGCCCTTGGGGGAGGGGGGGGACGGTGAAGGGGTACGTACCCCAAGGGGCAAAAAATTATTTAAAAAGTGGGAATAAATAGAAAAGTGATCGACAGAATTGATTTTCCCATTGGGTCCCCCCAATCTTCATAGATCCCAAATGCTTAAGTTGGCTTAGTCACCTGAACTCTCCGCTGGTCGCCACTGTCCATTTTTGGTCGTTGTTTTCCTCTTCGCATTTTTTATCATAAGAAATGTCGTCGCATGCGATTTGAGTGAAGCGATCGGGCAAAAGCCGACCATTGCCTGAGGGCCATTGGAGAATGTATTAAAGGAAGGAGAAGAGTCCATTGCCACCTTTGCCATTGAAACAGCCCGGACTTAGCGAAAGGTCGTCGATGGCAATTGAGCCGAAAGAGTCGGCCAATTTGGCAAAACTCAGTTTGAGCGAATATTCGCCACTCTGTCAGCAAAGGGAAAGTAAAAAATACGTGTGGGAGTAACGGCACAAAACCCTTTTGAACTGTTTTGTTTAATCTTACGACAATCGCTGGCGTTATGCCCACCGCCGCCCGGCGCCATTCGCACGGCTCCCGGCCGAAGTCCTCCTTGGAAGGGGCCCACAACGGCTTGGCCATCTCTTGCGGAGAGTTGCGACGGGAAAGGAACACTTGGAAAGGGCTGTAGCCGGTGTGGCAATAGAAAAAGCGCAACTGTGAAAAGCGGATAAAGGTTCGATAGGTAACAAACTGCACCCAAACAGTCGACCAAATGGACCAACCAAATGGGTCAATTAACCAAATGACTCAATTAATCACTAGGCCAATTAACCAAATGGGCCAGTAATTACCGCGCATTTGGCGTCATGGGAAAGGCGTGGGAACGGCGGAGAGATGGCGGAGGAGTAAACGATGTCGTGTTGTCCGCTGTGTTGATGGTGCTCGTAGCTGGAGAAGAACAGAAAACGGCCGGTTCGGTAGTGCCGCCCCTCGTAAAAGTATTTGCCCGGGGGAATGCCGGCGCGACGTTGGCGCGCGTCGGACACAGAGACCAAATGCCGCGCGGCGGAGGAAGATCCGTTCATCTGCGGGGCGCCGCCCGCTTGGCCACTGAAAATGCGCCAATGGGCGCAGCCGCCGGCCCAGCGGCTGTCCTCAAAATCGCATTTGGCGCCCTCCGGCACTTCGGCTGCCAATTAAAAATTTAAAAAGTGAGTCAGTCGAACACGCCTTTCTTACAGCAGTGATGGACGTCCTCCCGTTCATCTTCGCCCTCCTCGCAATCCGTGTGCATGTCGCAAATTTGGTCCTCGTTCAGACACCGTTCGCCCTCGCCCCCCTCCGCCCTTCGGCATGCCAATTCGCTCTCTGCGCATTTGCCCGCACCGTCGGCGCCTTGCCAAATTTGCTCTGAGCAAAAGGTCAACTTTGAACCCACTACTTGTCACTGATAGGTGTTAACCTTGGCAGTTGACCAACTCCAAGTCATCCACCGAACATTCGACTCGCAATTCCGCCTCAATTGGGTCCTCCGAATTTGAATTTTGCCCATCGGAAAGTTGCGGGGGATGGCACTCGACTCGAATTCGTGTGGGAAACCCAAAAGTGCCAATGCCGACCCGGGCGTGGGACCACCTGAAGAATCACTGCCACACATAGCAGGGATTGCCCCGTTCCCTTACGGTTCGCCCGAGGCGGCGTTCACCTCAAACCGCGCCCGAAGGGTTGGCCGTGTCCAATCGTCGTCCTCCTCCTGCGGTGAGTCGGGGTGAAGCGAACGTAGAGAAAGCTGTTCAGTGACCACCAACAGCTCGGCGCCGCGTTGGCCCAGCAGACGGTAGCGGAAAAGCAATTCGCACTGCGTTTTGACAATTATTTAATGGGGGGGGGGTAATTAAGGAGTGATTAAATCACTTGGGGGGCGGTGCGACCAAAAAAGGGGCTGACTAACATGGCGATTGGCTCCTCCGCATTTTGTTTTGCCGAAGCGGCCACAATTTGTCGAGTTGCGTAGTGATCTAAGAGAGAAAAGAGACGGGATGATCAGAGGAAAAGCCGAAGGATCGGAAGGAAAAGCCGAAAGGACGGCACCCACTCGACGCACTCCCTCCCCCACTGAGCACAACGTAAAAGTTGTCGCTGAGCGAACCGTGCCGAAATGACTGTGCCGTGCCGTTGTTGTCAGTTTGAGGAGAGGCACCGAGGGACTGGTGCGAATGGGTCGGACTAAGTTCAGCCGAATTGGCAAAGGTCCAATAGGGACAGTCCCCGGCAGATTCAAAGGAACAAAGCGGGGAAGACACTAAGCAATTAAGGGGTTAATTGACGAATCAATTAATTAATTGGCTGATTATTACGACAATCATTTATTTCTTCTTTTTGGAAAGCATTCACTCAATTAATAAATTGTGCTCTTTCTCACCTTCGCCATGCTCCAATTGACCATTGCTTGCAAATGGCAACAAAAAAAGAAAAGCGACGATCGCAACAAAAAGGGCCATTCGCCCTTTGGCAAAATCACAGAAAAAGCCGAAAAATAATGCCAAAAGCGAACGAAAAAAAGGGGAGGGGGATAATCACATTCGAAAATCCAATCAATGGATAAAAAAGGGGTATTTTGGGAGATATTTGGGGAGAGATTGAACAAAAGTTTTCGCGCCGTCGTTTTCGCGCCGCCGTTTTCGCGCCAGGTTCGTTTTCGCGCTGTCGTTTTCGCGCGGGGGTCGTTTTCGCGCCCGCGCTTTTTTAGCACTAGAATTGCGAATATACTTAAAAAATACTTAGAAAATTTATTAATAGTCTATTAAGTTTAAAGATACCTAAAAAACCAAATAATTTTTTACTCCGCGGGTGGATCCGAACCTGACCTCACCCCAGCCGGCTTCAGAATCTCAGATGAATCAGAAGCTAAGGGTGAGAGACATAACAAATGGCCAAGGGACAACACCACCACCGATCGAAGCGATTGATCCGCCGGGGGGGGTGAAGTGATTGTTGTTGTCATCCATCGGTAAGAGATACGTTGTAATTTTGAAGGGAACTTAATTTTATGCATTTATCCAAAGGAAAAGGGACACACTTTTTGTCAGTGAAGCGCAGAAAGGAAAAGTTGAAGCAAAGAAAATAAATTAATGGGCGACAAGTGATTTTGGGCGGAGCAAAGAGAGAGAGAGCATTAAAGCTGAAAAGAACCGACGGGCGGACGACAGACACACTGACCAATTGGAAGTGTGCCATTTTAAAAGCCAAAGACGAAAAAACGGAGGGACAAAAGACGCCCAAAATCACCAAATTGCTGAAAAATAACAACTGAATATGATCATCACACGATCAGAGAATAAATCAGAGAGAGAAATTTGAATGCGAGTGAAAGTGAAGTGGAAAAGAAGGAACATTCGCTTGTGGGACAGAACCAACAACCAAAGAAACAACAAAACAGTGACATCACTCTCAACAAATGCGAGGGACTCTTCCGGTCGATCATTGCTCGAACTGTGCCAATCTCTCCTCCAATTCTGCTATTTTCGTGTCCTTTTCCCGCTCCAATTCTTCGGCAATGCGAGACACTTTCTCCAACTGATCATTCTAAGTTTGAAAGTCGAGCAAAGATCAAAGGGTCAATGGGCGAAGGGGCCACTGACCAGCGAGTCGAGAGTGCGCTTGTAACTCTGATTCTCCTTAGTCAATCGGTCCAACTGTTCGGAGTTAGCAATTTGATCGGCCGTGTTGGCAATTTCGCTTTTCGGCCCTCCGTTCATTAGCGAATGTTGCGCCGTTTGCGCCTTCTGCTGAATGTATTTTATTTGCACCATTTCACTTTGTGCTTTGCTCACCGTGAGGTCGTCCATCAGTTTTTCCTTCTCATTTTGCATGTCCTGGTTCTTTTTCTTTTGCTCTTCCAAACTTTTGGTCAGCTCGGCAACCGAATTCTGATGGAAATACCATAATTAAATTTGATATAAATAATAAAAGTTCAGAGCCTTTACCTTAAGTCCGTCGACCTCTGAGGCGCATTTCGCTTCGTTTTTCAATTGACTAAAATATAAAAATTACCGTTTTTGACTCATAATTTTAGAATGGAATTTCAATTAGTGGACGGCCAATTGGGCAATGAAGTGATAATAAATTTTTTAAATGAATTAATTCGCAGTCCAAATGATCCCAAATCCAAGGCATTGTGCCGTTGTCCCAAATGAATGTTTCTGCCTGATTTCCTCGCCCATCTTTTGGTTCCGTGCGTTCAGTTCCACACATTTTGCGCTGTCATTGCTCTGCTGTTTTGCCAAATTGCCATAAGCCACCAATGCTTTCTCCAACTCTTGGCTCAACTCTCCGACTTGCTTCTGCGCGTTCACCATCACTTTCATGTGATGGTCCTTTTCCCGCTGAATGGGTTAATTGTCTGTCATTTTACGATACTAATTGTTCGTAAATTACGTTTAATTCGTTTTGCAATGTCTGAATTCTGTCGTCGTACGCAGACTTGGATACCATCGCGTCCTTAAGCTGATTCTGCGAGTTGGACACGTCCGACATCATTTGGTCCACCATGTTTTTTGCCATTTGGCACTCTTTATCCTGCGCCTTTCGTTGCTCCCTTTCCTTCTAAATATTATTATTATTTAATTACCCCTTAATTAACCCTCTCCGCCTAATTTTCTGTTAATTACAAACGTTCAGTTCCGCTTGAAGCGCTTTCAAAGTGCCTTCAAAATTAATGTGCGCTTTGCGCAGTGCTTCCTCCGTTTCCTGCTTCGTTTTCATTGCTTCCGCAGTCACTGCGTCCGTATAATTTTTGTGTTTGGCGCACTCTTCTCGCGCTTTGATCAATTCGTGGTTTATCATTCCGAGTTTTTGTGTAAATTGATGGTCAGTTTGGGCGAATTTGGCGTTGGTCTGTTCAAGCATTTCCACGAGCTTTTTGTTTTCTTCTTTCAGCTAAATAAGGGCAAAAAATATTTCGATATTTTATTGTAAATTTCCATTTCAACCTGAACGGTCTCCACCAATTTTTGCCGTACAGTCTGTTCGAAAATCAAATGGCGGTCATTTTGTTCCTTCTTTTCCTTCATAATTTTGTCCGTTTCAAAGCGCAAAGTTTCCATTTCGGCCGTCGCATTTTTCAAATTCTTTTCGAATTCGTTTTTCTCTGTTTTGAGTTCCTAAAAGTTGAAATTAATACTTTTTTCCTATTACGGTAGGGTCTAACCTTAATCTCAGTGCGAAATTTGTTCTCCTAAAATAGTAAATTGTACTTAAAAGGGTAATCCGCTGACAATGAACAACCTTGGCCTTCACATCGTTTGACATTTCCTGCAAATAATTGATGTATTCCGGTTCCAACTCCCCAATTTCTTTGAGACGTTCCATAGCCTGCGGCATCGAAATGTCTTTGAGTGAGGCTAAAATGAAACAAAACCGATAGGCGAATAAATTAATTAATTGGCGTTTTTCGTCAAATTGAAGTGCCCACCGCTCTTTTTGCTCTTTTTCGCCGTTGGCTGTGTTTCGACTGCCCTTTCTTCCGTCACTTCTTCGAAGTCGTTTTGCCTCTTTTCCTCTTCGTTTCCCAATTGTCCGTTTGGAATTTCCTTTTCCTCCGCTCCTTCCGAATTCGTCTCGGCTTTAGGACTCTTTGACTTCATTTTCTGTTTGTGCTTGTCGCTTTTCCGTTTTTGCTTCGAATTCCCTTCCTCCTCTGTTTTCTTCTCTTCAGAGTCAACCATTTCGCTCTTTCCCACTTCAGCAGATGGCATTTCGGACTGACTAACGTTTACTAAAACAAATCCAAAATGAATTATTGTTGTAAAACTGTAATTATGTCTTAAATCCAGCAACAACTGCCGAATCATCCGAAAGGAAGGTTTTCTATATGGAATTTTAGGAATATAAGAAAAAGGATCGGTCTTTCATTTCAGTTTTTGCATGTGTTCAAAAGCACTTTTTGATAACCCAAAAACAAAACAAACCCTCTTCCTCCGTTTGCTTATTGTTAGTCTGTCTGCCATCCTTCGGGCTTTGCTTTCTCTTCGGCTTATGTTTGTGCTTGTCCTTTTTTGTGCCTTTTTCAGTAATTGGCTGATTCGTGAGAAGTTTAATGGCACTGTCACTGTACGCCTTAAAAACGAAAAATGCTATGGGAAAAGAGAAATTTTTTGTCATTTACGGTACCTCTTCAAAAGTGGTCTCACGACTTAACAACTTGAACATGATAAAGCAAGCGGTCAAAACGAGGACCAACGCAGACGCAATCCCTCCGATTGTTAGCAAATCCATTAAAGAATTAGGTATTCACTAAAATGGAAAAAGAAAATTTAGAATGCTTAATTTACAGTCAAACATTTCAGACTTATTTTGTTTTACACGTTTTATTTTGAACAAAAATATGTTGTGGCTAAATGTTTGTGAACATTTGTTAGTTTTGATTGAATGCTGAAGTTCCTTTCGTCTGCTGCTGATAGGTATTTTTATTTTAAATTTATCTTTTCCATAATTTCGATAAAATTCCAAAATAACCTGTCACTTAATGTTATGTATTTCAATTTCAGATAATTATTGTTAAATTTCCTATGATTCGTTTTATTTTAATCCAGAATCGAGCAGGTACAACCATTTGTTTTTTTCACCAATTTTGGATTTTCAAACTTAAGGAAAGACAAGACTGGCCAAATGGTACATGAATTTTGATGACGACGAGAAGCAGAAGCTGATAGAAGAAGTGCACGCTGTTGTGACGGTCAGGGACGCGAAGCACACAAATTTCGTCGAGGTTTTAGCCGTTACTTCCCACCCCCTCCTCTCCCATTCATAGCAAATTTTACTTTCAGTTTCGAAACTTCAAAATTGTCTATCGGAGGTATGCCGGACTTTACTTTTGCATATGTGTAGATATCGCTGACAACAATCTTTATTACCTCGAAGCCATTCATAATTTTGTTGAGGTAATACAATTTTATCCAATAATTGATGCTTTTGTCTTATGCCATTTGTTTTGAAGGTGCTCAATGAATACTTCCACAATGTTTGTGAGCTTGATCTCGTCTTCAACTTTTACAAAGTGATTTTGTTTAATATTATTATTTTAAAGCATTGGTTTAATTTCTTTATAAAGCATATTTCGCCATTTTTGTTTTTTCAATAGTCTCATTTTGAGAGTTTTCCGGAAAATTGTACCCTTTTTTAGTTTTCTAACTTAATGGGGTACGCTTGAAGTCCGGTCTATTAGAAAATATAAAAATAAGAAAATTATTCGTCCTTTTTTATAAGTCGGTTCGAATTTACGATTGCAAATCGCACATTTTTAGGTTTATTCCGTCGTAGATGAAATGTTTTTGGCAGGAGAGATTCGCGAAACGTCTCAGACAAAGGTTCTGAAGCAGTTAATGATGCTCAGTTCGTTGGAATAGAAGCGGAAGAACGGCGGCAGCAGTCACTCGCCATTTCCTTCTCATAATTCGCATTCCCTGGCCCAAATTGGAAAGTTAGACTCTCTCTGAAGGATCATCGGCAAAAATGCACACATTTTTAAATTATTATTTTTTATGAATTTACTTAAATAAATAATAAAAAGTAAGAGTTTAACTGTGGCACTTCAAGACGATTCTCTCTAACAATGACTGCCATATTCATAATAAGCGACCCCAAAAATTAGATTTAAAATTTATTTTTCGTACCACGTTTTGGCATCATTCTCGAGGCTTAGTAAGTATCGATTGGGAATTTAAAAAGCGGAACTTTAAATATTTATTTATTTGTTTTGGAAGATGAACGTTGGAGCGGATCATTGTGGAAAATAAATAGGCCTCGTATTGTCGGGGGGTCCTTTGAGCGCCTTTGCACGTTCGGCGCAGCGAATGTGTCCTCGGATTGCTGCGCACTGTTTCTGCCCCCCCCCACCAAATGTGCGTAATCCCTCCTCGTTTCTCTCGTTGTCACTTCACTCGTTGGTGACAATTTGCGACCGGCGGAAGGGTCCAACCGGAATTCCCTCCCTTTCCTCCGCCGGGGAGGAATTTCACCACTGCAGCAGCTGCTGCCGGTGGCGGATCGCTTCCTCGCGCAGCTAAAATTGTTGTATGCTTTGGGTGTTTTGTCCCCGTGGGACGGGGACCCCTCCCCCAAAAAACCCAACCTTTTGATGTTTTCCGCCTTTCAAGCACCTCCCTTTCGCCACACGCACCTCTTTCTTTGCCACTTTATGTTCTATTTACAACACTTTGCCTTGTCACAATTGCTTTGTTCTGTTCTATTGTTAGAACGTTTGACGGGGGTGCCAAAACATTCCAACGTTTCTCCCCTCACCATTCAGACAGAAAAGTGTCATTGAATCGTGTTTTGGTCCAATTTGGACCCGCGTTAGTGTTAATTACCTGTTCTGTGAATGATAGGCCCACATTTATTGGACAAATTGAATCAGAAAAAAATAGTCGGATCAAAAAACATTTTTAAAGCTTCTCATTTGACAATTGGAGGATAAAAAAATTACAAAACTTGGTAAGTCAATAATTACGAACTTATAAATATGGGGAACGAATGAACGGAAAAAAAGGAATTGAGAAAAGGGGGGGGAGAGACTGCCGCTGCTAATTGAATTTGAGGCAATTTGTCGTTTTAAATTTTATTTTTGAAAAATGCGCGCTCTATTCAGGTGGGCTCATCCGACTCGCCCTCCTTCTCCCATCGCTCCATTCGGCATCACCAATCGCCCCACCCCCCTCCCCACCATTTTGACCACCCGGCCCAAACGGTGGCCGAACGCCGTCGCAGAATGGCATCGGCGAAGATGTACGCGTACATCTCCTTGGGCATTCGACTGTTTGTGTTGGTCAGTGGGGTAAAAAGAATAGTGAAATTCAGTTACCAATTGGGTGTTTTTGGGGTGCCAAAATTTTAGGGGGGGGGGGCGATGACGGACAAAAAGTAATATTATTAACTCAATGGGTCAATAACCAACCATCCGATTGACTTTTGCTTCTTCCGTCTCTTCCCCTCGGATAAAAAAGCCTTTAAGCTTCTCGTCATAATCGCTTTGATCCTCGTCTTCACTGCTCCCGGAGTTTGCTTTTGGCGAGAAATCAACGGTTCTCAGGTTTTGACGAAAGTGCCAAGTGAGAGAAGAGCGACTAATTTTAGCAGAGCCGTGAGATTTGTCCGCCGCAGGGCACACTTTTTCCGATGAACATCGACCGGTGGAATTCGGCATTGCATCTTCAAATGCGAGGACAAAAGTAAGTCGGTAGAAAATGATCGATCTGATCAACCGATCGATAGATTTGCCAGTTTTGTCCCATTTTTTATTCATTAAATTTTCAGTATTTGGGGCCAATTGGCCGTTGTCATTTTGTCTGTTCTCTTCGCACTCCCTCCCCTCATCTTCAGCTGCATTTTCATGACCTCCGGACGCAGTTTAGGCTTTTCGGTTTGCTTTTCCATTACGGTTTTAAATCTCCAACTTTTTTTTCAGCAAATCATTGCCTCTGGCGTCGGAGTGATTGCTTTCCTTGTCTTTGGCGCATTTGAAGTCAGTATATACACTCAAATGGCATTGCTTTTTTAGGGTTCGTCGTACTTACGTTTCCCCCCCACGTTTAGACTTGGTACGCCACAGGATTTGGTAGGTTATGCTTTTTTGTTTTTTTTTGGTGCCATTCTTCTCACAAAGATCACATGCCAACTTTCATCCGACAAATCGGCGCCGGCACATGTTTGTATTTGGGATCATCCATTAATTTTATGGCTTGGCTTAATTTAGTCAGCGGATGCGTCGGACTGCCGGGTCAGAGCAGGCGGAAGCTGAACTTATTGATCGCTTTCTGGTCTGTCGTCCATTAATTCGGCTTTTTAAGGCTGCGAAGTTGGTTTCATCGTCAAGGGATGGGCCGTGGCAGCAGTGCGTTGAGTCGATAATGACCCCCCATTTGCTAATTGCCTCTGCTAATCTCTTTCGCCCCCCAAGGCCTTTTACTTCCTTTGTGCCCTTCTCTTTGTCATCGACGCCGTTGTTGTGTTTATGCGACGCGACCTGTGAGTTTGGCATTTGCCACTCATTCATTGCCGAATTTGGTCAAATTATGAGCATTTAGCACAACCCAACGGAGAGTGATTTTGCAGCACAGTCAGCCGGTCCGAGGCTCATACTGACAATGAGAACAGCAGAACAACCCTCCACATATCACTTCTCTTTCATTTCACTTCCTTTTTTATCGTACCAAATACAAAAAATGGCATTTGTTATGTTTTCCATACAATAAATTTAGTTTAATTGATTAAAAAACTGCCAAAATTCTTTTTTGTGGTTTTTTCTTTTGAAAATGCATTTGGCCTTTCGTTTTCCAAAAGTTTTTCGTTTCTTTCGCCCCGTTTTTCTCTTTTGTTTTGTCCCTCATTCTTTCAAAGGTATCTGAACTGAGTGAGCAATTCTCTGCGCGTTTTTGTCCGTCTTTGCTTCTCGTCCATAAATTCCTTGAAGGAACGGATAAAAAGGGGCAAATCGACGTCAAAATCCCCGCTGATAATTGCCGCGTGGGCAATATAATCCAAGTGGAGGTGATTGAACTCGACGGAGCAGAGACGCGGGATTTGGACACCTGCGGAGAGCATTCAGAACAGCAAAGATTGGGCAAAAGGAATTGTCGGCATGCCTTTGTAATTGACGACCAAACGAAGCCTTTGCTGGATTTTGGGCCAAATAGCGCGTGGGATGAGAAAAGAGACCATTTTTCGAATGGCACCCGCCATAATGCCGTCCATACCGCCCTTGTACACCTTGAAGTCCACGCCTGTTAACAGCACGTCACTGTACAAGCGAGAATGCCGAAAGTGGGGTTTAATCTGTGAATTTGGAGAGAAAGAGCATTGGTTTGTGCCGGGGGAGAAGGCCGACCGACCGCGACACGAAGCTGTCCTCGGGCGGACAACAAATTGTGCACTTTGTTCTTGCGCCGGAACACCGCACTCACATCGCCCTCCAAAGCCAAAACGACGCCATTCACATCGACCAAAGCGCGCGGAGAACTAAAAAAGGGAATTGGGAGGGGGGGGGGGAGTCGGCGAGAAAGCGAAAGGAAACTTACGCCGTCAAATTGGCACCGATGACGAGACGACAATCGGCACACGCCATTTTGGCGATGGAACGAAGAAAGTGCGGCATATGGCGATGGGAATAACTGACAGTCACATGGCCCAGCTGAGCGTTGAAAATGTGCCAGAAGAAAGTGTTGGGGACGTACTCGCTCAGAATCAGGCCGAGCATCTGCAAGTGCAGCATCGTCTCCTTCACCCCTTCTGTTCCCTCCGATTCTGACCTGGTCCCTGACTTCGATGTCCTCAAACTTTGGCCGTTCCATTGACTCCAATGGCTGTTTTCCGTTGTACAAAAGGCCTCCGTCAATGCCAAAAATGAGGTCGCGTTTTGAAAAGGTCGGTGGATAGCGAAGCGTCAGGTCGGGCATCCAAGTGCCGTTGAGCACTTCCAAGTCGACTTCCGGCGCATCCTCCGCTTGCATTGCTTCTTCGCCTTGCCTCCGTATGGCCGAGGGCGAACAAAGATGCTCAAACACGGAGGGATCATCATCATCATTAGCGGAAGTGGATGATGATGAATCATCGGCGGAAAAAGGGGCCGAATCGGATGGAGGAGGTCGCGAAACTAATTGAATCTGTTGTTCGCAATCATTGGATGGAAGTCGGAATGATTCAAGCTGACTTTTTCATGGACGAATTCGCGGATAAGCGGTGGCAAAATGCAAATTTTGTCCCGAATTGCCGCGTCAATGCCCGATCTGATCAGGTCACTGATCGCATAAAATTGGCTCGCCTCGGGCCCAAAGAAATTGATGACGAAGTTGCCTGGGTCGACAGCGCATTCAGTGACCTTTTAAAGCAATGCGAGAGACAATGGGGAAAATACTTTATGAAAGAAAACAAATCTACCGTAACCGAGGTGGAGGAAGCGGTCAGATTACGGTGGATATTCACACGCATATTAACCGTAAAATTGCCAATAATGGCGAGTACTTCAGCACTAAAAATGGAACAAAAACAAATGCTAATTTCGACAGTCAAAACGAAATTGCGGACACACTTTCCCATATCGAAACATGCTTTTTTGACTCGAAAATAAACAAGATTTCTGTTGCCAATCGGCCTTTTTATTCGAATTTAATTGTAAGGCACAGGCAAATTTTGTGATTTTTGGTGGAATTTTTCACGATTTTCCATGTGTTAAGCCCTTTTTCACAACAATAATTAACAGAAGAAAGACTGTCCGATCTTCAAAACCTGTAAGAGGTGAAAAAGACGGACAATTCCTGAGGGGAAAGCCAAAACAATTGCACAGACAAAGAAACGTTCATTAATTGCCAACCGCACTTCCGCGAATGCTCAGCTCGGGCAAATACACCGAAAGATCGACGCCTTAGGGGGAGGGAAAAGGGAGGGGAAACGAAACGGACGGACTAATTATACCATGTTCGGGCACAAATTTGACGCCAATTTGGGGCTTCTTGAGGCCCGTAATCACCGCATTGGACAGAACTAAATTCATCTCGCGGATGGTCGGCAGAACCATCCGTTCCTTGGGGGGGGGGGGGACCCCGTACGGATTTCGGACGAACTCACCAAAATGCTAGGGAGACCGTCGGAAGCCAATTCCGCCAGATAATCGACGCCTAATTGTTGTTAGTCATGACAAAATGTAAACGAATTCAAAAATAAAATTGGGGCATTGCGAAGGCGCCCGGGGGCAAAACCCAAATACGACGATGACTTTTGTGTTTTAAATTATGCATATTTATGCCGCATTAATTTTGATTTTTGGAAAGGCGGGTGAATTGAAATGTCGACGAACTCATTGAGGAAAAAGCTTTGGCCCAAATAAAGCCAAATTCACAAGGGAAAGTCCATGGGTCCGTCCCCTGGCCTTTCCTACCGACCGACTTAACCTCCTCCCTTTTCATCTGTTGAGACTGACCTCTTTGACTGATCCGAAAATAAATGCCCGCGGATTTCTCGGCGGGGTCATCGATGAGAACAGTTTCATACGGACTGTGCTCGGGCTTACAAAGACCAAAGTTTGGCAAAGCAGCGACAAACAAAAGCAGAAAAATGGACAGACGGAAAGGGAGGGAAAGGAAACCATCGGCGGAGGAGGGCACTTTCATCGCGATGTTAGCGAATTTGGGGTTTTCTGTCAGAAGAATAACCGTGGCATCATTCATCAACCCATTAAATGAAATGCCAAAAGCAATTCTCTCTTTGACTATGTAATGGAATGATTTACACAATAATGGGAAGGGAAACGAACGAAAACATTGTCGTAAGAAAAATGCCCAATTTGAAAAACTGTAAGGGAAGGGAGCGTGGTCATATGGCTTAAGGAGGAAAAGCCCTTGGCATGGAATGGCCGCAAATTGAATTAGGGAAAAGTGCCGCCGCCAGATTAAATGGGACCACCACCACACTTTCATTTTTATCAAGTCAGAAGAAACCACACAAATGCTATTGAAGGATTTTCGTTTTATTCGAGCAATTTGGGCGGTCTTAGCCCCATAACCACAGAATGCTTCATTTAAAAGTTGACGATCGAAAGGGAAGACAGAAGAGAACTGAAAATGCCAAAGTCATTTTGAAAAAGTCTAATAACGAAAACAGCACAACACAAAGAAAAAGAAAAATAGATTTACAGTCATACATAAAAGAAAAACAATATCCATCAAAAAGAAAGTTTGATTAAATTCTGGTAGGGAGAGAATGATGAAGAGAGAGAAAGAGAGACCCCGTCGAGAGATTGGAAGGCAAAAAAGGGAAGAAAATGGAAGTAAAACAAAGAAAACGATAATATGTAAAGAAAATAAAGAATCGAAGCTCAATAAGCGTGCCTCAGTCCATCGTTACACAAATGTCAGTCACTCCGTCCCTCCACTCGCCCTCCGTCCGTCCGTCCGTCCATCAGTTCCTTATCAATCCGTCGTCGTCAGTCACTGTTGTGGTGCCCCACCAGCGCCTTCTCCGGAGAAACCGAGCACATTCAGCAGACGATTCTTCAATTTGTTCGACGATTGGGACGGGGTCATAGACACAGAAGTAATTAGCGATTGGCTCATTTGATCGCCCCCGGCCAGCAGTTGGGCATCGTCATCGCCGGCGGCGCCACTTTGCTGGACTGACGGGTGAGGCCCGGGCTAAAAGCGACAGACAAACACAAATGGCAAATTAATGACATTCGCTTTATGGAAGGACCGATGGCCTTTCGGAGAAACCCTCAAAAAAGGAGAAAAACACGGACCAAAAAGGGACCGACAAAAGCAAAAACAAAGCAGCAACACAAAACACAACAGCGCATTATTCAATCCATTCATTCCGTCCTCACCTCACGAATCGGAAAACTCCTTCAGAGCCAACAATTTACTGAATCGGTCTTCCTGTCGGATTTCACCCACCGACTAAAGCATTTTTATCGACTTTTAATAGTAAAAAGATGCTAATTAAGAATTAAGGCATGTACCCAACTCTTAATCGAGCAAAAAGACCGATCAGGCTTATGCATAGGATTCAACAATTGAATTTTCATTTTATGATAATTCATTCTGAATAGAAAAACGTTTTCCAATTATACTTTTTTTTGGTGAGAAGAGTCATCGGCACTATTTCGGATATTGTTCTGTGATAATATTTAGATTTAAAATAGATTTTGACGTTTTGTTATTTGATTTTGTGTCATTTTTGTCTGTGATTTTGTGTTAGTTAGTTGTTAGTTTTATGCAATCGGCAGTTTCCCTATTGATTTTGTCTTCGCCTTATTAATTTGAAATAAAAATTGTCTTCGGCATTGGGCTGTGTTGCTTTGGACTGTTGTCTTTGCTGTGTGCAACAACAACATTATTAAAGCCCCTGACGACAACAATCATATTTGTTTTTTACGACTGTTCCACCCACAGAGTTAATTATTTATCGTTACCTGTTTCTTCGCACGAAGTGCAGCATCGTCCAGCGTATCTGCCGCCTGATATTTCCCCTGGCGCCGATAAAGAGCGCCGAGGTTCTTCAAAGTTGTCGTCACAGTTGGACTTAAAAAGGAGTTTTGCAATAAAGAACATATTTTAGGATCTAATTTTGGGACCGAATTCTGAGGGAAGCGTCAAAACATTCACGTGTCTTATTGCATCACTCACTTGTCAACTTTCATCGACACTTGCAAATTCTCGTGGTAAATTCCGCTGTCCGCTTGTTTACTGTCCTCCCGGTCTTCCGCTATCATCCAAATCGGTTTGTTCTCATCGGTCACTCGGCCGTACTGTCGTTCGTGCGCCCGTGTCAGAATTTGTTTGTACAACATTTCCGCCTCCTTAATTTAACAAATCACCAAAATTTGCAAAATTAAGAGACTGCTCGCCCTTTTCCCACTTTTGACTATTTACCTTGTATTTGCCTTGCTTCAGAAATGCCGACGAAAGATTGTTCTTTGTCTTCGCCACATTCGAATCGTCCGGTCCCAATTTCGACTCGTAAATTTCCAGCGCTCGACGATAATATTTTTCAACTTCATCGTACATTCCCTAAAAATGGACAATGAATGGGTGATTCAGTTGTTGATAATTGCCTGGTTTTGACAAATCAAGGCCAGGTTGTTCAGCTGTTTGGCCACGTCGGGATGATCGTTGCCCAAAACTTTCTCTCGGATTTCCAACGCTCTCTTGCAAAGTGGCTCCGCCTCTTTGTACTTGCCCCTCTTCCCATAAAGGACGGCCAAATTGTTCAGAGTTGCGGCAACCGCCGGGTGGTCCTCGCCGAGGCATCGCTCGCGAATGGCCAAGGCCTCGTTGAGGAGGGCGGCAGCCTCTTTGTACTTGCGCTGGTCACTGAATGGGAAACATAGCGTACAGAAAGAACCGCGGGACAAACCGATAAACCAATGCGAGAATGTTCAGCATGGTGGCAACGTCGGGGTGGTCGTGGCCGTTGTTCTTCTCCAGGTCCTCCAGGGCCTGCTTGCACAACGGAACGGCAACTTCGTAACGCCCCTGGGCAGCGTATTGAATGACCTAATTAACAGTTAAATAGTCAAGTACAGAGAATAGCAGACAAACTTACCAAATTGTGGAGCGTTTTCAAACGCTGCGGAATATCGTAACCCGCGCTGGCACTGGCAGCCATCGCATTCGCCGGAGTCGGTTGTGAAAAGTGACTGGCATCTGCTAATTCAAATAAACTCTATTTTAAAGTGAAAGTAGATTAAGACTTTTTTAATTTTAATATGGTACAAGATGTTAATAAAAATTGAAAAAAAAATAGAAGAGCACAGGCACAAATGTGGGAAGCGTATATTTTTATGGTTGTATAAAATCCGATTGAACCGTTTTCTAATCTTAACTCATCACTTAGCAAAACAATTTCTCCCAACTCACTGTGCAAATCGTCGTCCTCGTCCGGTCCAAAACCAAGCTCTTGCAAAGTCGTCGACGTGTTCACTTCGTTGGATCGCAGTTGCTCCGATGTGTTTTCTTCGTTCTCCGATCTGTCCGGCAAATCCTCGTCGAACTTCTTGATACTGTTCATAAATTTCAAGTGCTTGTTCTCTTCCTCGAGTTGTGCCTTGTCCTAGGAAGTAAATAATTCGTCAATTTCAATGAAAAATTCATTTATTGTACTTGTTCGCATTGGCGAAGCTGTTGTTGCGTTGAGTTCAGCTCGTCCCGAATCCACGCATTTTCCTGACAAAGACGACGCACTTGCGCCTTATATTTTTGTTTTTCCGCCTCCAAATTTTGTAAATGCGATGCCAATGCCAACATCACCTTGAAAAGTTTAAAAAACTTCAAAGAATTTTAATGGGAAAAAGAACCTGCGATTCTTCCAGTCCGAGTTGGATGTTTTCAAGATTTTTTTCCACAATTGACGCCTTCTCATCGATGAGTTGACGTTCATCAGGTGTCAACACGTCCATCCCGACCAACAATTTGTTCTTGATGGCCTCATTTTCTTCCCTCAATGCATCCAATCCTTGGGCAACAGTTCGTGTATTTCGAAAAATTTCTTCTTGTGAAAGCATTTTTCTAAATTTTATCTTTTATTGGATGTGTATGGTGTGCAAGGTAAGATGATTTTTTGTTCAAATTTAGATTAGGAAATCGGAATTGATCAAAATAATTGAAGGATTCGTGATCGGGGACCCCAAAAGCCCCAGAGAATAAATTTTTATGACTATCACAAAAAAATTTTGCAAAACAAAAGGGTCCCCCCTTTTGAAAAAATTTTCAAAAAGGCCAACTTTCCATATAGCGCCGATAAATTCATATAAAAGTTCATTTGATAAATTCTCTTCCTTTTCCTGATTTTACTTAGGTAACATTCATTTTCTTCAAAATGACTAATGCTGAGTAAACAAAATCAATTTAATGAAAATGGAAGAAGAACGGCAAAAAGAAATGAAAGAATCGATCGATGAATTGCATTAGAAAGAGAGAAAAAATTCATTTGGCGGTAGTGGAGGGAAGATTGGCAAAGGGTAAAACTTGGTAATTTACAAAAGAAAGCAAAAACGGCATGACATCTCCCATTCGCTGTGCTCGTTATAAATATTTTAAAATCAAAAATTCTTGTCAAAAATTACAAAAAATAAATTTTAAGATAGATTTTTTGAGAAATTTTTCATTTCTTAGGGTGTATTTTTCTGAAAAATTGTGGGGTCAATTCTTAGGGGTGTATTTAGAGCCCGGAAATTTCAAATTTGCGGATCCTGTTGCAGGATTGGAATTCAAAAATTTTTGCAGGACCGGATCCGGCCGGATTAATCCTGCAAATACTGCATTTTAAATTTGCAGGATCCCGCGCAGGATTGCGGATTCTTAGAAATTTTGAAAAAATTTCAATGAAATTTCCAAAAAAAAAAAAATACCTGACAAAAAATTTTAGGGGCTGGCGGGATGCATTAAAAGGGCGACTAAGATTTTTCGAATGGGTCAGACGGCAAAAAGAGATCGGAAATCAAATCTGTTAATGGTCAACAAATTTGACTATTTTTTGCTTTTCAAAAATGCTTTTTTCACACCTTTTGACTCAATTCTACAGGATTAATCCGGCCGTATTAATCCTGCAAATCCTGCGCAGGATCCGGTCCTGCTCCGAACTCTAGGTGTATTCGTTTTTAATGAATTTTGTTAATAAATTTGGGCAAACGCCAAAATAGATGAAAATTGGTTTTTTCAAAAATTTTTAGTTTTTTAAGCTCTAAAAATAAAAACCTAGAAAATAAGCTCTAATAACTCAAAAAGTAGCTTAACAACTCCCTAACGTTTTAAGCCGCTGGGAGCTCAGGAAAAAATCATAAAAATAATAGCCATGCTTCAAAAAATCAAATTCGAATCCAAGTCAAATCTTCAACTGATTGGTCTTTATCACTAACTCATTAATAATGTTTTTTCGCCGGATTTATCGTTTGGAAATTGACAAGGATGAGAAGAAGCGTTTGCGTTGGCCACAGAATGCGCAGGCCAATAGCACAGCAGTGGCCAAACTCGCCACGTTCAGAATGGCCAATGCTTTCACCGCTTTTTGCGAGTTTAGCAAGGCTTTGTGTAGTTTTTGCTCATCCGTCTCTTCCTCATTTTCGACCGTTCGTTCTGTCGTAAAATCCACAAAAGCTGTCTTCAGTTGGGCTTCCGAACTTCCTCCCACTTTTCCATGCCTTTCTTCGTCTGTTAATTCGTCCTTTTTCTCTTTTTTGTGTCGCTTTCTTCGACGTTTCCGTGTCAAATCCACAGAAATTGCATTTTCATTGTCGCATTGTGACGTCTGTTAGTAAAATTGGTGCCAATGACGTGCCATTCCTTCGCTTTCTTAACTTACGGCTGTCCTCACACATTGCGGGTCGCTTTTGAGGCAGGCGTACAAAAGGCAGTCAAAGAACACGCGGGTGGAGGAGGAGAAGCGGAAGACGCGAGAAGCGGCAAAGGCACGGCTGGCATTGGCAGAATAAATCGGGTGGGGCATCAGAGACGGGTCGGTGGAGCAGCTGAAGCGATCAAAGGGTCAAAGCCATTCCCACCCTTTGGCCATGATGCAACAATTAACCCCTGATCGTTGATGATTTGATGCCGTTTGTTCCGTCCGTCATGTACAAAGCACCGATACACCTAATAAATCGGTACAAAATGGCCGTTTCAAAGTCAAAACTTTAAGCGCATATTCGTCGCCGCAGCGCCACCGATGGAAAACGACGTCCCCCAAATTGACTCGGCCAGCCACAGCAGTGGACTCTTCAGAATTGATGTGAATGCTGACAAATGACGTGGGAACAGAGAGTCAGTTCAACGAATAGAGGGGGTGCGGCAGTCACTTGCCTGTATTTGCATTCGGGTTGCATTTGGGAGCCATTGGAAGGCGTTGGCTGAGAAAGGCGCCCACCGAGGGCGTCCAAAGGGCGTTCTTGGACTACGAAACCACTCCGATGTGCACTGAATCGCTTATTTGGTGATTTTGACGAATCAGTGAGAAATGTGGTTTTTGAGTGAACCTCAACTCCATTACTCTTCCCGAGAATTGGTCATGGTCGGGAAAGTATTGGCAGCGAACGTCGAAGATGCGTTTGATTGGGTCCAACACATCCATTGGTCCATCGATGAAGTGAAGAAGAATGCGCAAGGAATACTCCAAGCCGACCCTGGGGAAAGTCAGTCGTCGCGAGTGGACGCCGCAGGGCAAAAACTGCAGGGGCATCTCGAGACGGAGGAGGGGGGCGCCCGGGGGGAACGGCTGGGCGCAGATGGACTGGTCGAAGTGCTGGTGGGCGAAGAGAAGGGTTGCCGAATGGTTGGCCGGATTTGGCAGGAGAAGGCCGATGCTGTCGTGGGAACACAACGAAGCGGGGCCCATTTCAGCAGACGGACGAACGGACGATGCATCCGCGGAACGGAAACAGCGATTTATGAGGGAAATTGCCGGGAGGATAAATGGTAGCAAAACGGCGCCGGAGGCTCTTTTGTACAGCATAATGTGTTGAACAAAGCGAGAATGGACTGTGAAAGTGCGGTATGATGACGATGATGACGGTTTCGCCGCGAGGGATGCGCATAATCGTCCGCACTTTTTTAAATGGGGGGGGGAATTTTTTAATTTTTTTAGTTTCGCTTAAGGCCGTCCGAAGCGATTCCTTCCCAATTTGGGGGGAGCGGGGGAAGCCGAACCTTTGCCCTGCCGATTCACAAATCTTCAAAGATTGTGTGCGCATTGAATGAATTGAAGAGAAAGGATGAGTGAACGGACGGCAAGAACGGTGAGCATCAGCAGCAGCAGAGAGACGGTGAGTGACCAAACAGTAAAACAGCTTCTAATTGAGCTAATTAGTCGTTTTCTGTTTCTTTCGTTTTGCACAGATTGCCGCCAGCAATTGCTAAAGAAACAATTTCCATATTTTAAAAATAGCGATTCGTAAATAATTATAAATAAATTGATTTGTTGATTTCAAGAAAGCAAATCGTCATAAAGGAAAACGAAAAGTTACTTTCTCATCTGAAAGCAGTGGGAACGAATATTATGCGGACAATTCCGAACAAAAGTCAGAAGTTGTAAGAAAGGGTGAGTTGAATTTTTTGAAAAAATAAGAGTTAAAGGAATTGGATGATGAAAAAACAAACGGTTCCTCCGTTATAAGGGAAATGGCCGGCGAGGATTTGTCAAATGAAAAAAAAATTCAATAATTATATTTTCAAATAATTTCTTTTCTTTCACGTGCCATTCATAAATTCTTTTTTTCTTTAAGCTTTCTCGTGACTGCCAAATGAGTATCGATTTTATTCTCTGCCCTCGGGCAAAAGCGTCTTTGTGCCGAAAGGGGCGGGAGAAGCATTTGAGGGGGGGGCGGGGGGGTGAACACGAACACCAGAAGAAGAAGCAACGGAGGAATGAAAATTCCCCCGGGCGGGGGCGGCGAAGATCAAAGCGCCGCTGCTCCGCCCATTCTCAAATTCCAACCCCACGGCGACTTCTTCAGCTGCTGTCCGTCCTTAACAAAAAGCAGCGGTTTCCCATCTTACGTCAGTCTTCGAATTTTCTCTGCTCGGTCTTTGGCCCATCCCTTCACAATTCGTCGTTTTTCGTCCTTTTGGCCAATCATCCGAAGTTCTCTCCGCGTCACATTCAATGCTAATTATTAACATTCAAATCTTTCGACACATTCAATGGGCTGGCAATTGGGTTGTGCAATGCGATGCAATTAATTACTCACCTCCCCCGCCCCTCCCCCCGCCCATCGGTCCAAAAGCCCTTTTTTCAAGTTTATACTCTCAATCAAACATTTTTAAGCAGTTCATTTAGCGATTTCTTCAATAAACGTGTTTTGATGGTAAATCGGAAGGCCAAGGATTACTTCGAGGGTTTCTTTGGGACTGTCAATTTGTTCAAAATGCTGCAAAAAGTGGAATTGGATGGCTTTTTAAAATACCAAATTGTATTTGCATTTTTCTTAGTTTGACTTGGACATTGGCACGGATGTGAACTTGTCTCTATATGAAAATGATGTGCCAACGGACCATAATTGTGCCGACGGCGAACGAGCGACTGCCGCCGCCGTTTGGGGACATTTTGGGCGGGGACGGGCGGCACAATTCGACCGACCACAGTGCTACAACGACAACATTTGGTATCTGTGCGATGTTCTGCAGGAGTTGTTCTGTTCGTTTGTCGGTGCAAAATGGTCAGTTCTTTTGTCTGCTCACCAAATGGACATTTCGTTCAGTTATTTGACTCCTCCGAACACTTCCGCAATTGCGCCACATTGGGAGGACAACGGTCGAAAATAAACGATTAAGACCAAATGGTGCGCAAAGGGAAATGGCCTTGGGGGAGAAGGGGAGGGGGCATGGCCGCGAATCTGCCGCTTTTCTCTCAACCCTTGGCTTTCCAGCTGTGCTCCTCCTTTTCATCCATCATTTAACAAAGGCGGGCGAGGGGTCGGAACGCGAGCCAACTTTTGAAGGATGGCTGGAACAAGGCGACACTCTGTACATCCGAAGGGGTGGATTTTCAAGGTGAAACCTAAATATTAGCAAAACAAAAGTCCCTTTATTAAGGCGAGTGCCGGTGACTGTGTTAGCTTTTCATGCTTTTCTAAAGAAGAGGTTGACTGACATTCATGCGTGTTTACTTCCAATTCACACGCTTTTCAGCAAACATTTCTTCCATCGATTGTTTTCTCCGCCATTGGCCAATTCGCCCCACTCCCCCCGCGCCTCCCCCTCTCCCGTCCAAATTTTCAATTTAAAAACCAAATTGAATTTCACTTTCCCCTCCCTTTTTCGTTCTTTTCCTTAATAATTCTTTCTTTAAAAAATTCATTAATATATAAAACAAATACAATTTGATGATGATTATTATTACGTTGACCTCACACCGCCGCCTTTCCTTCTCATTCTTTTGGCTTTTCACACTTTCGGCCATCGAAAGTTTTGGGGAGGACGGGCGGCGAGAGAAAGCGCGCGAGGAAAGCCCGGCCCATGCTGAGGCCTTTGTCGGTCTGTTGGTGGCCAATCCATGCCACAGATTAATTGCCATCCTTTGAGTTCAGACACTTTCCCAAATTTGTCGTCAGTCTTCTCTGCTGACAATGACTCTTCCGCTTCATCTTCCCAGCCCAAAAACTTCAGCATTGTCTGCTGCATGGGCGGAGTGCCCGAGGCAATTCTCCACTTTTAATTGTCCCTAATTGACTGTCCTCCGCCCGGATTTAGCTCGTCCACCCCGACTTGGTCAGCAACTTCACACTCCACTCGGCATCCTATGTGATTGAGGACCGTGGCATCGGCTTGTCCGTCGCCGACTTGGCTTCCCAAAATTGCCGCCTCTTCCATGGCTCCGTCCATTTGTCGTGGCCTCTGAGTCCGCTGAGTTACGCCGGGCAGCAGGTGACCTGCAAATGCCCAGGTCGTAGTCAGTGGTGCCGTGCCAATTCACTCGCTGTCCTTCAGAGTTGGGAATGAGTCGGACTTTGGACCGGAACTGTCGCCGTTTGCCCTCGTGTCTGAACAACGGAATCCATTCTCTGATGGATCCCCGCCGCTGTTTCTGTTTGGACCCATTTTTTGGAGAACGATGCGAAAAAATTTGTGATCAGGGGAGGCGCATAAAAGGTGCAAATTGGAGGGAAGTGATCAGTGAGTGTTCACTCCCCTCTCTGTCGCTGCTTAGGCTCGGATGGTCGCGACCGGTGCAGCTGTGTGCCGTTTTACCGGGGCGAAGAGTGCCGCGAAGCGATTTGCCTCAACGGGGGCCGTCTTTCGGAAGGGGGGCATTGCGAGTGCGCTCCGTACTTTCTTGGCTTTCATTGCGAAATTGACGCAAACCGAACAATTCCAAGCCGTGCTCATGAATTCGGGAATTCCCGGTTTCAGCGATTTGGTGGAGACAATGTGAGATGACATTTTCAGTTCCTCTCCCTCCTCCCTTCCCCCTTTTGGTGTCCCATTTCAGTCCCTCTCTTTCCCTTTCTGGTGTTCTCTGTTTCAGTCCCACCTTTCTTTCCAAGGGCAACGAATTTTTCTCGCGCGACGTGTCGGGGACGGTCTTCTCGCTGGTGATGATCGTTGTGCTGGTTCTGAGCATGTACCTGCTGATGAAGCATCGTATGCAGGTCATCATCATCCTCCCCCCCCCCTACTTTTTCGCTCTCTCCGCCGGCCATTCGCCGTTTTTAGGTTCAGTCGCGCTATTTGAGCAGCCGCCGTGCCGACCTTCTCAGTGCGTGCACTTTCCCCAGCGGCACCGCCGGGGGCAGCCACCACTTTGTGTCGACAGTGCCGGGCTCAGCCCGCCGCGTTGGGCTTTTCCCCATCGGCAACGATGCTAATCGCCCGGCAAATTCGGCAGCAAGTTTCGGCTCACGAACATTCCCTTCCCTCGCGCGGTCATTGGCGCCGTTTCTGTTAAGCGGAGCCGACGCGGGGCCACCGCCGTACGCGCCCCCGGGACAAAGAGGTGGGGAAAGGATGGAGAAAAAGGAACAGACACTAACGGCACAATGCCAAATTATCATTCGAATATTTTGACAGTTCGTCGGTCACGCAACGAAGCGTTGCCGCCTTTGCCTTCTTATGAAGACGCGACCAAACTTCCCGCGCTGATCCCAGCGGCACAAGAAAATACGGACGAACAGAGACACGGGATTGAGGAGAGAGCAGGAAGAGAGACAGAGGAACAGAGACAAAGGAACGGAGAGAGAGCAGGAAGAGAGACAGGGGAACAGAGACAGAGGAACGAAGAGAGAGCAGGAAGAGAGGCAGAGGAACAGACAGGGGGAGAAGACGAAGCAGTAACAGAAGCAGCAGCAGGACAGGCGGAGGAAGGAGCCATCGGCCGACCAATCCCCCGTTAATTTTGATCCCCATCCCCATTTGACACTTATACTTTACTTTAAAAGGGTCAGCCGAATTAAATGAGTGGCGATCTCTAACCTTTTGTATTATTAATTAGCCTTGTTAATGAATGGTGATGCTGGCGCTATTTAAATAGAGGTCCATTTTGAATTTTATCAAAAAGTAAAAACAAAAGGGGGGACCCTTTTGGTTTGTAAAATTTTTTAATGTATGGTTATGAAAATTTGGTCCCGGGGATTTTTTGGGTCCCTGATCACGAATCTTTCAATTATTTTGACTAATTCCCATTTCCTAACATAAATTTGAACAAAAAATCGGAAAATTCAAATTTTAAATTTTTGTTCGAGTTCGGGATTAGAAATTGGTCAAAATAGATGTCAAATTCGTGATCAGCGACCTTTAAAACCCCCGGGACCAAATTTTCACGGTTTTCTATCACAAAAATTTTTTGCAAAACAAAAGGGTCCCCCTATTGTTTTTGATAAAATTCGAAATGGACCTCTTTTTAAATAGCGCCGTGATGCTCGAGACCCAAAAAACGACAGAAAATTAAATAAAGTTCGATTTTTTTTTGTCGAGCAGCACTTCCCCCCCCCCCCCTCGCCGTGTGAATGCCATGCGATTTTCTTTTATTGGGTAAGAAGAAAATGTTCATTGGTGCACTCATTTTGTCAATTTTGGCAAATTATTACGTTGGCTAATCAAAAGAAATTCGAAAACCAAATGAAAATTTCGGTTGTACTGCCGCACACACAAAGTAAAAAAATGTGCCAATGATGGCGTGCGAAATAAAAATCGCATTTGGGCCTAAATTTCAGCGGATTGATCATCGCCGAAGGGCATGTTCGAATTGCAAATTTATGCGTTGGGAACGTAAAACATGCGTTTTTTTCTTTTTTAAAATTGGGTGTGCGGCAGAATGGTAACCGAAAGTACGAACCGAACTACAAATGAACAGATTTTTTATTTATGCATTCGATAAATTATAATTGTGAATTTACAAATGTCAAAAGGATAAATAATGCGAATAGACAACAAATTTAAATAACAAAAATTATGATGTGAAATGAGATGAAAGGAGAGCAAATGGCGAAGAAATAATCGTCGAATGAATTGAATTTAAGTGTCATCAATAATTTAGTAAAAGTTTCGCTACAAAAGGGTAAATATTTCAGTGACTGAAAGCAAAAAATGAAAGTGAGAAGAAATTTAATAATTAAAGTGTTTAAAAGTGGGTAATTATGGTCATGTCCGTTTCAAGGATTTCTGAGTTCGTTGTTTTTCTCGGCCCCAATTCGTTCACAAATTTCGTACATATATTCGGAGAAAACGGAGATCAGACTCAGTTCTTGTTCGGATTCACCTCGCAAAAATTTAAGCAGGAAAACGTGACTTTCGGGAAGGATGGAATAGCCGACGATGGCGGACCATTTCAGAAAAAGGGTCCTCGTCTTAAATAAACGGACGAACAATGGGAAAAGTTTGGCATAAAAGCAAATGGAAGAAAACCGAACCGAATTTTATAGAAATGTTAAAAAAGAAGCATACATACCTTTTGAGTGTCCTCATGTTGCACTTTCAAAATGATGGAATGTGAGCTAACGGACATTGTGGCAACGCCGCCCTCGTCAGAATTGGGCACTTCAAATTGACATTGTGGAAAAACGACGCTCGAATAGCCGTCCAATTGGCGTGCCATTTCCAGGTACTAAACATAAAACTCAAATGTGATCTGAATTTCGGTTTAAGAGACCCGTGAGTTCTGCTTTATTGTACCAATGGCATTTGCCGGGTCTTCTGTTTGGCTGTTGCCCCCCCCCTCCACCTGAATGCATCGGTCGTCCCTTTGCAGTGCCTTTAATTGGTACAATCGCTCGCCGGCCTTTATTATGCCATTATTAACGTCCTCAACGGCTTGATAGAAGCCTAAAGATTTTAAATTGATCATAAAACAGTGAAATTGAAAATATGTCCCTCATTCCCAAACTTACAAATGCTACGAAACAATTTGTCCTTCTCGCATAACTGCTTTTCCTTCTCAACGTCGAAACAAAATTTGCGCATGGCCAGGCAAGAAGAAGCAGCCGAAGAGTAATTTTGTATATAAATGTTGTGGGGACACTCGCGGTCGTGCAATTTACGTGCGAATGAATCCTTAAAATCAGACACATTCGGCGTTCTGGGGAATTTTCTAGTTTAATATACCATTTGAACAAGCATATAAGAAAAAGTTTAAGCGATTTCAAAGAATTTTAGCGCCCCAAATTGGGTATTTGTGTTAAAAAGTCTCGTTTTAGCCATGCTTTTGACAATTCTTGGATGATTTTTCACCTCGATCACTTCAAACAATGCGCAAAAATGCGCCGCCTCCGTCCCCAACTTCAACTCCTCGCACACTCTGCCGAACACTTCGCGCGTGTCGCTGTGCCTTTTGATGTTCAACGAAAGAGTGTTGCCACAGACAATGACGCGCAACGAAACGTCGACGAACGGAGCTGACAAAGCACCGCCGGAATCCTCCATCAGAAACTCCTGAAAGGCATTGGGAAAGAAGTCGGAAAAGCAGTGCCACGGCACCTGCACAGTGTCACTCTCGGCAATCACTTTCACTGCGCACACTTTCTCCAAGTACTGCTCCAACATGCGTCTTCTGCTGTCCAACTGCTGCTCCGAGTGACGAAATGGCCATTTCCGTGGCAATTTCGGAAACGGAAAGTCGGGGAATTCTTCCTTGAGCAATTTGTTCAGCTGCAGAAATTCGCTGTACCGTCGTGAGCCGAGATGCCTTCCGGCCATGTGAATGGAATAGGCGGTGAATTGCTCCCCGTTGGCGTTCACTGTTTGATGGCATGGAATGGTAATGGGCAGCGACCGCTTCTCCGAATAGTCGTAGCCGACCCCGCCTAAATAAGGGTCGTCGCAGCTTAGGGCGGAGTCGGCCAAGTCGAAGTTGTCGAGGGGGGCGGAGATAACGAGCAGACGGAGCCGATCACTGCCCGCTTTGATCAGTTCCACGACTTGGCGATGGTTGGCCCCCTCCACGCTAACTTCATTTCTTAAAAGCAAATATAAGTATAATATATATTTTCGAATTTCTTAAAATTTAATATTGTAAATTTTTGCAGGGAAATCAAAAAAAGTCGAAATTGGCCAATTTCACCGACACTTCCAAAATACGGTCGCCTTTTCTAAGCCCGGCTTTGTCCGCAGCGCCTCCTGCTAACACTGCGCTAACGTGCTGAAGAGGCGCATAAAGTTGGCCTAAATGTCATGGTTTTGTTTAAAATTATTTAATTTGATTTTCCATTGGTTGTGCCTTTCTTTCCCTACCGTTTATGCTTCTCAGTTGCCCTCCCTCACTGATCTGTCCTTTAACATTGAAGCCAAAACCTAAATGGACAAGTTTTATAAAATGTACAAAGAGTAGCATTATGACCAGATTCGGATTTGACGATAGAAATAAGATGAGGACCAGTTCCACAAGCTGTTGATGCTTTTGGTAAGTAATTATTGTTGTAGATTTCGTCGTCATTATCATCATCCACTCCCATTTTGGCTAAAATATTAATTAATACGCTTTGATTTGCGCTCCCAACTGCTGTTTAACGAAACGGCCGAGGCTGGGAAGGTTTTTTTTACTTTTTACGAACTGACATTTCGCCAAAAAACATTTTATAATTAATTTTAAACACGTGATAACCCGATCAAAATCAAAAATCAATCAAAAATTCTTAAAAAGATATCCCTTACAATTAGCACAACTTTAATCAAACAGTTAAAGAAATTATCGAATCTTTGCCATAAGAATACTAATACAAAAGATAAAAGGAATTATCAAATTCATTAAATTTATTCGATAAATTTTATAAAAGACAATAATTAATGTTTTGAAAATGAGATCAATTTGCGATTTTGGATCTG
Source organism: Heterodera glycines (assembly GCA_004148225.2). NCBI lineage: Eukaryota > Metazoa > Nematoda > Chromadorea > Rhabditida > Heteroderidae > Heterodera > Heterodera glycines. Next base: position 5,005,091 of record CP049705.1, on the reverse strand, counting down.
ATAACAAGGGAAGGTGCGGTACCCGATCGGTGGACAAATTATGGGGGAGGGAAAGGGCGCGAATTTGACAGAGGTAAACGAAGCGGCGCGCCGTGTTGGCCATTCAATGGCATCCGCAAGAATCCACGCGCATATCCGCATAAGTCTTCACGACAATCACATTGTTAATGTCCTTGTAAAGGATGGAAATGGCACTCATCTGAAGCGAGAAAGGAAGAACTTCTAACATGTTTTGCGCGGGAATGACCTGAACGGGCACGCAACTCGGGGCCGACACGGAGTGGGGGTCAATTGAGTGGATGAGCGACTGGACGATGGCATGGTTGGTAGTGTTCAGTTTGGCCGGCAATGGATGGGCACAACGGCCACGGCATTGGTAGGCTTCGTAGCCGGCTAAATGTGATTGAGTTTTTCATGAAAGTGCCAAAAAAGGGAAGGGCTTTCGAGTAGTGCTTGTTTGGCTGTTCGTTTCGCCGTTTGGCCACTTACTTGGCGCTATGATCCAATCGTCCCAGTTCAGCTCCCTGAAGTCCACGTACAGTGCCGTCCTCCGGCACTGCTGGCGCTGTTCGCTTTCCGCCATTTTGCGGTGTGTTCGGTGCCTTCGCCGTTTGCTCGAATTGTCCGTTGCGTCGTCGTCGTCGTTTGCTTTTGACGCCGAATTCGTCCGTTGTGAGGAAACCCAACGCTTCGTCCGCTTTTTCGCTGTGCCTTTCTGCCAAATTTTCCGCCCTTCGTACTTTTCGCTGTTCGTAAATACAATCAGAGCAACGCTTTCCAAAAGTTCGGTTGCCAAAGGGTCACTCCCCGGGGGCAAACGCCACGCCAAAACCAACTGAAATTATTAGTTAAATGGGGGCGGATATTCGGCCATTGTTATTACCTGTTCCCGGTCTGTTGGATGTTCTCTCAGCAAATCGGCCAATTCGCCGCCTCCCCCCCGGGCCAACTCAGTCCCGACCCCTTCCCCCGAAGGCCTTTCTCTCAGTTGGCCCACTCTGTGCACCGTTCCCTTTGTTTCTGTTGTTTTTGGCAATTGCAATTCGGCACGCACAACTCGTTCCTGCTGGTCAAATTTGATTTAAATTTGTTCGTTATTTTTCGTTTTATTTGTACTTTTTTGGCATTTCGTCCCGTTGCGCTCAGATTGAACGCCATCCACACAATTTCATCTTCTTGCGCATGCGTAGAAACATCATAATGTCGAATTGTTTCCACCTCCGGATTCGCCCTTTGCTTTCCATAGAGTGCCCAAATGTACGATGGCACTTTCTCCGTTTTCTTTTCGCCGTAATTAGTGACACTAATTAATGTGTCGAGTCCAAATTTGCGTAGAAATGCCCGACGCAACAAAAGGCGTTCCTCCAAATTCAATGTGCCGTTGGGAAATGAAACTGTCGTCGTCGTTTTCACTGTTTGTTTCGGCTGAATGTGTGCCTTTTGGCTGCTCATTGCGAGTGGACTCTTCAGCAAAAGCAAAAGGGCAATTATTGTGCAAAATGTTCTCTTCGATTCTTTCCCCATTTGATGATTATTTCTCGGCACAATTCCATGGCATTTCGTACAAAAACAAAAAATAGGAACGAAATGGCCGAACATTGGCACAGACAGATTCGAATTATGTAGCTGAAAAATGATTGGATAATAAGGAAATTTTGCTGACTGATTTATTGGCCAAAAATATGAAAGTGGACATTTTGGGTGGGAATGATTGTCCAAATGGAGAGGTAATAATTTAAGTTGGTTGGTTGCCGGGGTTGTCCGGAAAGAGACAAATTCTTAAGTTCGGTCGCTCCATCCAAAAGTCGCCCCTTTTGAGGTCCCTCCCCCATTATTAATTGGACCCTAAGGGTTTTGTCTCAGCTTTGCCAGCAGAATAAAAAACAGACCCCTTTCTGCTGCCGGTCAAAGGCCGACATGCTCAATTTGAGAGTCGGTGACAAACTGCCAAAAGAGGGACGAAAATGGGGAGAGAAACGGGGGAAAAGAGGGGGGGGGGAATGAGTGAAGCGTAAAATAATATTATGATGACATTTATGACATCAATTGGGAGAGCAGTGAATGTCCGAGGCCCTTCAGAGAGACCGCCTACTGAACTTTCCCTGCGGCAAAGAACAGAGATCAAAGGGAGACCGCCGAAGCGAAATTCGATACGAAACAGTGAATTTGTGGTCAGCAGAAAGTGCGGGAGGGCATAAGGGAATTTTAAGGAAATAAAATGGATGGGCGGAGGATGTTCTGCTGATGTTTTGGTCATTTTATTTTCAGGGGCTGACATTTTAATGAAAAATGAAAAAATGTAAAAAAATAAATAAAAAAGGACAAGCAATTATTACTTTTAAATGTTCTCAATGATCAATGCCCCGCCGGTCCATCCAAACGATCGCTTTTAACGAAATGCGCTTTAAACCAAGGGAATCCAAATGGTTAAATCCCCGTCGACATTTAAAATGTGTAAAAGTTGGAGGAGACGGCGCCTGTGACAGTTTGCTTCAACGATCAAAAAGCGGAAACGGGAGGAGACTGATCGACGATCAGCAGCAAATGGAGGGAGGGGGGGGGGAGGAAAAGCGTGGGAATGGAAGCAAAGGGAAGGGTGGAGGGAGGGAGGGGATGGCAATGCGAATGAATGGGCGGGCATTTTGAGTTGATCAAATGCACCCCCCCCCCCCCCGGGGGGGGAAGGCCAATGATCCACGAATTGCACTTCCAATGCTTCGCTGTTGGGTGCCATCACTCAAAACATTATGGAAAATGCCCTCTGAGCCATCAAAATATAGTTGCCTCGTCTCATTAACAAATCAAATATTGCGCTTCCCTCCATCCATCGCCGATTAATGCCGAATTTGACGACCGACCAAATCATTCATTCATTCCCACCAAACAAAACACTTTCTCAACTATTTCCCAAATTAGATTAATAATTGGTTTAGTTTCCTTTTTTTCATGTCTCCTCTCCTTTTAAAAAGGCAAACTGTACAAATTGAGAGTTTGACCCCAAAATTGAGATGTTAACAATCTTAAAAATAAGGACAGCTCTTGGTTGGGTTGCTTTTTCCCCCTGGATTATCCTTTTCGGCTTTTCCCTCCCTTTCATTTTCATTTTGTTTTCCTCTATTTGTTGCTTCTCCCCCCCCCCCCAAATTTGACACAAATTTTCCTTGACGTTCGCTTTCCTTTGCGCATTTGTCTCTCTTTTCTCATTCTTTTCATTTCTCATTTTCTTTTCGATTTATTCAAACGGCGGTTTTTGTGCCAATTATTTTGACATTTTTTAATTTGTCTCCATTTTTCAATGTCATTTGTTATGAAGGAAAAATTAACAGCAATGGATTTTTGGAGCGAAAAATTGGATTTTGTCTTTCGTTTTGTAATTTTTGCGTGTAACGAACGGAAAGGGGTGGTGGGAAGCCAATCTTTCTCGCTCTCTCCCCTCTCTCTTTCTCTCTCTCTCCCCTCTCTTTCTCGCTCTCCTTCTCTCTCTCTCTCCCCTCTCTCTTTCTCTCTCTCTCCTCTCTCTCTTTCTCGCTCTCCCCCTCTCTCTTTCTCTCTCTCTTCCCTCTCTTTCTCTCTCTCTCCATTCTCCGACCCTTCCCAAACCCATCCAAGGACATTTGTCTTCTCCCGCGTCTCTCAATCTTCAACTTTATTTGTCCACTGAAATTCGAATCCCTTCCACCGCAATGAGTTCATTTTCATTTCCGTGGGCGACTTTTCTGTTTTTCTCCCTAATTTCTTGCCTAATTTCGCTGACAGAGGCCAACCCGAAGTTTCTCTGTGAGTTCGCCTTCTTCATCTGATCATTTTTTGTCGGACTTTCTTCTCTCCCTTTTTCCATTAATTTCCCCCATTTTTTGGTCATTCTTTCCCTCCCCCCTTTTTTCAGTGTCCTGCAAAGTAATCGACGGCATTTGCCAAAATGACGAACTTTGCTTGGAAGAAATGGGCATTCGTTTCCCCGACTGTTATTTGGAGCGCAAAATTGGTTAATAATTTCCCAACAGATGATCCTTCCTTGGTAAATTTTCAATCTCAGATTTTCTCCAACCCCAAAAAAGCGCACTAAAATCCACGCCATTCACTGAAGGGGCAAATGGACCACAACGATTTCTGAAAAGGACTCCAGCGATGAAACTGATGAAGGTGCTAATAAGGGGGAAAGTGAACGGCATAATGTAATTAATGCCAATAAAGGTGCTAATGATGAAAGATCGGATTCCGGTGGGTCGGAGATGAGCGGAGAATGCCAAACGAATAAAAGTGAGGATGAGACGAGCAAAGACAAACAAATAATAATCAGAAATTGCCACCTCAAACAGTCCATTCATTCTGTGCAAAAAGACATTTAGAGGCGAATGTTTAATAAATGGAAGAATCAATCGGCCTCCGTCGCTTCGTTGGCCGTCCGTCCCCCTCCGATCAATGCTTTTTCTCCCTCCGGGGGATTTACGTCTGACAGGCCGAGTCCCAACGGAATCGGCTTCCGCCCAGAGGCCACCATTTCGAACTCCCTTTGGGACCATTTGTACCGCTCTTTCCGTGTCCATCGATTGACCACTCCATCAGCGAGCAATCGGATGATTTTCTTGAAAAAAACAGTTATACAATTCGCCATCCCAAACAAAAGATTCCCATTTGTGCCGTCTACTTCGCCCTTCTCGGGGACGACCCTCATGGCTTGGATGGGGGTGTACCCGGCGGGCGTCCCTCGTATCCCTTGCCTACCTTTTCCATGTTTCGGTACGGATGTTTTCTCCACTCGGCGTGAAGATGGCCAGGACTGTTGGCATAGAAAGGCAGTGGCTCTGCCTTCTTCAACGGGAAACGGCCTTCGCCGTAATATTCGTCCAATTTCATTCGCTAAAAGGGCATCGATTGTTTTTGGCATTTTGTCTCCTTAGCTTTTCAAATCCGTAACCGCTGTTCACCTCTTTCGTGTCAACTTCGTCGTCCGCTTTGACCGGTGCGGTCAGTGGCGAGGCGACAATTCGCGGAAAGAATTGCCGATTGGGGGAGAGTTCGACCACGTGAAGTCGGGTGCGTTCGGCCAATTGCTGGTGCGTCTCCTGGTTGAGCAGGCCGGCGACGAAGGCGTAGGTCAAAGCGATGTAATTGGTGGTGCTGCCTCGCACTTTGGCGTGGAGGTCTTTGATGCCCAAAAGCTGAAAAAGCACCGCTAAATGGGCAAATTGGGGGGGGGGGAGAGGTCACTTCACAGATCTTCAGCAGCCGCGGGTGCGCACAAAGGCCATAGCCCTCCACTTGGCGTTGGACGAAAATGCGCGAATATCGGCACTCGGCGAAAAAGTCCTAAAATAATCAATGTGAGGAAAAACAAAACGCAAACGCAGCAGCACAGACTTGGAAGACGGTTCTGTCCTCGTGCAATTCGATGTGGAAAAGGTCGCGCGCCGCCTTTTTCACGGCACGGGCAATTGCCAAATTCACTTTGAAGCCGGAAGCCCTTGCCAATGCAAAACCTTTCGAAAAACAAATTTGCACAATAAATGCCCTCCTCCCAACTCACCGCCAACTTTGTTCCCATTGCCGACAAAAACGAGTGCCCTCGTGCTGAAAACACGTCCTCTGATCGAATGCATTTCCGTTATTCGGTCGGTCTTAAGTGATTCGGCATGTGTACGCGCTGTTTTGTTACTTACAAAAAGACAAATGCACTCGAAGTCGGCCATGTTCGCCCCGTCCATGTCCGGGGGCGGTCCCATGCGTTGGCCCATGAAAGTGCCGCCGCTGAAGCCCCGCTCCAGCGGAGTGAGGCGCTCCTTGCACAAATGGCGCTTCTGACTGCTCTTCTTGGCCACTTGGGTCCTCACAAAGTGCAGCACCTCCTCCCTTTCCTGCTCCGACTGTTCCTCAACAAAAAACGGTCTCGAGGCCAATTCGGCAACACTTTGCGGGACAATGGGCGCATTTAACCCAGGGTAACGGATGCGCATCGGACCTAATGAATGACGGCATTTTCCAATTGGGAAGTGTCAATGCCTGACTGACTGACTCGACTTGAGCATGCCGACTCGGTAAAATTGGGGCAACGGTCGGATGGGCTGCCGCGTCCGCGCCCTCCCCCGCTTCATCCCTCCCATGGACACGTTCGTCACCGTCTTCCACAAAGTGTCGCCGGTTCGACGCATGAAAAAATTGACGGTGTTTGCCGTCATCCGAGTTTGGACAAAGCTCGCGCTTCGTGACACTAACTGAGACGGAAGCCGTTCTAACATTTTCAAACTTCAGATCGAACTGTAACAGAAAAAATAATGGCCAATAAAATACAACTAAAGGGACGGAGACAAATTTAAGCTTTGATGGATTTTGTAACAATCAAAAGTTTAAAAATCAACAAAGATTTAGGTAAACAAAGATATGATAAGTAATCGGCAACAGTTCTTTTCAAAATGCAAATATTTCTTTTACTGATAAATAAAATAAATAGCAAATCACAGAAAAAGTCACTCATTTGTCAGTGTACACCTTCCGATATAAAATTCTTCGCTAATTCCTTCCTCCGCCGTTTTGTCTGTTCCTGAAGTAACAATAGGCCAGCCAGACGATAAGTCCGAGGAGCAGACTCATCAGGTACAAGTCCCAGTCGGGGCCCAAAACGGCGTCCAGCAGATCAAGCGACGGACTGCGGTGGTAGAAATTCTGAATTTCCGGGGATTTGTTTGCTCAAATCTCGCTTTCCGGGTTTACCATCAAAAGGTATTCGAGCATAAACTCCACCCTCAACTTCATCAGTGCCATCGCCACCGGCCACACCGCTTCTGTGCTCGTCTCGGCCGCCAAGTCGTAATAGCGTTTGGCCAAGTGAAGGTCCTTTTGCACGCCAAGTCCATGCTCATGCATGTATCCCAAGTTGAACATCGCTTGCGCACTCTGATGGGAAGTGGCGGCCAATTTGTAGTGCTCCGCGGCCTCCTCCATGCTGGGCTCGCTGCCGAGTCCGTAGTATTTGTAGTCGCCCAATTTCACACGGGCTACCGGGTAGTCCTGATTGGCCGCTCTCAACCAGTTCATGAACGCCCTGCGGTACGCCTCCTCCTTTGCGAACAAATGCGTGTCCTCACGGTCCAACAAAAATGCAAAGTTTGTCTGGGCCGCTTCATATCCAAACTCGGCCAAAAACAAATAACGAAACGCCGCCTCATCCACAGCGCCACCGTTTTGGAAGCGCAAATACGCGTCCATAAAGCGTCCGCCCCAGCGGCCTCTTTCCGCCACATTTTTGTACAGAGCGACCGCCACGCGACAGTTCCGCAGAACTCCGGTGCCCTTGGCATGCATTTGTGCCAAATTGTAAATGGCTAAAATGTGCCCGGACTGGGACGCCAACTGAAAGTATTTCAGAGCCTGCTTGAAATCCCTGAAAAAAACAATGTCGGTTCATTAATGTTCGTCCATAAAACGACCTTTTCACGCCCAATCCCTTGTAATACATTTGTCCCAAGTGCAACTGCGCATCGGGTGAGCCTTGTTCGGCCGCAAGTGCAAACAGTTTCAACGCCTTCTGTGGCTCTTGTTTCACCCCGTACCCGTAAAGAAACATCATCCCAAGGCCCGCTTGACCGATGGAATTGCCCTAAAAAATTTTACGGACATGTAAAAGGCTATTTACTAGTACAATCGTTGTTTAATTTAAAAATTTGCGAAGGTTTTTCACGGTGAAATTGTCAGTAGTCGATTTCCCTTTCAAGTGAATCACATGTTACCGTTAAGTTAAAAATTCTTGCCCGCTATTTTTGCATAAAAAGGTGCCAAAATTGACAAACCAAATTTGTTATTGTAGTTAATTCTTGACAACCCCAACGAACTTTGTCCGCCGCCTTCTTGAAGAACTGAAAAGCGGTGATGTTGTTCTGCGGAGTGGCGTGCGTCCCTTCCAAGTACATTTTGCCCAAATATCCATTCGCTTGACTGCTGCCGGCCTCAGACGCAATTGTAAAATATTTAGCTGCTGAATTCTTAAATTTTTAAAAAATTTAAGAGGTTTTTTCTTTGTTTTTACCAAATCCATCGCCACTCCCTTCCCGCCGGTTAGATAAAGCTGAGCCAAGCCGAGCTAAAACACCAATCCCACCACAGTTAAAAACTGACAACGACTCACAATCGCTTGCATGTCGCCCGTTTCCGCGAGATATTTGTAATAGGAAAAAACGTTATTGTCCAGCAAAGTGCCCGTAATCGAGGAAGACTCCTTTATGAAATTTTATGAAAAAACAACCAATTTTGGATCAAAATGATATAACAAATACTAATTCGTCAGGTATTCGAATGCGCTGAATGGAAGGAGTCCCAGTCAATTTAACTTGTGAAGCAACTCGATCGGCTACTTTTTTGTACCACATTAAACTAAAATTTAAAAATTTAATTGTTTTTTCCATTTGCGGCGTAATTCTCACGCCGTTTCGCAGTTTTGCTTTGTCCCCACTCCGTTCGCGAAGCGATAGCCCTAAAAAATCCTTTAGATGAATGATATTTCTTTTAATGATGCGGTCTTCCGATTTTTTCTACCAAAGCCATTTGTGCAAGTGGATTTCCACCGAGAGCTGCGAAAGTGTAGTGGAGAAAGCCAAGGGCGGGGTTCGGCTCGGCCATCCCGGCCCCCGTGGAATGCAAAAATCCGAGGCCCAAATGCGCATTAGGTGAGCCAAACTCAGCAAGCTTCTCGAAAATCGCTTTCGCCTCATCAATACTCCATCTATAGTCACCGAAAAGGTAGGAAAAGCCTAAAATATTAAAGTCATAGGAAATGCAAAACCATTTTACCCAAAATATTTTGTGCGTCGAAATGGCCCAATTGCGCTGATTCTTCAAGGTCCATGTAAGCCGTTCTGATGTCGCGTTGAATCGCATCGGACCACCTGCGCTTGCTTAAAATGCGTATCGCCCCATTGAAAAGGGTCTCGGCTTTTGCGTCGTATTCCCTTAAATGACAAAAAGCGTAATTTACACCCCTGAAATGGTGACCATTTTCGCTTTTCGGGGATGAATTCTTCAAAGCCATCAATTTCCTCGGAACTTTTCGGCTCTTTTCCCCTTTGCTCCTCCTCTTTGATGAATTCACCAGACAATTCAACAACTAAATTTCCTTTTTCTTTGCCTTAATTTGTCGGAATTTGTTTCAACCTGGCGACTGTTTTAAAACATCGGTTTCACCGTCCGCATTTAAAAGGACGACATTGTCCTCCCTCTTCACCAATGGGTTATCGTCGTCTTCATCGCCTTCGCCGTCGTTAGTATCCCCATCGTTTTGTCCAAGTGATTGAGTCGTGGTCAAAATGAAAGCAATAAAAAAGGAAATTACCAAAATTTTTAAATTGGACGTCAACATTCCCACTTAACTAAAAATTTTTAAACTTTTTAAATAAAATTATACTGAAGCGAATTATCTCTGATAAATGAGAAAGTCAATCTTGATTTGTAGGGATGTCAAAAATATGTACATAAATAGAGATCGACATTTTGAAAAAAGCCTGTACCTGTATCTGTACCTGTATTTCCCAATTGGCCTGTACCTGTATTTAGAGCATGGAGAAGCCAGGAAAAAATATGTATTTACATAAAATTGACATCTCTATTTATTTGTTTACGTTTCTTTATTTAAGCTTACGTTTCTTTTTATTTAATTAATTTTTTATTTTAAATGGATTAATTAAATTTTTTGGCAAAATATTTAATACGCTAATTTAAATTTATTTGGCAAAATATTTATAGCATTAATTTAAAGTCGGTACAAGCATCAAAATGGTTTCCATGGTTTCAACAAATGCGAATATGTAAGATTTATTTTTTGTTTTTTGGTGCAATACTTCTTTTTCTGATTGGCGATCATCTCCATTTACCACTCAACACAATTTAAAATGAGTCATCAAAGTTGGCACAGTAAAATGTTGTAAGTCATTTTTTGATTAGTCATACGGTATTTGTTTGATTGACAAAATCTCATCATCAGAAGGTCAACGGCACTGCCAATTGCCGGGTTGGGAGGCGAGGCATTTTCCGCCGGAGACGACTTACTGTACCTTTTGGAGCTGTTCGAGCTCACCTTCAAGCAGGTCACCCGGGAGGGGAGCGGAGATGGACCGCACCCCCCCCCCCCCCCCCATGGCACCTGCTATCTCGAGAAAAATACAGTGAAAAACTAAAAACGCACACTGAATTCCCAGCCGAAATTCTTCTCGCTCGTCAGTCCCAATCCTCCGCAATCCCGGACACCCCCCTTCGCCCTTCCTCCCTTTTTCCTCTTTGGCACTTTCCCCGTTCAGTTCCCCAACGGTGCCTTTGTCCTCAGACTGTCCTTCTTCAACTTTTTCTCTCGTCGCTTTTGCGGTTCGCTTCACCAAATCCCATGCCATTGCTCCTCCTCTTCTATCACGTTGAACATCACTTTACATTTTCGGGCGTTTTCATCACATAAAAATGTTTTTATTGTGCTTGAATTGGCAAACAAGTATTTGTTTCTTCGATACAGTAGTTTCTAACTCTAACTACAGTACCATTACAGTGATGGGGCTGCACTCTGTTGGACGACGGTGCCGGTGTTTGAGGTGTCGCGAATTGCGTCTGACTCGGTGCCCTCCGTGGGCGGTAATCAGCTCAGACAGAGGTGGGATGGGGTGCTTTTTGTTTTTTCTTTTCCCCGTTTTTCTTTTTCCCCCATTTTCCCCTTTTGTCCCTTCCATTTTCATTTTCCTCTTTTATCCCCGCTTTTCCGCTTCAGTTTCCCCCTCTTCGCCGGCTCCTGTCGTGTTTTGCTGTTCTCCGACTCTCTCCCCCCGCTCGTCCCCCATTTTCTTCCGTTCAATGCCATTCTTTCGGCCTCTCTTCGCCTTTCTTCCGAACTTCCGTCCTTCGCTCTTCCCGAATTTCTGCTCCTTTCCGGCTCACCCAAACTCTCTTCTGACGAAGCTGGCCCTTCGGCTTTCACTTTCACTTCCATTCTCGACAATTTGCTCCTTTCCTACGCCGTCCATTCCGATTTGTCCGATTCCCTCATTCTCGACGTGATCAGTCGTGAACTTTGCTATGGCCGCAATCAGCCACATTCCGAGGCGTCGCATCAGCTGCGCGTGGTGGAGAGGCGCCTTAAGGCAACGCTTTCATTTTCTGTCCATTGGCATTTCTCCCGGCATTTCCAAGATTGGCACTCATAATGGACTGGGATTCGTTGAAGAACCCCTCTCTGTGCTTCTCCATTCCAATTCGTCCTCCTCTGGTGCCGTCGCTGTTGGAGATTCGTTCCGCCAACGCTCTCAGTCATTGGGCCGAAGGGACGGGAGCAACTTCGGGTGCCGTTGGCATTGTTAAATATCCAATTAGGAAATCAATTTGGGATTTACTCAGTTCTTCTGAGTTTTGCGCACGGAACAGTGTCCGACTCGGTCCTTTGAGTGCCGCCGACCCATCCACCGCCATTGTCTTTGTGCTCGAATATCTCGTCGCTTCTCGCACGGCGGCCAATGTACGAATTGCACACGATCTTTTCTTCTTCAATCAATGCTTGCTTTTCGGGATATCCTTTCCGATGTTCGGATGGTCCGCGTCGGTTGGGCCGCGTGGACTCCGTCGCCCCGGGGGGCGGTCAGTCTCGCGGACACTGTCACCCTTCAGGTGGGCCGTTGTTCGACGGGGGTTCAGTTCGAAGTTCGGTTCAGCTGCTTGGCGGGCCCCGTCCTGCTCCCTTCGACGGCTTCTGTCTTCGCGACCTTTCCCATTGCGCTTTCGTCCGCCATTCACCGATTGTCCAACGCCAATTCCCTTCTCCGTTTCCACTTTCCTGCACCAAAATTCAAATTCGCTTCAATTTTGTGCCATTGATGGTTTTGTTGAACAGCCGAACACAATGGCATTTTTGGAACATTTTGGCATTTCTAAGGAAAGCGATCGCATCGGCGCACTCTCTCTGCTGTCCTCCCATCAGCAAACTCCGCTGCCTCGGCCCGACCTTCGGCCGCGCTCCTCCGCTGCCACCCGTCAAGTCGAACACGTACTTCCCCCGTTGCCACCCGCGGCTCAGACAAAAGGCACTTCGGAATCGCAAAAGTTGGCATTTGAAGAAGACGACAGAGAAGAAGCGGAATTGGAGGAATTGTTGTCACCCGTCGAAGAATGACCTTATTTACATAAAAAAGCAATTAATTGTTTGATTTTAGAAAAAAGACGAAACATTCGCACGCCACAGAACAACAACAGAACGGCACTGTTCGGTGTCCGTGCTCAAAAATTGGCAAAGTGCCATAGAAGTCGAACTCCCTTCGGCGAGGCAAATCAGCAGCAAAAGCCTCTTTAAGCTTTGTCTTCCACCCCTTCAGAGTGTCGGCTTTTCCTCGTCGAGTCGTTCGCCAATTCATGCGATTTCCTTTCCCAAAAATCATCGAATCGGACCAATTCACGCACATCAACCCGATGGAAAAACGACAAATTCGTATGGAATTGGAGCGAATTGACAAATTCGGGGCCAACGAAGTGTCCATTCAGTTTTTGGCATTCAAAAAGTGCACAGATTTGGCATCATTTTCTCTTTTGTTCGCATATTTTAATGTGTTCAGATTGGGCTCCTTAAACACAATTCCTTCTTCTCATCGTCTCTTTTTCTCCTTCCAATTTTTCTCTTTTGAGCCCATTATCACTGAAAGGTGTTTTTCTTATTTATTTCTGATCAGTGATCAGTGATAAAATGTCATTGATTAAAATTCTTTCCTTCTCAGTCTTTTTTTGGACGCCGAAAGTGCCGAAACGAACGACGGCGAAGAGCCAAACGTACTTTACCGAAACGGCGGAGAAGAGGAGCAAAAGGCCCCGGGGCTTATCGTGAGCAAATTTAATTGTCAATCAAATTACAATTTGCAAATTTTAGGTTCGTTTCGTCGTTGGCAGTCAAAAAAAGGAATTTTTGCGTTATTTGTTAGAAGAAAACGTCCATATTCACATTTGGGAGGCCGATTCATTGTGAGTTTCTTCTTTTAATTTTCAATTATTTCTAATTAACTATTTTAGGTTTTACGTCGGCTCAACTTCCGTGCCCCTTCAGGTCAAAAGGGGGAGAGAGAGAAAATAAAAAATAAACAAATTTATGTTAATTCGGTCAAACAGCCCTCGGGGGGTGCCGCCGGTCCCTCCCATTCACATTTGCCTGCCCTTTTGCCCCCTCCCCGTAGTGCCATTCCCACTCCCCTCCCCTTTTTTGGTGGTTTTTACCATTGTTCTCCCCCCCCCCCTTCAGTGCCTTCTTCGTCAGGGTTCCGCTGCTCTTCTCTCCTCCATCCAAGCCCCGGTCGTCCAATCGGCTTTTCTCCCCTCCGATGGGCGGAATCACTTCGCCGGCCTTCTCTTTTGCCGCATGGCAAATGTTGGAAGTCGCGCAATTTATTCAATTGCTTTTTAGCAGCTAATTAAATTCAGAAAATTTGACCAAATCACAAATGAAACAACGCTCATTAATTAATTATGGGAGGGCCCAATCTTTGAAATCGGCCGATGGAATGAATCCGTTGGAGCGATTTTTGGCTTTTCAAAGGTGGGGAGGGGAAAATGAGAGATAATATGTTGGCATGTGCTCTTTAAAGGATGGACTTGGAGCAGAGATCGTTGCGAATATTCGGAGGGGACGAAGAAAAGCGGATGAGAGAGTGGGCGAAACTGAGAGGGCGCGAGAACGGACCTTTGGGCCAAGTCGCAACGGACGCCGCGGCCAAATTTTTGTTCAGCGAAGAATTGGCCGCTTACCGGGCACTTCGCCGGGAGGGAAAAGCGTTGGCACTGCTGAGGACGGTCAGCAACAGAAGGAATTAAAAACGCCTTTCAACAAATTGGGGGGTCCATTTCAGTCCTGATAATTTCAGTCCCTTCCCTTTTTGATCATTCCTTTCAATGACTCATTTCTCAGTCTTTGCAATTTCAGTCCCTTCCCCTTTTGAGGTGTTTTCCTCCGTCACCACTTCCCTTCGTGCGGAAGCAATTGGCGGCCAATTGGTTCATCTTCAATTCCAACTTCGAAATCCGTTTCCCGAGGATTGCATTTGCGCAATGGAAGTGAACGATAAGCGGCTGAGCCCGGTCATTTCGAAAATGGAGTTGGAATATCTGAGAAAAAAGCACCAAAAGAGAGACCTTGGCCGTTTCGTATTCGAATGGGAAGAAGGGACAAATGGATGGACGACCGTTTTGAGGGGAATGGAAAGGGTTGGTGAGGGGAAAGAGAGGATAGAGATGACCAATCGAACAAACAAAGGTCCAAATGGCACTTCGATTCGACACGGGCACCGCCGAAAGGGCGTGGGCATCTCCCACGGAAGCGAGGGTCGGCGCAGGCATTGGCACTGAAATGCCAAACCTTTTCTCGGTTTAGGCATTTTTCCGGCGGCTTCCCCACGGCAATCCGTTGGCCATTTTGGAAGTGTCCGTTTCCGTCTCGCGCTCCTTCCTCAGTGAACACTTCCAGTGGTTCTCCGACGAAGGTCGGAAGTTGGTTCGGGCAGTGCCCGTCAGTCGGTCGCCACTTCCGAAGGCGTCGTCTGTCAGAGTGTCCGACCCGGCGGTGCTTTGTTCGCTTCAGCCGAGTCATTCCTCCGACGATGCCATTCAGCTTTTGCGAATTGAAGTGCCGTCCCTTTTTGACACATTTCTCTCAACATTTCTCCACTTAAGTGCCTTTCTCGAGGACTGTCCGAAGTGCGCGACTTTTCCGTCTTTTTCTACGCCGATCCTTTCCTTTCCGAACTTTTTGCCGTCCATCGCTTTTCCGTCCATTCAATCGGTCGGCTCCATTCCGTGGCGGTCCAAGGCCAAGAAGTCCGTGTCCCACTCGGCGGATTCGTCCGCCCTCCGTCTGGGGAATTGGTCCGTCTGTTCTGCTCCTCTGCCGTGCCGTGTTCCTCGGTCGGCCTTTTGCCGAGTCCGTCTTTCGCCTCCTCTGCCCATTCTCTCTCCCAATTGGCCGTCCTTTTTCGTCCTCTTTCTCTTGGCCATTGTCAGCTTCTGATCAGTGCGGTCGCCACAAGCACTTGTGCAATGGTAAGAATAGCAAATTGGGTAAAATGAAACTGATGAAGTGAACAGTTGGGCCAATGGCTTCTCGGAGTAACGGTGGACGAGCCGAACATTGCCAAAGTGTTCGAAGTGATTGTGCCGCGGGACAGCGGCGGCGTCGTTCGCAAAGTGAGCGATGCGGCTGATTTGGCCCGACATATGCCAATGCCAATGATATAATTTCCATTATTCAGCGAATCCCATTGCACAATCCGTTGGGCATCCCCCGTCAGTTCCGACTCGTCTCTTCCGACCCGCTTCTTCTCTCCCTGCCCATCCCTTTGCCCCCTCCAATCCCTCCCAATTCGTCCCTCCCTTTGCTTCTGCTCATCCAAACTCCCCAGGCCAGGCCATGCACTGTTCAGGTGGGCAATGTTCGGCATTTTATTTTTATGTGTTTCAAGTGCCTTTCTTTCTTTCTTTTTTTTGCGCATTTACTCTAATAATCGTTTTGCTCCGCAACAGACTCTGCTGTTCGTGGAGGACATTCAAACGGGGGCCCCGGAGGGCGCATTCGCTGTGAATTTGCGATTCGAATGAATGACGCGGCAGAGAAGAAGAGAAGAGCACAGTGCCTGCGGATGTTGTTGTTGTTGCTGGGATGGGACGGAATGTTCTTCCCCCGGGAACGTGGGGGGAGTGGGACAACTGCTCGCCTTTCTCTTGCTCAACTTCCTTTTTCTTCCTCTTTCTTCCTCATTTCCTCCTCCCTTTCCTCTTCCTTTTTCCTTTTCTTTCTTTCCCTCTTCCTTTTCCTCTTCTTTTCCCTCTTCCTTTTCCTTCCTTCCTTGGCCCATCGTCCTACACTTCCCCCTCCCCTTCCCCCCCCCCTCCACCAATTAAACACATTTCCTCCGTATCCCTCAAACTTTTGCCTCAAACCCTTGCAAATACTTTCTTTCGTTTGGCAAAGGCACTTAGTCGAGGAGAAGACACAGCTGTTGATGAATAATATGGCGGCAGGATCGAGTTCATCCAAACAACTCAACTCAGCTCTTCCGACGCCATTTGCCCAGCAAAGCAAAGAATGTCCGTCCGATCCGTCGGTCCCTTCTTTTTGGATCGGTTTGATCGGAGGGAAAGAGCATTTGGCGAGGAGAGAGCGGCAGAGAGGGAGAGACATCGCTGCTGAGAAGGAGCGCCTTGGGCATTTTCTCGAATTTCCCGACTACATAAATTGAATGATCGGAGAGGGGGGAGAGATTGGATTGGGTGGCGATGCATTTTTTGGCTGCATGGGATAAAGCCACCACCCGGGCGGAGAACAAGCACCGTTGTTGGCTCATCGTCCGTCCGTCCCACTCGGCCCACCCCCGGCCCAATTCCCCGCCCCCCGCCCACCCCACGCCATTGATAAACTCATCCCCCGACCCATTCAGAGTTTTATCCGTTCAAATCATTTTCCACCGAATCATTGGCTTAAGGAAGGCCAAGGCTTTAAACTCAGTAAATAAAAGCAATTGTTTTAATTAATTTATATTGTAAATATAATGCAAATATTATTTTGTTCAAATGTTCTTAATTCGATGATAATATAATTGGCACAAAAATTCAAAATAATAATAACGAAAGATTAAAAATTATTCGTTTGTTTTTCTTTTCTAATTAATTTTTGAATGAATTAAATTGGCACTTTTCTTTTGTATGTTATTCTAAATTTGAATATCCAAATTATGCCATTTAACGTCAGAAACCAAAGTATTCAAATCGGATTTTCTTGTAAAATAAAAAATACGTAAATATTTTTTGCCCTTTTCCCCTTTTTTCGATTTTTTCCTTTTCCCAATGCTTTTCCCTCTGCTGCTAATGCTTTAGCATCCAAAAGACCAATTGCCTCAAAACGAAAAGCGAAGATGGGCTGGCCATTCGTTGCTTTGGGTTTCCTTCCGATCGGCCCAATGAGTGGGAAAATGGGGCAAAAAGGGAGCCAACACCAATTTAGCCATGATTTGCCAATTACTCTTTCCCTTTGATCACTCCTCAGTTTGGCCACCCGCCAAGGGTTTAGCCGGAGGCATTTCCCGAGAAGTGGGGCTGTCATGGGACGCCTTCTTCCCCATTCATTTTCGCACTTACGAAGTGTTATTTTCTCCCCCGCTTCAGGTGGTAAGGTGAAGCCGAGAAGGGACATTGTCGTGGTGAGAAGGCACGGCATTATCAAAAGCCTTTCATTTCTCCCACCGCCCCCTCCTTTCTTAGCAACTTCCATTCCCTTAAGGGGCATTCGCACTTCCGACCATTTTCCGCCGCTAATCACCACCGTTTCATCTTCCGTCCTTTTTCCATTCTTCCGCGAGCACAAAAATGAGCGAGGCCAAGTCGTACCCGGACCTTGAGGGGGACCCGGGCCTCCCCTTTCTGGCCTTGTCCCGCGAGGATGTGATGCAAAATATGTCGCAAACGTACGACTCCAAGAAAAACTGTTGGGTGCCGGACGAAGAGGAAGGTCATCTTCATTGACTTGACCATCGACCTTTAAATCCTCACAAATTGGAAATGCCCTCTTTAAGGATTCGTTGCCGCCGAAGTCAAATCGGCCGATGGCGACAAAGTGACCGTTATCACTGCCAAAGGAAACGAACTGACGCTGAAGAAGGAGGAGACGCAGGAGATGAACCCCCCCAAGTTCACCAAGACCGATGTACGGCATTGGCACAATTGGCCACTCTCTAATTGCTTTGGCATTTCTCGCAGGACATGGCCAACTTGACCTTCCTCAACGAAGCGTCCGTGATGTCCAACCTGAAGCAGCGTTACGGTTCCATGATGATCTACACATATTCCGGGCTGTTCTGCGTGGTGATCAACCCGTACAAAATGTTGCCCATTTACACTGAATCGGTCATCAAAGCGTACATCGGCAAACGCCGTAACGAAATGTGAGTCGACAATTTTGGCACACTTTTGCGCTTGGGCTAAACATGCCGCTTCCTTTTCAGGCCTCCCCATTTGTTCGCGGTGGCGGACGAAGCGTACCGCAACATGGTGCAGGACAGAGAGAACCAATCCATTCTGATCACCGGAGAGTCGGGGGCCGGCAAAACGGAAAACACCAAAAAGGTGCCGGAGGGGGAATGAATGGCGAACAATTAATTAATTGGGCGTGCCAAATCGGAATTAATTGTGCCGCATTTGCAAATGCTTTTTCTTTTCCTGCGCGTCCGTCCCTTTATTTATGCTGCTTTTTTCTTTCATTTGGTCTTATCGCGTCCCGTTCAGGTGATCTCGTACTTCGCCATCGTCGGCGCCACTCAGCAGGCGGCGGAGAAGGAGAAAAAGGAGGGCCAAAAGGGGGGAACGTTGGAGGAGCAAATTGTGCAGACCAACCCCGTGCTGGAGGCGTTTGGAAATGCGAAAACGGTGCGTAACAACAACTCGTCGCGTTTCGGCAAATTCATCCGAACGCATTTCTCCGCCGCGGGCAAATTGGCGGGCGGAGACATTGAGCACTATCTGCTGGAGAAGTCGCGTGTGGTGCGGCAGGCGCCCGGCGAGCGGTCCTACCACATTTTCTACCAAATCAACTCGGGATTCAACCCGGGACTGACCGGCCAACTGAAGCTGACCAACCCCCTCTCCTACTACCACTTCTCATCCCAGGCAAAAAGCCAAAACGCAAACGGAAAACTGACAAAGCAATGGCAATTTACAGGCCGAATTGACCATCGAAGGGGTGGACGACAAGGACGAATTCCGAGTGACGCAAGAAGCATTCGACGTGATGGGCTTCACGGACGACGAAATCAACAACTTGTACAAAAACGTGGCCGGAATAATGCACATGGGAGAGATGAAGTTCAAGCAGAGACCGCGCGAGGAGCAGGCGGAAGTGGACACGGAAGACGGTGAGTGGGGCGGGAAGTACTAATTGGCCAATTAATTAGTCAACTAATGATTGCCAAGTGGTCGAATTGCAAATTGACCAATTGCACTAATGTAAAAGCAGCAGCGGACCGTTTCCAAGTTCAGACGCCAAAAATGCGTCCTTTTGCTTTGGAATCGACCACGAAGCCTTTCTGAAAGCGCTGGTGAAGCCGCGAGTACGCGTCGGCAACGAATGGGTGAACAAGGGACAGAACTTGGAGCAGGTCAGCTGGGCCGTGGCCGGTCTGGCTAAGGCCATCTACGCGCGAATGTTCCGCTGGTTGATCTTCCGCTGCAACAAAACATTGGACCAACGTTCCACCGACCGGAAACTTTGGATCGGAGTGTTGGACATCGCCGGCTTCGAAATCTTCGACCTGAACTCATTTGAGCAGCGTAAGTCAGCAGAAGCACAAAACTGAACGCATTGGCACCCTTTTCAGTTTGGATCAATTTCGTAAATGAACGTCTGCAGGTGAGAAAGAAGTGAAAAGCGATTGGAATTGGCACGGCTTTGCCTTTTCCTTCTGCTAAATCGGCACGTGCCCACCCCTCTCCCTCCCCCCCCCCCCTTTAGCAATTCTTCAACCACCACATGTTCGTGCTGGAGCAGGAGGAGTACAAGCGGGAGGGCATCGCGTGGACTTTCATCGACTTCGGACTCGACTTGCAGGCGTGCATTGAGCTGATCGAGAAGCCCCTTGGGGTCATCTCCATGCTTGACGAGGAGTGCATCGTGCCCAAGGCCTCAGACATGACTTTCGTGCAAAAGCTGATCGACCAGCACTTGGGCAAACACCCCAACTTCCAAAAGCCGAAGCCGCCCAAAGGCAAACAGGCGGAAGCGCACTTTGCCATTGTGCACTACGCGGGAACGGTGCGATACAACGCGAACAGTTTCCTGGAGAAGAACAAAGACCCGCTGAACGATTCGGCGGTAAACAAAAAGGGGCAATTCGTTAATTAATTAATGAGCTGCTAATTGATCATTGACAGGTGTCCGTGCTGAAAGCAGCCCAAGACAATGAACTGTTGCTGAACATTTTCGAGGATTACGTGACGCAGGAAGAGGCGGCCGAGTTGGCCAAGACAGGCCAATCCAGCGGCAAGAAGAAGGGCAAGTCATCCTCGTTCATGACCGTGTCCATGATGTACCGCGAGTCGCTGAACAACCTGATGAACATGCTTTACCAGACGCACCCGCACTTCATCCGATGCATTATCCCCAACGAGAAAAAGCAAAGCGGGCTGTTGGACTCGGCGCTGGTGCTGAACCAGTTAACCTGCAACGGCGTGTTGGAAGGCATTCGAATTTGCCGCAAAGGGTACCCCAACAGAATGCAGTACCCCGACTTCAAGGTGGCCAGTCAATTTAAAACTATTGCCATTAATACCAAACAATCTCAGCACCGTTACGCCATTTTGGCCGCGGAGGAATCCAAAGTTCCGGACGAGAAGCAGGCCAGCAAACAGATCACGGACAAGCTGGCGACGGATGGCGAGCTGAAGGACGAGGAGTTCAAGCTGGGCAACACCAAGATTTTCTTCAAGGCGGGTATTCTGGCTCGTCTCGAGGATTTGCGTGACGCCAAACTGTCCGTCATCATGACCGGGTTCCAATCGCGCATCCGCTGGTTCTTGGCCCAAACCGACGTCAAACGGCGCATCCAACAACGCGCCGGACTGCTCATTCTGCAGCGCAACATCCGCGGATGGTGCACACTGCGCAATTGGGACTGGTTCAAACTGTACGGACGAGTCCGCCCGCTGCTCAAATTGGGCAAGGAACAGGAGGAGATGGGCACACTGCAGCAGAAGATCAAGGAGTTGGAGGAGAGTCTGCAGAAGGAGGAGGGAAACCGCAAGGAATTGGAGACGCAAGTGGCCAAGCTGGTGGAGGACAAGAACGCGGTAGGCCAACAGAACACGGGAATAACAAATATGGGGACACGGAGGAAGGGTATATAATTGAGAGGAAAACGGGGGGGGGCAAAATATTGGAGGAAAAATCGCATTGACGGATGACACCCCAACTCATTTACTCACTCACTCCGCCCACTTTAGCTGTTCCTGAACCTGGAGAAGGAAAAGGCCGCGCTGCAAGAATCGGATGAACGCGCGAACAAGCTGCAGTCGTTGAAGAACGACTTGGACCGTCAGTTGGGCGACCTGCAAGACCGTCTTGGGGAGCTCGAGGACCGCAACGCGGACTTGCAACGCGTGCGAAAGAAGGGCGAGCAGGAGATCGATCAGCTGAAGAAGAACGTGCAGGACATGGAATTGTCGCTGCGAAAAGCCGAGTCGGAGAAACAGTCGCGGGAGCACAACATCCGATCATTGCAAGACGAAATGGCACAGCAGGACGAAAACATCGCCAAGCTGAACAAGGAGAAGAAGCACCAGGAGGAAGTGAGTGACCAGACGAAGAAAAGCACAATTCGACGGGGTTTGTGTTCGTTTAGGTCAATCGAAAACTGATGGAAGACCTGCAAGCAGAGGAAGAAAAGGTCAACCACGTGAACAAACTGAAACAGAAGTTGGAGCAGCAACTGGACGACCTGGAGGACAGCGTCGAGCGCGAGAAGCGCGCCAAGCAGGAGTTAGAGAAAGCGAAGCGAAAGACGGAGGGCGAGCTGAAAGTGGCCCAAGAAAATATCGACGAGATCAACAAGCAGAAGTCGGACTTGGAGTCCAAACTGAAGGCCAAGGAGTCCGAGCTGCACTCGGTGTCGTCGCGACTGGAAGAGGAGCAATCGCTGGTCGGAAAATTGCAGCGACAGATAAAAGAACTGCAGGCGAGGTGAGTGAGCATCATTGGTCGGCACGAAAGCATTGAGCCATCGCATTTGCCTTTAAAGGATTTCCGAGTTGGAGGAGGAATTGGAGGCGGAGCGCCAGTCTCGCCAAAAGGCGGACCGCTCGCGTTCGGAACTGCAACGCGAGTTGGAGGAGCTCAGCGAGCGTTTGGATGAAGCAGGTGGCGCCACTTCGGCCCAAATCGAAGTGAACAAAAAGCGCGAGGCGGAATTGGCAAAACTGCGCCGGGACTTGGAGGAGAACAACCTGAACCATGAGACGCAGCTGAATGCGTTGCGTAAGAAGCACAACGACGCGGTGGCCGAGCTGACCGACCAGTTGGAGCAGATGCAGAAGATCAAAGTGAAGGTGGAGAAGGACAAGCAGCAGATCCAACGCGAGTTGGAGGACGCCACGCAAACGGCCGACTCGGAACTGCGAGCACGGCAGGAAGCGGAGAAAGTGATCAAGAACATCGAGCTGCAGCTCAGCGAACTGCAGAGCAAGACGGACGAGCAGTCGCGACTGCTCAACGACTTTGCCGCGCTGAAGAGCCGCTTGCACAACGAAAACGCGGACTTGGAACATCAAGTGGAGGACCTGGAGAACCAGGTGAGACGGATGGACGAGCAGGGATTGGGACAATGCTATCACCATGGACATTTGATCACAGGTGAATTCGCTGCATCGCCTGAAGAGTCAGTTGGTCAGCCAATTGGAGGAGGCGAAACGAACCGCCGACGAGGAAAGCCGCGAGCGGCAAACCCTCGCGGGACAGCTAAAGAACGTGCAGCACGAGAACGACTCATTGCGCGAACAGCTCGACGACGAGCAGGAGGGCAAAGCGGAATGCCTGCGTCAAATCAGCAAACTGAACGCGGAGATCCAACAGTGGAAGGCGCGGTTCGAGTCGGAAGGATTGGTCAAGATGGAGGAGATCGAGGAGGCCAAGCGCAACTTGCAGAAGAAAGTGCAGGAGCTAACGGACGCCAACGAAGCGGCCAACACAAAGGTGATTAGAGCGAACAGTGATCAGCAGAGCAACGGAAATGGCTTATTGTGCTCAGATCGCCAGTCTGGAGAAGACACGGCACAAACTGATGGGCGACTTGGACGACGCCCAAGTGGACGTGGAACGCGCCGCTGCCTACGCGGGCGCGTTGGAGAAGAAGCAGAAGGGCTTCGACAAGATCATCGATGAGTGGCGCAAAAAATGCGACGACCTCGCGGCTGAGCTGGACGCATCGCAACGCGACGCGCGCAATTTAGCCACGGATCTCTTCAAGGCAAAAACGGTGCAGGACGAACTGGCGGAGGCGCTGGAGGGCACGCGACGCGAAAACAAATCGCTGGCCCAAGAGATCAAAGACCTGACCGATCAGCTCAGCGAGGGAGGCCGATCAGTGCACGAGCTGCAGAAGGTCACTGAAGCGGCAGAACAAAAGCAAACGGAACAAACCGAGTTTAGATCGTACGCCGACTTGAGGTGGAGAAAGAAGAGATTCAGCACGCGCTGGACGAGGCGGAGGCGGCGTTGGAAGCGGAGGAGAGCAAAGTGTTGCGAGCCCAAGTCGAGGTCCAACCGCAGCAGCCGAATTGAGACGCGGAATAATCATTGATCGTCCCCTTTTGAAGGTGTCCCAAATCCGATCGGAGATCGAAAAGCGCATCCAAGAGAAGGAGGAGGAGTTCGAGAACACGCGCAAAAACCACCAACGGGCGTTGGAAAGCATGCAGGCGACGCTGGAGGCGGAAAGCCGGGGCAAGCAAGAAGCACTGCGCATCAAGAAGAAGTTGGAGAGCGACATCAACGAGTTGGAGATCGCATTGGACCACGCGAACAAAGCGTACGCGGACGCACAGAAGACGATCAAGAAGCACCAGGAACAGATCCGCGAGTTGCAGCTGCAAGTGGAGGACGAACAACGCCAGCGGGACGAGCTGAGGTGGGGGAGGGGAAGGGAAATACCGAAAAGGAAGGCACGGCAAACTACGGCACACACCTGGCCATTTCAGAGAGCAGTTCCTGAACAGCGAAAAGCGCAACCAGATTCTCCAGAGCGAGAAGGAGGAGTTGATGCACCAGGCCGAACAGGCGGAGAGGGCACGCCGTGCGGCGGAGGCCGATTTGGTAGGACAAAAAGGGGAGGGAGGGCATTTCGAAGTGCAAACCGCCAACTGACAGATCGAACTGCGCGAAGCAGTCAACGACCTGTCGAACCAAGTGAACAGTCTGAACGGATACAAGCGCAAATTGGAGGGCGAACTTCAAGCATTGCACGCGGAATTGGACGAAACACTGACGGAACTGAAGAACGCGGACGAACTGAGCAAAAAGGCGTAAGTGTGCCAAACTAACGGGCCAAACGGAAAAAAACAAACAAAATAAACAGATCGGCGGACGCGGCACGACTTGCGGAGGAACTTCGCCAAGAACAGGAACACTCGCAACACGTGGACAGACTACGGAAGGGGCTGGAACTCCAAATCAAGGAGATGCAAGTCCGCTTGGACGAGGCGGAGGCGGCGGCACTCAAAGGCGGCAAAAAAATCATCGCCAAGTTAGAGGAACGGATCCGAGCCTTGGAGCAGGAATTGGATGGCGAGCAGGTCGAGGGGGGGGGAGGCCTAAGGCAACCGCAGAACAAAAAGCAACCGAAGCCAATTTCAGCGCCGTCACCAAGAAACAGACAAAAACTACCGCAAGGCTGAGCGGCGTGTCAAAGAGCTTGATTTCCAGGTTTACCAGAGTTTAGTTTTTAAATTCATTGAAGTACTTAAGGTGGAAGAAGACAAAAAGAACACGGAACGTCTGACGGATCTGATCGACAAATTGCAGGGCAAATTGAAGGTGTACAAACGCCAAGTGGATGAGGCGGTGAGCATTCCGACAGATCAAAGCCATATTCATTCATTTCAATTTGCTTAGGAAGAGGTGGCGGCCACCAATTTGGGCAAGTACCGCCAGCTGCAGGCACAGTTGGACGAGGCGGAAGAGCGTGCCGATATGGCGGAGAACTCATTGAGCAAATTGCGAGCCAAGAACCGCTCTTCGGCGTCAATTGCGCCCGCTTCGGCCTCCGGCCTGGCCACTTCCGCCAGTGCCGCCGTCCTCCGGTCCACTTCTTTTGCGCGTAACAGCTTCGCCGACTATTGAGAGAATGTGCTAAGATTGTTCCTATCCGTCCTCCGTTTCCTCTTTGCTTTGTTCTCCCTTTCCATTCGTTTGTCAATCCCTTTAAATGTGTCCACTCATTCACATAAATAATCTATGAAATTGCCCTGGCGGAAAATGTGCCGAAATTAGCCCCCGAAACCCTCACAAAATGTTAATGTTCTTTCTAGCGAATACATAGCCAAAAGAATAACCCTTTTCCCTCCCCCTTTTTATTTTCGTTCATTTGTGCTCATTTTGGTGATGATGGCGGTGGTGGTGAAATAAACACATGTTTTAAAAGTTTGCTTTTGCTTAGAAGGAAACATTTCAATTAATTAATTGAATTAATAAGGGAGAGTCACAAATTGTCTTTTAACCCCAATCATAGGATAATGCTTTGCTTATATGTCAAAGAGCTTTTTTAACCCTAGACCGGTTCTTCCATTTTTACAAGGGAAAATCCTAATTTTTTTAAATTGCAAATTTTTTGACATTACTAGCGGGGGATGCGCCTTCGGCGCATCCCCCGCTAGGCAGTACGATTGTGTTGTATTATGAATGATAAAAATGACTATTATGGCTCGGCCGCTTCGCGGCCTCGCACCCGTCTCTTGGCAATTTCTTTGGCACAAAATTTTAACATTCTACTGATCTTTTTGTTTCTTGTCATTTGTTAAACACCCTCGGCATTCCAATCACTGCGACTTATCTCAACAATTCTGCATCACTGGGACACTTAATTCATTACCATTACAATCACTGAGACCCAATTCTCTGGTATTACAATCGCCGTAACTTAATTCTCTGGCATTCCATTTACTTGGACTTATCTAACCAATTCTGCATGTTGAAAGACTTATCGCGGTGCACCCCAAAACGTCGTCGGCCGAAACGTCGTCGGAAGACTTTTTGAACCATAACTTTGTTCACTGTCAATCAAATTAAGAATTGTTGGTGTTGTTCGATAGCTCTATGTGTTTATTATTAATTTGCAAAATCTCAAAAATTTTCGTTAAGTTTCAAAAAAGTTATGGCCAAAAGGAACTCAAAAACCTAGTATTTCGAACTTTTTTTGCTCTGATTTTTTTGTGCATAAATAAAATTTTTTGAAATTTGCAGGCTAATAGCATTTTTCGAATGCTTTCGAATAATACCAAGAATGTTTAATTTGGTTGAGAAAGAAAAAAGTTATGGTCGAAAAATTCGTTCGACGACGTTTCGGCTGACGACGTTTTGTCCTACTCCGGACTTATCGCACCAATGATTTGGTTGCTTTAGAGAAAAGTTATTTATAAGTAAATTTTGTTAGATATGTATTTTGATGGTTTTTAAATACCTATGTAACGACACAACACCGTTGGGTATATGTGAACTGGCTATATAAAAGCTTGTTTTTCAGATTTTCATTCATTATTTTTTTTCCAAAATTTTATTCCGAAAACCGAATCCACCTCCCTCCTCCCCAAAAAGGCTCTGTTCATTTTACATAACCATGGATTCTCAAAACTTTCGTTTTATCAATTTAATGCAGCATAACTTGATACAAACAGACAGTTCACAAAAATTTTATTGCCTTTCACCAATTTACAAAACGGCACTATTTAAGGTCAATTTAAGCCCTCCCTCGCAACAACCTCCACAATCGTCCTCCGCGACCCATCAAGGAGGTCATCATCGCCACACATCTTCAGGCCATCACCGTTCGTCTGGAATGACTGCTTCTTCTTCGCGTGCTCCGAATAGGACACGTACCGGAGATGACCTGCACATTGGCAAGTACAAACTGCTGAAAACAATTGGAAAAGGCAACTTCGCAAAGGTATGTTATTGCGGTTATAAGTTTCTAAAAAATTAATGATTGATAGGTCAAATTGGCAAAGCACGTGCCGACCGGAGTGGAAGTAGCAATCAAAATCATCGACAAAACGGCACTGAATCAGAGCAGCTTGCAGAAGGTTGTCTGTCTGTTTAATGGTGAATAACTGAAGTAATGAGAAGTTTTTTCCTAGCTTTTTCGTGAAGTCCGGATCATGAAACAATGCATTGTAAGTGACGAAACGGCGCGTGCAAATCCCGAATCACTTGAGACCGACCGAATAACGGAAATGCATTCGATCAGAGGATGCGTTTTCAGCACGAGGGCACTCGTTTTTGTCGGCAATGGGAACAAAGTTGGCGGTGAGTTGGGAGGAGGGCATTTATTGTGCAAATTTGTTTTTAATTATCTGGGCATTTTGCTTGTACATTTGTACGTGCATTCATTGGTTCAATTTTTCGAAAGGTTTTGCATTGGCAAGGGCTTCCGGCTTCAAAGTGAATTTGGCACTTGCCCGTGCCGTGAAAAAGGCGGCGCGCGACCTTTTCCACATCGAATTGCACGAGGACAGAACCGTCTTCCAAGTCTGTGCTGCTGCGTTTGCGTTTTGTTTTTCCTCACATTGATTATTTTAGGACTTTTTCGCCGAGTGCCGATATTCGCGCATTTTCGTCCAACGCCAAGTGGAGGGCTATGGCCTTTGTGCGCACCCGCGGCTGCTGAAGAAATTGTGCGAAGCAACACAAATTGGACACAGGGAAGAACTTGGCCAATTGGTTTCTCCGAAACCAGCGACCGATCGTACAGCACCGACCGCCGATTTCATGTAAAATACCAAATTTCGATGAAATGGAAGGGGGGGGGGGTGCCCCTTTCCCATTGCCATATAAATTATGCCTTTAAATCGTTAAGCAGAATGGGCCTCCATCAAAGTCCATCGATGCCGCCAATGGTGATGAAGGCACTAGCGGCAAACGACAATGATTTCACAATTTCTTCAACTGCTTCTGATGAGGCAGCAACAACAACGGAAGGCAAACTGACAAAGTCCGCAACCGGTGCACACATTTCCGCCGACCCAACACTCTCTCATATCGTCGACATTGGCGCACAAACGTCAACAGCCGTACAAAATGCAAATTTTCCTCGAGGATCACGAAATCGCCAAACTTTTCATGGACATATACAGGTCAGTAGCAAAAATGAATTACAGGCAGCAGTAAGCCGAAGTGATGTATAGAAAAAGATAATTCGAAAGTTAAAAGTGTTTTTAATCAGATTGCCACCCTGGTGTTTGCTGTTCTTCTCTTTAACTCTTTTTTCGACGTTGGTTCTGCGCAAAGTCCGAATGTCACCCAAAATATCTCAGCGAGTACAAAGGATTTACACCATGAAGCACAACCCGGCGGCAGCAGAAACGGTGGAATGCCTCTCTGGTCTTGGTTCCTCCTCAGCGGCATCATTTTCATCGTTGTTTGGTTATCTAACAGTTTTGCAATTTAAGTTAAATTTATCAATTATTTTGTTTTCAAGGCAGCATTTGATCGGGACAAGGCCAACTACGAAGCAACGGTCCGAGAGCATGTTCGTCAAAATGCGATGCCGCGATGAGCGTTTCGAGGACGAAGAAACGAAAGCGAACGCAACAAAAGCCCAAAATGACTTTGACTTTTCAGCAGAGACTTAATTATGCTAATTAATTGTTTGTTTGTAAGTAATTAGTCGTCAGCCCTCCGGTACTCTTGCACTTTGTATCCGCTTTTTTTTTTTCGCATTTTTCAATTTTTTTTACTTTTTTATTGTCACAATTGCTTTAAATATCAAATAAAGGCGCTTTATGTGCTTATTGGATACAATTCCGCGATTTGGGTCCACAAATTAAAAAAAATGTCCGGTCCTCCAAATTGCCTACGCCACAAAAAATCGGAAATGTATGTGGAAAAAAGTGATCTTTGCGTGCCAAATCTCGTTTTGTGTTGCTGCTTGAACTCACGGTTCTTCCTTGAATAGCATATCCAAAGCGGTTGATTCCGGTCCTTAATCCATTTGTAGCGCATTTCGTTGCCACAGTCACAAAAACGAGTGGTGTGTAGAAGCTTAAGTTCTCTGAGCCATTCTTCGAATTTTTCGTCTGGTAGAGCCAAAACTTTGAATAAATCATCAAGTTTTAAATTTTTAAGTGTTTCCATTAATCTAAAAGCAATTGTGACAATAAAAAAGTAAAAAAAATTGAAAAATGCGAAAAAAAAAAAAAGCGGATACAAAGTGCAAGAGTACCAGCCCTCCGTCGCTTTCAATGCTTTGAGCCAATCTTTCGCGAGATTTCCCAAGCCCTGACCTTTCTTTTGTTGAGATCGTTTTTCTCCCAATCACTGCCCAAATAAATGAAAGCCATCTGCCGATCGTTTTGAGCTTCTTTCTTTTCTCGCACAATCCCATTTCTGACAGCGCGCCGTCGAGTGGATTCATAGAGTGTGCATGTCTCTCACATTTCCTTCTGTCTGTGCCTCCCCCTCAAAAAGGTGCGTCAGCCGTCGTCGTTCTCCCAAAGCCTTCCGCCGGCCAATCGATTTGTGACCATTAAATTTTGTCTGGTTCTTTAGCCCCTTGCCCACTTCTCATCCTTTATTCTAAACAATCCCTCATGGACGGTAAAAAAGAAAAAAAAGCGACAATAAATCTTTATGGATAATTATGGGAAAAAATTGGCGTTCTGTCACATTTACTTTTTATCTTTATTTCTCTCACTTTTACGTACTATCTCTTCATCCTTAATAATGTAAAGAACAATATTTACTTCGTGACGTTTAACTTTTTTCCTGCACGTTAAATCCACTCCAAATTTTGCATATCGATAGAGAAAAAAATTCTGAATCGATTAATAAGGAAATTTAATACAAAAATAAGGCTCACTCAAAAGTTATTTGGTGAAAAATTTTGTGAATTTCTTTTCCTCTCCTTTTAGCGTACTATTTTCATGTCTCTAACACATTAAAATTCATGAAATTCGCAAATTCTAATAATTTTGGTTATAAGGGTACAAAATCACTTTGAACATTTAGAATCAATAGAAAAAAATAAATTTAGCATTTTGGTTAGAAAGAGCTGCCTAGGACTTGAGTTATAACGTGATGAACATTTGAAACTCTCACAACTTTTTTCTGAGATGTCAAATTGCTTAGCATTCACTTAGAAAAAGATTCTCCTTTTCAAAATCTTTTTTTAGATACCAAATTTGTTCATTTTTGTTGGGAATGAAGCGTATTATGGCTGATCAAAATAAAAAATACAAAAAAGGCATTTACCAGTGTAAGTGGGGAACCGCCCAACTCGCCGCGGCCAACTCGCCGCGGCCATCTCGCCGGGGCCAACTCGCCGCGCGCTTTCTCGCCGCGGGGCCAACTCGCCGCGCCTTGTTTTTGGCTATCTCGCCGCCAGATTTTTCGTTGAAAAAATGCATTAAAAGCAAAAATTCTTTAACAGTTAATTGTATTCAATGTGTTATATTTCAGCAAAGTTTCTCTCCAATAATTGGAATTTTTCGATTTTGATTTTTAATCTAAAATGGTTTAAACGATTTTATTGGAGCACTGATGAGTATCAGGGATGACTTTCAGTTCGTTTCCGTGTGTGTAAACAAAGGTTGAACAAAATGTGAAATTTAAAAGAACTTGAATTTTCAACTTTTTTATCAGTATTTTGGGTTCGGGGTTCGGAATTTCTGGTTTCAAATTGTGTTATGGACCAGTGTTTGTTATTTTAATGATTCTTTTGAAATAAATTAATGCATTTTTTAATTTTATATCAAAATAATGAGGTAACCTTTCAATGAAAAAATCTGGCGGCGAGATAGCCAAAAAACAAGGCGCGGCGAGTTGGGCGGCGGCGAGATAGCGCCGCGGCGAGTTGGCCGCGGCGAAGTGACCCCGACCCTGTAAGTGCATACGGACCGGGTCAGTTTAGTCTGGCCGGTTTAGTCTGGCCGTTTTAGTCTGGCCGGTTTAGTCTGAGGGGACGTTTTAGTCAGGGGGTCGTTTTAGTCTGGCAAGCTGTTTTTGTGCCACATGGGTTATATTCTGATTTTTTTCTAAAAATGTTTAATTTATTATAAAAAATATTTATCAATGTGTTAACAACAAAAAAAATAACAAAGCATTGAAAAATTACGGGCGCATTTCATAATTTCGAGAAACACCAACGAGCAAATGGTTGATGTTATCGGGATTAACATTGACATTGGCATGGTAATTGTGGTCATTTTGGTAGGAATTCGCTTCTTCATACTTTTCACCAAGTGAAAAAAGCAGAACTGCACACGACAGAGTGGCAACATTGTACGGACAGCAGCAACCATGGCCTGCTCGAAGTCCAACGATATGGTTTCAGGTGCAAAATTCGGCCATTTATGGACAATTAGTTGAAGCATCCGTGTGTAAATCATTTCACATTTTGAAGTGAGAAGGCAGTACGCAATCGGAAAAACCCATTTAACACGTCTAAAAAGACAACAACAAAAAACGTGAAAACATAGGCTTTTACTTTGCGAGAAGAACATAAATTTGGCTGAACAAAGGCGGCGCCAAACTGAAAGTGCCATCTGCGTACACATTTTTCATAACACCAGTCCATTCCGAAGTCGAAGAACGAGCAAATATCAAAATTCTTAATATGGAAATTAGTGAGATTTAATGGATTTTTTCACCTTTGCGGTGCAGCCTGTCCCTGAATTTGAAAAACGCCGGTATCTGCCAACAAAAAATTCTCCTCGTCAGTCTCTGTTCGACTGTACATTCTGTACGAGGGCGGCAATTCCAATGCTTCCAAACTGAATGGTGCAGCAGGTGGTACATCTTCGTCACGACGAACACGTTTTATAACCTAAAGCAAAGGAAAAAAAAAAATCAAATTTTGGCATAAAAATTTGCAAACGTTGACCTTTTTTGTCGCAGCTTTGGTCGGAAAAGCTGCCAACACGGGGGTTGCTGTGTTCTGCAATACTTGCGCACGAATAGTAGCCGGCGCTTCGCACGTCTCAACTGCACGCCGCTTGAGCTGGGTCACACGTCGCTGACACTCCACTTGTGCGGCGCTCATGTCGCATGTGTGGCTTCCAATTATTTTGAGGACATTACCATGAACTCATTCATTCAACTGTATATCATAAACATCATCTCATAACAATAAAATAACAAACAATTCGTTTTGAAAAATTCAGCACATGAGTTATCTCTAAAACATGAGAGACAAAGTAGTTTGCATCTCATAACAATACATTTTAAAAAACTGACTAATTTCACTTCTGTGTAACACTATTGTTTTGTCAAAAAATTGACACATATTATTGTGTCACACAAAGTCACACAACACACTATTGTCTAACATAAAGCACACACCACACTAATGTGGTTGACTGCACACTAATATCTGGCATAAACCACATACAGTCATGGTCATAAGTGTTGTCCCATCATGCTTTGAAAAAAATAATTGCGTATAAAATTGTCATTTTCCAATTTCAACAGATAAGTAGCATACCATTGGATAGCATTTTTTATGGGCTTTCCAATGATACCATATTTGCATTTGTGACATAAACATTTATTTGATTTATTTGCATGACACACATTAGTGTCTCACACGAAAGTCACAGAACAAACCACTAATGTTTTATCAAAAGCATGACACACATTAGTGTCTCACACGAAAGTCACAGAACAAACCAAAGATATGCATTTCTATTTCATTAAAAGTTCAAATAACATTAAGCATAAGCATAATTATTTCACGTAAAGAACACAAAAACAAAATAAACAAACAAACAAACAACAACCACTAAATCAAACTCAAACAATATACTGATAAATTTTTTCGTTTACAAAAAACAAATTTATATAACAAATAACTTAATAAACTATGAACATAGATAAAAAAAAAGCAAATACCGTAAATCCGCTATTTGAAGGCCCGGGCCTTCTATTGTTCAACCCCTCCAAAAAGGGGCCTTTAATTGGAGGGGGCCTTCTACCAGAGAGGGGCCTTCTATTTTTCAACCCCTCTATAAGTCAAATGTGAATTGCCTATTTTTTGTACCTCTATTTATTCATTATAACCATTTTTACATTCAAATTTCATGGTAAATCAGGGCTCGGATCGAAAATTTTTTAAAATAAGAACATCAAGGCCAAAAAATAAGATTTTAGGGTCAAAAATAAGAACATTTCCTAAAATTGCTTCAAATCAGTTCTTTTTACAATTTATTCGATCAAAAATGTTTTAAAGATTATATTTTCACCTCCCATTATCGATTTTAACAATTTTGGTGAGGAATTAAACAAATCGTAAATTTCATTGCATTAGGAATCAAAAAATCAGATTTTTAAACTTTTTAAGGACAGATCCGAGCTCTGTGGTAAATTTGTAATTTTGAATAAATTTAGTTAAACAAATTTGCTTATACCAATTTCTGAATACAAAAATTGACCGTCATTTTCCAATTAATCTGCGCAAAAAAAGGCAAAAAAAATTTGTTAGGGGTTTTAAAAGCAAAAAAAACAAAAATTGAACAGTAATTTTCCAATTGATCGGCGCAAAAAGCACAACAAAAAATTCGTTAGGGGTTTTAAAAGCAAAAAAAAACAAAAATTGGACCGTAATTTTTCAATTATTCGGCGCAAAAAGCACAACAAAAAATTCGTTAGGGGTTTTAAAAGCAAAAGAAACGAAAAATCAGACCGTAATTTTTCAATAATTCGGCCCAAAAAGCACAACAAAAAAATCATTAGGGGTTTCAAAAGCAAAAGAAACCAAAAATTAGACCGTAATTAATTGGCAGTATGACGAAAGGAAAAGCACAGAAGCGGAAGAAACAAAAGCTGAACAAGAAGGAGAAGCAGAAGAGGAGGAGGTAATTTTTCAATTATTCGGCGCAAAAAGCACAACAAAAAATTCGTTAGGGGTTTTAAAAGCAAAAGAAACGAAAAATCAGACCGTAATTTTTCAATTATTCGGCCCAAAAAGCACAACAAAAAATTCGTTAGGGGTTTCAAAAGCAAAAGAAACCAAAAATTAGACCGTAATTTTTCAATTATTCGGCCCAAAAAGCACAACAAAAAAATCGTTAGGGGTTTTAAAAGCAAAAGAAACCAAAAATCAGACCGTAATTTTTCAATTATTCGGCCTTCTTTTTTTTGAATTCATTTTTAACGCAAAACAAATACAAAACGCCACCCCACATTCAAAAACTGGGGTCCGTATCGTTTTGGCGCCGACGATTTGGCGCCGACGTTTTGGCGCCAGGGTCGTTTTGGCGCCGACGTTTTGGCGCCGACGTTTTGGCGCCAAGCCATAATAAAAAAAAGAAAAACACCCAAATTTAAAAATTTTCGAAAAATTTTGTAAAACAACAAAAAAACGTATTTTTCGCGAAGGTAATACTGCCGATGGTTGTTGGTTGCCCCCCTTTTTGAAGAAAATTTTTTTGTTTTCAAAAGTCATGAAAACATGCTTCCAATGGTTTTCAGGGTCGCTGCTCACGAACCAGGCATCCATTTCGACCAATTCGGAACCCGGAGCCGAAATTCGAATAAAAAATCGAAAATAAAAAATTTCAAAATTCTCTTTTTGTTTCTAAAATAGATTAAAACAACCAAAACGTTTTGGCGCCGACGTTTTGACGCCATGTAGGGGGGGGGGGGTAGAAATGATGAAATCGTTATAATTTTTCTGACGAAGTCTATCAAAGAGCTGAGCAGAAGGGCACCGATGGGAAGTATGCGTCATTTCTTGCTGGACTTGAGCCACCGCGGAAAGCTAAGAAATACCAAGCGGCTGATGAGCGCCTCTTCAATTTGGTGCAGAATTACATCCCGGTGAACCCGAACAATGAAAATGATCACAATTACCACATAAATCCAAATTTTCATATTATTTTAGAATTTCTCCGTGGAATTTCGCGCAATTATCATATGAACCCATAAATTGTTTCCATTTCTTCATTTTGTTAAGTTTATTATATTTAACGAAAAATTTCATTTTTTGTTTCCATTTCTTCATTTTGTTAAATTTATTATATTTAACGAAAAATTTCATTTTTTTATAATTTTTACAATTTCTTCCTGCCTTTTTTTCATTTTTGGCTTGGCGCCAAAACGTCGGCGCCAAAACGACCCTGGCGCCAAAACGTCGGCGCCAAAACGTCGGCGCCAAATCGTCGGCGCCAAAACGACCTGGTCCCAAAAACTGGAACTGACAAACACTCAACTTTATTATATAGGATTACATTATGTTACTGAATAAAAATTAAATTTATTTGCACTGTGAGCCCATAATTGACTCGCTGTGTTAATTGGTTTTTTTCAGCTGCTTTGTGAGCAATACAATGGCATCATCTGAAGTTACTTATTCGCTAAATTTTGACATTGATGAAGTTAAAACCAAAAGTGTTGAAAGACTTATCGCACCAATGATTCATTTGGCAAGTTTTGAAAAATTTGAGACACTAACGAAACTAAATTAAACTTAAACCAATCTCGATTAGCAATTATTATAGGATTCATATTTCAATTGACTCGATGATCAGATCACTTCGCTCCATGCCAATCGTTGTCCGTCCGTGGTTAATTCGGCTGTTGACCGGAACAATGTCATTTCTCGGGTAAAGAAACGTCTCGACGGCTTCATCGCCTCTGGCACTCAAATAATACAGCAACATCCGCTCGCCAATGGAAAAGTGTTGAAGAAATTGAAAGAAGCATTGGATGCCGTGGCATCGTCGGGTGGGAGACGAAATGCAAGAAATGCATGCGGTTGTTCCTCCGTCCTCTTTTAGGCGATCAGCTCCTTTCCATCGCTGTCAATTTCGTTCGAAACCCTGAAAATGCCGCGTTGAGGGCGCAAGTGGTTGAAGAGAGTAAAATCACCTTGCTCTCCGTCGTCCGATTGCTTGTCATGGCGGACATGGTTCATCTGCTAACTGTTTTATTTTCGGCGCTATATGGAAAGTGACAGGTTTTGAAATTTTTTCAACTTTTTTTTGGTCAAAATTTTTTTTTGTTTAAAAAGTCCTGAAACCAAATACCCGGGGGTTTTAAAGGTCGCTGATCACGAATATGACAATTATTTGGGCCTGATAAGCAAATTTGGCGCTAGTTATAAAGTGATAGATTTTGAATTTTATCAAAAACCATAGGGGGACCCTATTGTTTTGTAAAAAAATTTTTGGATAAAAATCGTGAAAATACTTTTTATTCACCATAATTGTGCTATTAATACTTAATTTTCATCGTTATGTGTAAAAAAACAAAAAAAAATTTTGACCAAAAAAAAGTTGAAAAAATTTTTCAAAACCTGTCACTTTCCATATAGCGCCTTATTTTCTATATGCAATTTTTTTTATTTCAGATTGATGTTGAAATATTATTGAGACAAGTCGAGACGGTAATTCATTTTATATTAACTGCTTTTTTATCCATAATTTTTACAAAAGGTCCGTGAAAAAGTCGACGATGTTGGGACAGCAAACACCGAGAAGCAATTGGTACAAACCTACCGAAATTTGGAGGTGGAACTGAAGGAGTTGATTGAAATGACCAAAAAGCGAGTCCGGGACGTCAGAGACCCGGCGATGCAAGACGACATGCAGGCGGCCATTTCCGTGCTGAACGCGACCACGCCGATAATGTTCGCTTCGTCAATGGTCCGTGTCTTCGCCTTTTATTTCTTATCCGCTTCCATTTTTAGGCGGTCGTTTCACATCCCGAACTCGAAGGCTTATACATAAACCGAAAGTTTGCAGCCGAAGAGATCCATCGTGCTCTCGGTTGTCTGAATGATGTGCTCCAGGGAGAGCTACCGACTGAAGACCTTGCCATTTCGCAACATGGCGGCATCAACCAACTCGTCCTCGACTTCGACAAATTCCAAGTGCTCCCATTTCCTCTTGATTTTTTTCGAATGCTTTTTGTTAAGCGTCGCGTTTACATGGAACCAGCCGAGTATCACCAGCACAGACACCGGCCTCAGCTGGAAGAACTGCTCGAACAGATCGCCAGGGGCTGTGGTTTCATTGCGGATCAGTATTGTGTCAACCGACAAGAACGCCATGGACAAGTCATTGCCGGTGTGAACAACCTTCGTCAAGCGCTTCAAGATTTGCTGACGGAATATGAAAAGAACGTCTGTCTAATGGGGGGGGGTCCGAAATTTTGTGGGCCACAGGAATCCTAAAAGCGGAAAATTAGAAATAATTTGTCATTTTACAGGTTGGAAGAATTGAACCTTCAGAGGATTTGGACCTTTCGAAAGTTTATCTCGCGCACAAAGTGCGTGACTTACGGCGACATTTGAGACGCGCCGTCGTCGATCATGTCAGTGACATTTTTCTGGACACAAAAACGCCACTGCGCCGTTTGGAAGAAGCTGCACAGAAGGGCGACTTCAGCGAGACACAAAATGCCTCAGAGATATTTCAGGAGCATGCAGTGAACATTGTGGAAGTGAGGGGCCAAAGCGATGGAGGAGGGGGCAGGGACGGTCCCAGGATTTCGACTTGGGGGTGGGGTACCTCCTCCGGGCGACGACCTTTTTTTTTGCTTTTCACACCACTTCTTTTTGCGGCGGTTTACAAAAAACTTTTTGTGGAACAGGGGGTCCGGCGGTGCCGATAGGCGCCGCCGGGAAATGTTTTTCATTTTATAATGCGCTTTGTTAACGAATTTTGTCCAAAAATGACAAATTTTGCCATTTTAGCAGATTTTCATCAAAAAATTCTGGATTTTTTGATAAATTTAGCGAAATTTTTTGGAAAATTTGGTTGCGGCTAAGTCTGGGGGAGGGTACCAACAAGTAAAATCTAAAATTTTCAGCAAAATACTAATTTTTCCTTAAAAATTTCGGGTGCGGAGGGGCCTTGGGGGGGGGGACGATTTCGTCAGTATTCGGTTTTATTAATTTTCCTATGGGATGGGAGTGCGTGCCCATGTCCATCTTCCTCTCCCCTATCTTTGCTTTTCTCAGATCGCTCGTCTCGTGTGCGACACTTCGTCCGACGTCGACGGGGTGAGGGTGCTACGCTATTCAGCACTTCTCTGTGAAAAGATCGCTCCTCAGGTCCGTCAGTTGATTTTAAAAATAAATTTTTAAATATTCTAGGTGTAAAAGAATTTAAAAACGAAAGAATAGTAATAAATGTTAATTAAGGTTGTTAATGCTGCTTTTTTGATTTGTGAAAAGCCTGAAAGTGTCCCGATGAAAGTAATTTTGGACTTACCCCCCTCCCTTCCCCTCAATTGGTCTCACTTTAATCCTAAGGAAAACATGGCCCAATTTGCCACGGTTTGGTCTGACCGTGTTCGAGTTCTTACAATGGCATTGGACGCGCTTATTCCGTTGGATGATTTTTTGGCCGTTAGTGAGGTGCACATAAACGAGGATTGTCGGCATGGGATTAAAGTTCGTTTGTTCTTTGGAGATAGTTATCGTTAAGCGTCAGATTGATTTAATTAATAAAACATTTTTTGATTTTTATTTTTCAACTATATTTTTCGAGCTCATAAATTTTAAGGAAAGTTGTGCCATAATTTTAGTCTTTCAATTTAATTATTATTGTTCTGGTGCCTAATTTTATGGCTCCGGGGGTGGCACGTACGGATTTAAATTGCAAAAGTGGTTCTTGACACAACTCAATTGCCAGGCAATCGTCGAGGACAACGGATTGGTGTTGGACCAAATTGCCGGATTCATTCGCGGACGGTCGTTGCGCGTGTGCGACGTCGTGCTGAATGAGATGGGACAACTTTCGGCTAACCCTTACTGTGAAAATGTGAGGAGAGCGGCGCTGCATCTTCGCAACGAAAGTCCGTGAGACACTCCGCCTTTCTCCCCTCCCCTCCCCTTTTTTTATTCCCCTCTTCCCCTCTCTCACTCTTCCTATAACCCACTCTATTCATTCGTTTTCTGTTAGTTCTGCCACACTTTACTCACCGGGCCGGTGACATTGTCCAACGAGTTGCCGACCAACACCAAAGTGATGGCGAGCGAGAGTCCAAGAGGGACGTCGACGAAATGATCGATGCGTGTCAATTGGTGCACGAAGCAGTGACAGACATAAGACACGCGATGCTAATGAACAGAAACCCCGAAGACGTAGACTCAGACAACGAATACGAGGAAGGCAAGTGGAAAACCGACGCAAATAACATTTTTATTTGAATTGTTGGTTATGGGTTTCAGAAGGGACTCAGCCAGCGGATTCAAGCAGTCAAGCATCAGCCTCTGACATGGAGAACCAACAGCAAATCATGAGGCAACTGCCGGAAGAGTCCAAAAGAGAAATTCAAAAACAAATTGACGTGTTTAAAGTGAGTGAATTGATAATGACAAATGATAATGTGCATTTGGTGTTAATTTTTCTTTTAGATTACACAACGCAAATTTGAGTACGAAGTCGGAAAATGGGACGAAACGGGCAATGACATAATTGCATTGGCCAAGAAAATGTGTCAGATAATGATGAACATGACCGACTTCACGAAGTCTGTTTGGGCCATTGAAAATATATGTTAAATAAAAAAATTTGTTTGATCAGAGGTCGAGGCCCATACAAAACGACGATGGATGTGATTAAGGCGGCACAAGAAATTTCGGAAAACGGAGGAAAACTGAACGAATTGGCACGTCAAATTGGGAATGAGTCAGTGGAGAGCAACACCAAGAAGGACCTTTGCGCCTATTTGGAAAGGGTCACTCTGTTTTGTCATCAATTGAATGTCACAAGCAAAGTGCTTAATCGAACAATTTCTTTTGCGACCCATCCTCTGCTGGTTCAGGTCAAAGCGGACATCCAAGTGGTCGGAGACGAATTGCGAGTCAGCGGATTGGAGGCGGCCACTTCTTTGATCCAAAATGCCAAAAATCTGCTGAATGCCGTCATTTTGACTGTTAAATCAGCTTACATCGCAAGCACAAAGGTCAGTTTTGTTAAGGCGAAAGGATTTACGACGAATGAACCGCTCAAAAACTTTTTCAGTACCGACGAAAAGAGAACACCAATCCCAACGTGGTCGAATGGCGAATGGTGGCGCCTCAGAAACAGCCGCTTGTCAGTGCATCTGCTACAAAAGCGCACGGAGTGATCCGCCGTGCCTCCGTATGGAAAGGAGCGGCAAATAAGGGTTCACTACGTTCCACTCATTGAAAAACTTCATTAGAAAAAACAATATTTCATAAAATGTAAAAAAATACGGGGTGGGGGGGGGGAACAGCTCCCGGCAAAAAATGTAAAAATGAGGCTTATTTTAACTGTATCAAATTTTAAAGGAACGGCGCCAACCTCCGCCGATGCAAACATTAAAACAATTTCACATATCGACGTGAATGAACGGCAGAACACTGAGAAATTCCATAATTTAATAATTTATCAATAGAAATGCAATAATTCGTGCTGATTTGGGATACCCTCTTAAAACCTTCGGCATAACAAAGCACAATAAACGAGTCAATTATTGTAAGTATTTAAAAATTTAAATTCACGGATCTTAAAACCCCTCAGGATTTAAAACCTATCTTTTTTGAACAAGGTTGACTCGTTGTGTGCAGTCAAGGCTCATTTTTCACTTAAAAAGAATTCACTCCATAAGATAATTATTATTTTTTTGAAGACCCAAACTCTGAATAATCTGATATCCAATTGCCTTTTGTAATTTGTTTTTTATTTCAATTCAAAATTTATTTAAATCGCAGTAAAATAATTATGTGCGTCAAGGGCATATATTGATATTATTTATTCGAAAAAGGTTACATTCCCTGCTTATTCTCTCTTGTATGCTTTTATTGAGATTATTTTCGTTTTAGGGAATGGGGGGGAGGAAAGGAAATGTGTATTTATTTGGTTGGGGTGGCGAGTGTTGGGAAGTGCCGGGTGAGAGAAGGGGAAAAGGGAAGGAAAGAAAGAGGACAAATTCGGTTCATTGGGTTCGAGAGAGAAAGAGTACGGACGAATGGAGGGGAAGAGAAGTCATTCCTTCTCGTTTCTCTTCCCTTTTCTCTCCCCCACCCTCGCTCCGCTGCCGCCGCCGCCAGCGATTGGCTGTGTCGCTGACGTGGACCAATGGGCTTGTGCCCCGGCAGAGTAACGCCGGCGTGCGTTTCCGCGGTGTGCACTTCGCGACGCTGCACCACATCCAAGCCACACTTTTCGTTCTGATTGCTCAAATCACTTTGTGTGATTGCAATTGGAAAAGACTCGCTCTTGACAACCAAAAAAACATTACAATATTATCAATTTTCAGATTTACAATCTCTTAGGGATGCTCAGTTCTTTCCCCTTATTATTGTCCTTGGTCGGCCTCATCGCCGTCCACGCCGAAGTCTTCTTCAAGGAGGAGTTTTCTGATGACAGTTGGACTGATCGATGGGTCACGTCGAAGGTGATTCTGGGCATTAGTGCTTCGTTTTGGTTTTTAGTTTGGAACATTCAGAGCAAGGATGACTACGGGAAGTTCGAGCTGTCCGCCGGGAAGTTCTTCGGGGACAAAGTGCGGGACCAGGGCCTGAAGACCAGCCAGGACGCCCGGTTCTACGCCATCTCGGCCAAGTTCCCGAAGAAGTTCAGCAACAAGGGAAAGCCATTGGTTGTGCAGTTTACCGTCAAACACGAGCAGAACATCGACTGTGGCGGCGGCTATATGAAGGCAATTAATTCAAAAATATTGGAACGAATTTCCAGTTCTTAGCTCATGGCTTCTGACATCAGCCAAGAGAACTTCCACGGGGAGACGCCGTACCATCTGATGTTCGGCCCGGACATTTGCGGGCCCGGCACTAAAAAAGTGCACGTGATCCTCGGCTACAAAGGCAAAAACCAGCTAATCAAAAAGGACATTCGCTGCAAGGTGGGCACTTTTGTTGTTCATTTTCCAGTGATTCATTCATTCGTTGCTTAGGACGACGAACTCAGCCACCTGTACACACTGATCTTGAGCCCGGACAACACTTACGAAGTGCAAATTGACGGCGAAAAGGTCGAGAGCGGCGAATTGGAGGCCGATTGGGACCTTTTGCCCGCAAAGAAAATCAAGGACCCCGACGCGAAGAAGCCCGAGGACTGGGACGACAAGTGAAACAATGGGACTTTGACATAAACAAACGATGCCATCCATATTCAGGGAATACATCGACGACCCGGACGACAAAAAGCCCGACGATTGGGAAAAGCCGGAACACATCCCGGACCCAGGTTGGACAGTAACGAGCGGTCTTTGCTAGTTGTCATATGTCTGCTTTGAGATGCCAAGAAGCCTGATGACTGGGACGATGAAATGGACGGCGATTGGGAGCCGCCGATGATCGACAACCCGGAATACAAAGGCACCTGGAAGCCGAAGCAGATCAAGAACCCCAACTACAAGGGCAAGTGGATCCACCCCGAGATCGACAACCCCGAGTACCAGCCGGACGACGACCTCTACTTGCGAGAAGATTGGGGCGCCATCGGAATAGACATTTGGTGACTGACGCTGGACCGGGTGGGACTGGCGCTTTAATCAACCGAAGTTCAGGCAGGTCAAGTCGGGCACCATCTTCGACAACATTTTGGTAGCGGACTCTGTGGAGGACGCGAAGAAACACGCGGCGGACACTTTCGACCAGCTGAAGGAGGCGGAGAAGAAGCAGAAGGAAGCGCATGACGAGGAGGAGCGCAAGAAGTTCGAGTGAGTTTTGTTGGATTGGGTGATGGGAGCAATTGTGGGAGATGAACACGGGAAATTCAGGGAGGAAGAGAAGAAGCGGAAGGAAGAAGAGGAGAAGAAGCCGAAGAAGGACGAAGAGGAGGTTGAAGAGGACGAGGAGGAGAAGAAGGAGGAGGAGCACGACGAGCTTTAGGACGGCGCCCGACCATTGGCCTTGTCACTTTCCATCCTCAATGATTGCACCTTCCCGGGTTCTCCCTCATCTCTTCTTTTCGGTTCCACCTTAATAAGCTTCCCACTTTACTTAAATGTGCCCTCCCCCCTCCCCCCGTCGCCTCTTCAGGTATTTAATGGCAATTTGTTATTTAATTGGTTCAAGAGGGACTGTTCGATGATTCCTTCGACCGCCCACAATGGTCTCTCTCACCGCCTTTTTGATATTTCTTTCTGAAAGTGAATAATGAATGAATCGCTGACTCCCATCTTTCCTCCGTGCTTGTTGTTTTTCTTTTGTTCTTTTACATAAAAATATTTATTGTCCCAATTTGAAAATAAATTGTTAATTTGTTTAAATTTTTTAGTGGAAATTCGAAAGCCTTTGCAATTTTCACTTTAATTTTATAATGTTTAATGTCAATTAAACAAATTGAATTGTCACTTTCATTCCGCATTTGTCTGAAATGCGACGCAAAAACCGTCCGTCACTTCGCCCGTGCAAAAGCGTTCCGTCCTCACCGCAAATTCCAATTTTTTGGAGGCGCAAAAAACGCCGACCCCCCAGGGGCCCATTGCCGATTCGTCCGCTCGTTTCAGAATGGCCTAAATATTTTGTTAAAATGCTTTCATTTCCCCCCCCCCCCTTTTCACTTCTTTTGCCTCTGCCATTTCCAAGTGCGAATTCTGAAGGGGTTTATTTCATTTGGTCTTCTTCATTGGTTTCCGTGTCTTCTCCCTCCGTTAATTTTACCTCTTCCATTATTTTGCCCAATTTCGCGTCGCATTTTCCCTTTTCTCCGTCCCTTTTTCCCTTTTCTGTGCCTTTGTCCAACAATGTCCTCAGTCCGAACACTTTCTTCCTCTCCATTCCCAGCCGACATTGCCTTTGGGAACGGCCAATGCAGCAGTTTTGCACGGGCATTTGCGGCGTGGCGAAAGGGCGGGACGATTGGATTTGAGGGCATTGGCATTGGCCGTACGATTGGGAAGGGAATGGGAAACGGTCCTGCTGCTGCTGGGGTTGTTGGAATTGTTGCTGTTGGAAGGGCGGTTGGAAGTTGTAGGCGGAGGGACTCTGCTGCTGGGGCACGAACGACTGACGGAGTGCCGCGGAAGTCGGGTAAATAACCGGGGGAAGCACGGCACTCCCTCCCGGCGCTGTCGCGTATTTCGACGACAAAAATGGCTCATCCCTCGACGCTTTCGACTCTTTTTCAAATGGGTCTTTCACCGCTTCTACCGACTTTTCTTTCCCAATTTCATTTGCAGGAAATCTTTCTTTGGCCGAAATTGGCACTGAATTTAAAAAAGTAACAAATCAAAGGCGAAAATGGCAAAAGGAAAAACCGGGCAAAGGCGCAGTCCGCGAATATTCGGGCATCCCAATTTGGTAGGAGGAAGAAATCGGCGATGGAAACAGCGACTGTTGCGGACCGGCGCCGAACGGTTGCGAAGCGTAAGAGGTAAACGCGGAGGGAAAGGGCGACGCAGACGCACTCGGAACACAGCAGGAGGACGGCATTTGAGGTTGAGGGAACGGAAGAGAAGGGGAGCCGCAGTAGGGGCGGGGAGGCGACGGGGGCAGCGGCGAACAGCACGGGGACGGAGACGGCGGGATGGGCATGGACGGACACGGACAAGGGGAGGGGGGTTGGCATTGTGCCGAAACAGAGCCGAATTCGGAACGGGAGATGAGTAACAGAGCCAGAAGAAGGGAGGCGCGCTGCATGGGGAAAAGGGACTGGGAGAGAAACAATGGCAGGGAATTTGGTGGAGGGAGAGAATTGAGGAAGGGACGGCGGGGGGGGGGCAATTCATCCTTTAATTGGACGGTAGGCATAACACGGCGCGGGTTGGGGGGATTAACGTGTGATTTCGGAATGAATGTGCACAAGCAAAGCAAAGCTTGAGCAATTCACCGCTTAAGGGGGAGGGGGTAGAGATTAATGAACCAAAACAAGGGATAATGGGAGGACGAAAAGCAGCAAACACTAAGCATGACAATGAAGCAAAACAATTAAAATTTAAGTATCTTTTTTAGAAAAAGAAGTTTTAATGGAGCCAAAAATGGTGCTAATAGAGGGAAATGGTTAAGTTATAATAAATATATGCTTCTTTAATCACAGGAATCTCTCTAAACATTTTGCTCTTTCTCTGCTTCCGCCCTTCTGAGAAGTGCCTCAAACTCCTGCTCCCAGCCGAGCATTTTGGCCAGTCTTTTGACTCCCTCGTCGCACTTTCCTTGCCA
The DNA here is from genome assembly GCA_004148225.2 of Heterodera glycines. Classification (NCBI taxonomy): domain Eukaryota; kingdom Metazoa; phylum Nematoda; class Chromadorea; order Rhabditida; family Heteroderidae; genus Heterodera; species Heterodera glycines. Next base: position 4,960,266 of record CP049705.1, on the reverse strand, counting down.
AAAAACGTCGCTAAAAATTGCAGAAAATGTTGGCATTTCTCTCCGGTGTTATGCTGATCAAAACCCGACCGAATGTTGTCGGGTTCAGTATAACGTAACAAATCGGTGCCCGCGGGTTGGAGATTGATCAGCAGCCGGGGAGTGTCGGAGGGCACTTGGTCGACCAGCGAAGCGAACGGATGGACGACCAACGAAGTGCCCATTACGATGAGGAGACCGCACTTGGGGAAATCCTGAACAGACGGAGGTGGAAAAAGTTTAAAAATGGACACAGGGGAAAAACAACAGACGCACGCACCACCAAAGAGGAACTGAAGAAACGGGAGGGCAAACTCTCGCCGAAGAAAACGATGTCCGGCTTTACCACGCCCTTTTTGCAGCCGACGCAACGCGGCACTTTGACGGCATTCATTTGCGCTAAATAAGCGGCGAAAGGGTAATTTTAAAGAAGGGACAACAAAAACCGATGAGCCACTGCTGGCTGTATTTCTTTTTACAGGAAAGGCACGTGCTGGTACGATAGGAACCGTGTGCAGCAACGACTTTTTCCTCCTTCACTCCGGCACGGAATTCCAAACCGTCAATGTTCTGACGAATGGCAAAACAAAGTGAGAAATGAATGAATAAAGAGATTAATGCTATGGTATATGAATCCAAATAAAATTCATTTTTTAAATTCAAATCACCACAAATCAACCAATGTGTAATATTTGAAGTCTAGAAAAAGGTTCTATTTCACTTTATGAGTCCAATGCCATTAAGTAAAAATTTGATTGGACTTATAAAATACAATAAAATTTCCCCCCCCCTCCCCCTAAACATGCATAGTTATGGAGCAGCACTACAGCTTATGTTACTTATGGTCGTGTTCATTTTAAAGGTCACCTGAGTGAAGCATCGCCGAAGCAGCCCTTTGTCCGCCACCAAACGAATGAAATGATGCGCGGAAGTCGGCTTAATGGGATAAAGTCAAATTCACAACAAAAGCCGAGAATGGGAAGAACGCAAGAACCATTATGCTTTCGTGGAAAAGTGCGTTGGCCAACACAAAAAAGGGCTCGGGATTCCTTCTGAAGTAATTTATGTCGAAGATCGCCTGCGGATTTGGGATGTCGTACTGCTTCAAGTTGTCGTAGAGACCGGTGCCTTGACAAGAATTGCTTGGATTGGACGCCGATGCCTCGAAAGCGAACCGGGCGTCCGAAAGTCCGGGATGCCGGCTGACGTGGACACTCCGGCACCGACCATGAACACAATCTCGGGTCGTTCTTCGCGGATGAACGCCGCAACGCCCTCCAAGTCCAAAGATGGCAATTTTTGCTGTGGACGCGTCGCTACGTCATCTGCGAAGTGATTCTTACGCCAGCAGTTATTAATTAGTCAGTTTTCCAATAGACAATTTGATACTGAAACGCACCTGAGACCAAACTGTTGATGACGCTCTCGAAGCTGGTCACAAATTGGCTGTACAAGCTCGGCTGTGAAGCGCTGCCCGCCTCAGTTGGCACTCCCTCAACATTTGGCACCTCCGCTCCATTTTGCACTTTCTCTTCCGATCCTTTTGGCACTTCCTCTTTGTTTGGCATTCCTTTTTCATTGGATCCTTCCGCTTCGCTTTTGTCATTACAAATGCTCTCTTCTTTAGACGTCGACTCACTCACCGAAGAACAATGTCCTTCGGTTTTTCCATCATTTTCTTTTGTATTCTCCATAATTATTTAGTCTTTTTTTTTAATATTTTTCTTAATTTATTTGTTAATTATTACAATTTAATAAAAGCTAATATGTAGCAAAAAATATGTACTGGTTAAACAAATTAACAATTTATTTTCAAATTGGGACAATAAATATTTTTATGTAAAAGAACAAAAGAAAAACAACAAGCACGGAGGAAAGATGGGAGTCAGCGATTCATTCATTATTCACTTTCAGAAAGAAATATCAAAAAGGCGGTGAGAGAGACCATTGTGGGCGGTCGAAGGAATCATCGAACAGTCCCTCTTGAACCAATTAAATAACAAATTGCCATTAAATACCTGAAGAGGCGACGGGGGGAGGGCACATTTAAGTAAAGTGGGAAGCTTATTAAGGTGGAACCGAAAAGAAGAGATGAGGGAGAACCCGGGAAGGTGCAATCATTGAGGATGGAAAGTGACAAGGCCAATGGTCAGGCGCCGTCCTAAAGCTCGTCGTGCTCCTCCTCCTTCTTCTCCTCCTCGTCCTCTTCCTCCTCCTCTTCGTCCTTCTTCGGCTTCTTCTCCTCTTCTTCCTTCCGCTTCTTCTCTTCCTCCCTGAATTTCCCGTGTTCATCTCCCACAATTGCTCCCATCACCCAATCCAACAAAACTCACTCGAACTTCTTGCGCTCCTCCTCGTCATGCGCTTCCTTCTGCTTCTTCTCCGCCTCCTTCAGCTGGTCGAAAGTGTCCGCCGCGTGTTTCTTCGCGTCCTCCACAGAGTCCGCTACCAAAATGTTGTCGAAGATGGTGCCCGACTTGACCTGCCTGAACTTCGGTTGATTAAAGCGCCAGTCCCACCCGGTCCAGCGTCAGTCACCAAATGTCTATTCCGATGGCGCCCCAATCTTCTCGCAAGTAGAGGTCGTCGTCCGGCTGGTACTCGGGGTTGTCGATCTCGGGGTGGATCCACTTGCCCTTGTAGTTGGGGTTCTTGATCTGCTTCGGCTTCCAGGTGCCTTTGTATTCCGGGTTGTCGATCATCGGCGGATCCCAATCGCCGTCCATTTCATCGTCCCAGTCATCAGGCTTCTTGGCATCTCAAAGCAGACATATGACAACTAGCAAAGACCGCTCGTTACTGTCCAACCTGGGTCCGGGATGTGTTCCGGCTTTTCCCAATCGTCGGGCTTTTTGTCGTCCGGGTCGTCGATGTATTCCCTGAATATGGATGGCATCGTTTGTTTATGTCAAAGTCCCATTGGTTCACTTGTCGTCCCAGTCCTCGGGCTTCTTCGCGTCGGGGTCCTTGATTTTCTTTGCGGGCAAAAGGTCCCAATCGGCCTCCAATTCGCCGCTCTCGACCTTTTCGCCGTCAATTTGCACTTCGTAAGTGTTGTCCGGGCTCAAGATCAGTGTGTACAGGTGGCTGAGTTCGTCGTCCTAAGCAACGAATGAGTGAATCACTGGAAAATGAACAACAAAAGTGCCCACCTTGCAGCGAATGTCCTTTTTGATTAGCTGGTTTTTGCCTTTGTAGCCGAGGATCACGTGCACTTTTTTAGTGCCGGGCCCGCAAATGTCCGGGCCGAACATCAGATGGTACGGCGTCTCCCCGTGGAAGTTCTCTTGGCTGATGTCAGAAGCCATGAGCTAAGAACTGGAAATTCGTTCCAATATTTTTGAATTAATTGCCTTCATATAGCCGCCGCCACAGTCGATGTTCTGCTCGTGTTTGACGGTAAACTGCACAACCAATGGCTTTCCCTTGTTGCTGAACTTCTTCGGGAACTTGGCCGAGATGGCGTAGAACCGGGCGTCCTGGCTGGTCTTCAGGCCCTGGTCCCGCACTTTGTCCCCGAAGAACTTCCCGGCGGACAGCTCGAACTTCCCGTAGTCATCCTTGCTCTGAATGTTCCAAACTAAAAACCAAAACGAAGCACTAATGCCCAGAATAACCTTCGACGTGACCCATCGATCAGTCCAACTGTCATCAGAAAACTCCTCCTTGAAGAAGACTTCGGCGTGGACGGCGATGAGGCCGACCAAGGACAATAATAAGGGGAAAGAACTGAGCATCCCTAAGAGATTGTAAATCTGAAAATTGATAATATTGTAATGTTTTTTTGGTTGTCAAGAGCGAGTCTTTTCCAATCGCAATCACACAAAGTGATTTGAGCAATCAGAACGAAAAGTGTGGCTTGGATGTGGTGCAGCGTCGCGAAGTGCACACCGCGGAAACGCACGCCGGCGTTACTCTGCCGGGGCACAAGCCCATTGGTCCACGTCAGCGACACAGCCAATCGCTGGCGGCGGCGGCAGCGGAGCGAGGGTGGGGGAGAGACAGCGGAGAAAGTTATGGCCGAGAAGGGCTATTAAGTCAATGTGTTCCGCCATTCTCGTCCCAGGCCAATTAAGTCTCTCGAAAATAAAAGAGACAATGACAAAATAAAATCTCAAATTACATCATTCAAAAATTTTTTACTATTTAAGTTACTTAGTTAATCTTTGCTGTGTATGCCTTGTTTATTTGCTCTCTAAAAATTTTATCTTTAAAAAATAAAATTATTTTCTAAGATTTGGATACTCTAAATTAGTACAAATCTAACAAATAAATACAATTGGAAGCATGCCAAATCCCAATAAATTGTCGAAGTTTTCCCTTGTTCATCGAAATTTTTGGCAATCGGAAGTCCGACTGCCCAAAAATTTTGGAAATCTGAATTTTTCCTGGACTGTGGGAGGCCTGAAACGCACGAAAAACATGTTTTTAGCGTGTTTTGAAGCTTCTAGGATGACTTTCCATATGCATGTTTTGCATATTTGTGCATATTTTGGCATTTCGTGCATATTTGGGCATTTTTAAAAAAAACCTCTAATAGAACGGCCCCCAACAGACAAATTGGCCTTTTTGACCTCAAAAACCGGAAAATTTTCCAAAAAAAAAAATTTTTTAGCAAAATTTTCACGAAAAATATTGAATAAATAAATTTTCTCAAAAAATGGTTAATTTATGTCAAAAATAAGCAAAAAAAGCAAAATTTCGCTTTTTGGGTTGGTTTTTCGCAAAAAATGAGTAAATTTTTGCTTTATCATGTTTTTTTTCTTCTAAAATGATTTTTAATACCACATTTAGCCATTTTTTGAAGATTTTACTTAATATTTAACAAATTTGAAGAAATTTAGAGACATTACACCCTTAATTTGGAAAATTTATATGCATATTTTTCACTTTTTATGTGCATATTTTGCCATTTTTGGTGCATATTTTATGCGCATATTTTGCGATTTTATGTGCATATTTTTGGATGCCCTACCCATCACCATCTAACTCATTCATTTATTTTATTTACAAATCTTATAATTTTATTTTTGTTCCTTAGTTTCTTTTGCTCAAATGGCCACACTATCAAACACAGACAGTGAAGAAATCCCACAGAAGCGGCCACGGGAAAATGACAAAAAGGATTTAACGACGTCAGCAGAAAAAAATAACAGCGCGAATGGTGGGAGTTCAGAGGTAACAAAGAATTTTTGCCTGTTTACATTGAAAGTGTGCTTTTGATTTGTTTACTTAGCATTCCTAAAATAAATTCAGAGTGCCAAAACCACGGCTGTTTCGCACAGGGCCCCTTTTGACGCGACCCATCGCATAAATCGCCTTGGTGGAAAATACCATGTTTTATTAGCGGTGACGGGCTCCGTGGCCTCAATAAAAGTGAATGAACTGATCGCCGAATTGTACAAGCAATCACCCGAGAACCGTTTAGCAATTAAAGTCGACACTTTCTTTTATTCCGTCTAATTTTCCACAGTTCAGGTGGTTGCAACCCAAAGTGCTCTGAACTTCTTTGACGCGGCTGACACACAAGAAATTGTTTACAATGACAGAGATGAATGGAATATGTGGAAGAAGCGCGGAGACCCAGTGCTCCATATTGGTAAAGTCAATTTTATGATCGAATCTCAACAAATACAACTTTATAAAGAACTCCGAAAATGGGCTGATTCGATGCTGGTCGCACCTTTGGATGCGAATTCTCTCGCTAAGATAGCAAACGGAATTTGTGACAATTTGGTGACGAGTGTCGTACGAGCGTGGGATCAGCGAAAACCGCTTTATTTTGCTCCTGCGATGAACACAGCGATGTGAGACTTGAGAAACTTTGTACGGGTTAGGGATTCGGAAATAGTTAAGATTAATGTCCGATTCGTGATCCTACCTCGAAAACCTTTATGAAACACGCTTTCACGACTTATTAATATAAAAAATTACAAACAAAAGGGCCTCTCCCCTTTGGTTTTTAATAATTTCAGAGAGTTCAATTTTTAAATAAGTGCCAATGTTTATTAACGAATTACAGGTGGGAGAACCCATTGACATATCAACACTTGAAAACGCTGAAGGAACTGCTCCTGTACAGGGTATTTTTGAATTTTATAAGAGGTTACTAAAAACAGTTTTTCCTTAACTTAAAAAAATATATTTTTAGTTTATTTTTTCTTTGAGATTTAAATTTGTCTAATAATTTTGTGGTTTCATTGAACTTTTATTTTTTTTAATTAAGGAGATCCCACCAATTGAGAAGGAAATGATGTGTGGGGACAAGGGATACGGCGCAATGGCCTCCGTTCAAATGATAGCATCGATAATTTCCTCTGACATCAAAAACAAATACGCTGTCTATTCATACTCCTCCGAAAATGCGTCTTCTTAAACGCTTTTTCTTCGAATTTAACTTCTTTTCGTTATTTATGTTTTTATTTTATTTTTATTGCTTTTATCTTTCACTCGTATTGAACGAAAAGCGGTTTAATGCTGCTTTATTTTTGATTTTAATTTCCATTTACATTTATTTTAGCTTTCTCTTTTCATAATGTATATATTTGGCTATGGAAGTCTTCTCTGGAACCCAAATTTCCTTTACGACGAAGCAATTCAAGGCGTTGTGATTGGATACGTTCGCAGATTTTGGCATCTTTCGCCTGACCATCGGGGTACCCCCGACAACGTAACACTTCATCAAATATCATTCAAATAAATTTGTTTCAGCCTGGCCGTGTCGTGAGTTTGTTTCCCGATGTCAGTGGAAGTTGCTGGGGTATTGCGTACAAAATCAACAGGAAGAACATCGAAAGCACTTTGAAATATTTGGACCATCGGGAGAAGGCGGGGTACCAAGTGAGTGTTTGTGGGAAGAGATTCGGTACAAAAAAAACAAAACAAGAAATGGTCGTTTAAATTCAGCTAAAATGTGTCCAGTTTTACCCGGACAATGGGTCTGACCCCTTTGAACTGTGCGTGTACATCTCGGAAGCGGGCGACAACATTTATCACTCAGTGCCCACGAGCATCGACGAAATTGTCAAACAAGTACCATCCTTCCCATCCCTGCTTATTGGCCTTTCATTCCCTTGGCTTTTAGATTATTCGAAGCAGAGGACCAAGCGGAAGCAATTTGGAGTACGCTTTGCGATTGGCCGACTGTCAGCGGAGAATGGCCCCGAAAGTGTGGGATGAACACCTCTTTGAAATTGAGCAAAGGCTGGCAAGTTGATACAAACAATTTCATAGATTCCGATGGGAATGTCCGTTTCCCTATTTATTGGTTATGGAGGGGAGAGAAAATTTAAAGCCTTCATTTTCTAAAAAAAAAGGTTTTCAGTTGAAAGAATGTGAGTATTTGCGCCATGAAGACGAAATTCTGGAGAAATTGAACCACAATTTAAGCTATTTGGTCAGAGAGCGAAATAATTCTGAAGCGTAGAGATTTCGTCCCAGTGAAGAATTCTTGAGAAATTAACACTTTGATTCTGATAGTTCTTGTTAGGCGCTTCTTACTGGTCCAATTCACTGGTCTTAAAAAACTCCAAAAAACTTAAGGCACAATTTAATAACATAAAAATTTTGGGAAAACTCACATTAAATGAAGCCCGACTATCCCTCCTCTTCTGAATGTTCAACTCTCTTAATTTCGTTGACCAGTTACTTGACCATATAATTGTGAGGATTTATTGTGTTTGTTCATATGTACGCCTTACATTGTCACTCACTCAAAACCCAGCTCATTATTGTACAATTTGACTGTCTTTCATTCCCATTAATTCCCGGTCACTATTATATCATATCGGTAATTTTAAATTTGCATTGGAATTCGGTCATATTGTCTTATATCTGTGACAATTACTTACAAAAAGTATTTGGTAAATGTAACTTTAATTAACTTAAAATTGGAAAGAAATAAACTATCAAAAATTAATTTGAAGAAAATAAAAGGAATATGAGTTGTTTTATTTGGGACACGGAAGGAGTGCCTTTTCAATGTTTGTCCAAAAGATGGATCTTTTGGCTTATTGGGATCATCCGTTGGGTGCCGTTTTGACGCTTCTCCTTTGTTCTTTACTTTCCCATCCATTCCCGGTTCTTCTTTAAGTCCATATTTTTCCGCTTCGTATTCGTTTCATGCCCTGCGGCGTATGGCCTTTTCCCACTCGGCTGTCCTTTGCTTTTGCTGTGCCACCCGCTAATCTCTCCCCTCGTGCCGTTTTCGTGCGTCCCTCCCCCTCCCTCACTTCCTCTTCAACAGCAGTTTCTTTTTGTGCTCCCTCTTTGCTCTCTTTTTGCCAGCGCCGTGTTTAGTGCCAGCCGACCGCTGGCCATCGCTGTCATTTCAGCAGCAGAAAAAGCCATCCTTTTGACGGACGGAGGAAAGAAAGTGAAAAGCGCCGGGGGAGTGTTTACATAATTCGTTTGTTCTCACTTCCCCCCCCCCCTTCACCACTGACCTTTTAATATTCGCTTTTCTTTATTTTTTGCCGTCACTTTTCGCCCTTTTTTGGGTCCCTTCCCTTTTTTTACCCTTGTTACCTTTTCACTTCGTTTACCTTTCTTTTCTTTCCTCCATTGTTTTCCATTGTCTCCTCCCTTTTCCCTTTTACCTATTTAAATAATTCATTCATTCATTCCCAAAAGTGCTCTCTCTCCCCCGGCACAATTCCAATTGCTCCGCCCACCTGCTGCTTTTCCGGCCTTTGTTGTCTTCTCTCTGTCCCTTTTCCGCTTGTTTTCTGTCCGATTTTGTCCCTCCCTTTCCCACTTTTCCGAAGGGATTGCTTTTCCCCAATGAATCTCGTCCTGGAGACTTTTGAACGTGTGCTTTATCCCAGCGGAGGGGCGGCCTCTCGGCGTGCTTCGGTCTCGGGCTTTTCCGCCAAGCAGCAGCGTCCACAAATAGCCGACAGCGGCCAAATGGCAATCGCCGGTGGAGGGCGACGTCGCAGCGGCGGTAGTGCAAATATTCCGTCGCAATTTGCCCGAGCAGGCAGCCCGTTGGTGATGGCATCGGCTTCTTCTGCTGGTGCCAATTGTGTGGCTGTGAACGATTACCCCGCGCTGAAAGGGTGCAGCACAATGGAAAGGGGGCGAAACAAAAGGGAAACGAATGGAGGAGAAGCCGAAGCGGGGGGCACCAAAGCACCGAACGACGGCAGAAGCCGGTCGGGTTGAGAAGCATTTACACATTCGGAATAAGCACGAATGATTTGCCACGCATTTGCCAGGTCGGGCGCACGGAGGAAGAAAAGTGGCGGAAGTCACCCCCGGAAGCAATCGATGGTTTCGTTTCTCTTCGCCGCCATTTCCTCTTCCGCGCCGTCTATTCAGAATCGGCGCCGGAACCGACTTCCCCCGCCCCGACAATTGAGTTCGTAAAGAGTTGATGAAAGCATCGAACACCCCCCACCCCCGCTTCCTTAAGGTGTGCCGGAACGCGGCTCATTGGTGGACCTCAATTCGGAGGACGAACCATTCCGACTCGTCCAAAAGGCACCCTCCGTGACGGTGTCCGCTTCTTCGAGTTACAGCAATCAGCGAACGCCGCCCACAAATCGGATGAGCAGAGAATGCCTTTCGGGCAGCCAAACGGACGGAATGCCCCCAAGTGGTCATTCTCAGTTCGTTCTGTTTGGTTTTGCCTTTGGGCCGCGTTCGTCCTCTTTCAAGTCGCTCATTCCGTCGTTTCCCCTATTCCTTTGGCATTTCCGTTCATTTCTTTCAGTCGGTTTTCTTCCAATCATTCGCCGCCTTTCTCCGAGTCGCATTTTTTGGCTCAAATTGACCCAATCCGTCAGTGTCCGTCTCTCTCCCGCGCATTGCTTTTGCGTTGTGTGGACCCGGAGCGTAAGTAATGAAGCAACGAAAATCTATCAATTGAACTAATGGCTCTGTTAGCACTTTATCCGTTTCTTCATTGCGCCGCTTTTGACAGCGGAGAGACGAGCGCAGAAATGGCGGAGGAAATGAACCGAATGAGCGCGGGAAAAGCCGAATTCGGTGGGGGGGGGGGCAACAGAGAAGAAGCAAAAGGGCCAAATAGCGGCGATCAAATTGTTCAATGCTTCGAATTTCGGTTCAGTTAGCTTCGAGGAAGTGATCGCCTTGGAGCGTCCAGCAGCAGGTGACAACGGTTTCGGCACTTCTGCTTCGGTTCCTCCGTCTTTGGCTTCGACCATTCATAGCGGTTTCATCGTCCTTTGTTTTCGCCTATTGGACGGTCAAACCGATAGCAATTCGCAATTGGAGAACACTTGGCTTAGTTGGACTGGAGCAAATGAAATATACAAAGTATGGCGGACGCGGGCGGAGGAGGAGGAGGGACATTGACTGATCAGTTTCATCAATTCTCCTGATCAGTTTTAGCCATTCTGATCAGTTAAGCCAGTTCTTTTGATCAGCTTTTCCATTTCTTCTTAATCCAATGAATATCCCCCCCCCCCCATTTCCTTTAGTATTCGCCCCGTTCGTGGCAATTGCGCCGTTTGTCTTTCCTCCGTCGCGTCCCTTTCTCCGCTGTCCGTTCTTTTCCTTCCTCCTCTCCTTGCCCTTCTTCGCCATTTGCATTTTCTTATATGCTCCTTTGCGAATTCAGCTCCATTCTCCACCCGAACAATGCCGTGGGTGCCCTCGACATGTGCGAAAGATTGCGCACTCGAAATTGCGGCACCGTTTCCCTGTACCAGGTCTGCTGATCTGTGCCGTGTTGCACTCGGGGGATCCTTTATATCCCCCCTCCCCCTCTTCTCCCTCCCCTTTTTCTCTTTCATTTCCTTTTCATTTATTTTGCCTTCGTCCCTTTCAAAGGTCCGTCACCGTTTTGCCACTCTATCAAATGTCTCCGCTTTTTCTTCCTCCTCTCCCTTCGACGGTCACTTCTCTTCTCCAACAATGGCCAACTCTCTGTCGCCCCATTGGTCCCCGCAGCAAATTCGACGAAATACTGCCGTCCATCGACTTAATCGAATGGGATATTCGCAGGAAGTGCCGGACAGGGTTAACGGAATGGCACAGCGAAGGTCAACGCTTTTGAGGATGCGGGAGAGATCGTTGGGGTGGGACGGCCAAAGGGCGGGCACGGCATTATGAGAGACAAAAGGGGGAGCAGAATTGCTTTTTCATTTTCTTAAAATATGTCGGGAAATGCTTTCTCGGCACTTTCCAAATAATTCCCCCTTTTTTCCTTTTTGCTCCGATTGTTCTTCTCTTTCTTCTTCGTTCCTTTCTTTTGTTGGTGACCCTTTTGCCTTTTTCTTTTTCCTCGACAATTAATTTCCCTTTCCCTTCTCTTTTATTACGCAATTGTCCTCCTTTTTCCTTTTTGTCCTAAATTTCCTTTTTTCATTCATTGACTGACATAGTTTAAATAAAGAAAAAACGAAGGGAGGCCAAGAAAAGACAATGGAAGGAAAAGAAATTAAATGGGAGGGAGGGAACTAAAAAAGGAGCAGCAGAAAGAGGGGGGAGGAGAAAGTGAAATGATTTGGAGGAGAGGGGGAGAGATTGGGAAGAGAGTGAAACGATTGGGAGGAGAGGCAGGAGAGATTGGGAAGAGAGTGAAACGATTGGGAGGAGAGGCAGGAGAGTGATTGGGCGGGGGGGGCAGCGACTGCTGGGCCATTACGCTTGCCACTCGGTCCGTTCGTTGTCCTCCCCTTGCAAGTTGCAACTTGCCAGTCGATCTTTGGGCAGGTTCTTCTCCCTTTTGGGCGTCCCTTCTCTTTTGTGTCCCCTCCCTTTCCCTTGGGCATTCACTTCGCCCCCTCCTTCCGTCCCCCCCTTTCTGTCCCCCATTTCGCTCTTCCGCCGTCCTTTTCAAATGTCCCCTCTTCTGTCCCTTCTTGCCCTCTTCGCCGTTTCCTTCGACTTTTGTTTCGCTTGGCCTGATGGTGCTCCATGTCTGCGCACTGTTTACGACTCTATGAACCCTCTGGAGGCTGTCGAACACCAAGGCGGACTCCAACTTTCGGTACCAATGCCAAACCCTCCCCCCACCTCCTCCTCCTCCCTCCGTCCGTCCTTTTCCCCCTCCCTCTCGACTTGCAGGAGCCACCCTTCTCCATCGAAGTGGACTCACAGTGTTACACAGCGGGACGGCCTCTCTCTCGTGGGTTCATCGCGAAATGCGGACCATCGTACTCATTTTTCAGTGACTCTGCGCGGAAACGGGTCCACCGAATTCAAAGGGTTCGCCATGCAATCGTTGGTATTTGACGGCACAAGAGTTGGCACGAAAAGGTTGACCATTGTGCAAAGGATGAATCTCGTGTAAAATTTTGATTTCAGAACGGGACAGTTTTTGCGGATGGATGGTGAGAAAAGGCAAAAGGGGGGGGGGGGAATGGGAGGGATAACGGCTTAAAAGTGGCGGCAAATGTTGCTTCTCACAATCAGACAATGGCTCGTGGCAGTTCCAATGCTTCCGAATTCGCGATTCGATCACTCACAGCCACGACGACAAAAAGGGACGCATCACTTTGTGGTCGGACTCAAAGGGAATCTGCTGACATTCCGAAATCATTAAAACCATTTTGAATTTTTGACTTTGTCGGGGCTGGATCAGCTGATTGTTTTGACTGGCCAAATTCGCTTTTTTCCCTTTGATCAATTTTTTGTTTTCGAAGGTGGCGCGGAGATTACACAGGCGAAACCGTTCAATTTGTGTTCGTTTCTCTTTTAATTATTATTTTCATTTCTGTCCCCTGCTAATTTCAGTGCCACCGTTGTGCAAAATCTCAAGAGATTTTGGGTGAGGTCCATCGTTTCCGTAAGTTTGGTGTGCTTTTGCTCTGCTTCCATTGCCATTTCCCAGGTGCCAATTCCGTCCTGTTCAATGCGTTCGTCGTTCGGCGTTTGGAACAAAGAGATGCCGACGGTGCCGCCGCCAACGGACACTTTCAAAAAGGAGACTTTCGAGGCAATTATTCCCGAAAAATCGGTTAATGATCGGCTGCTTCAGTTGTTTAACCCCGGCTCGGCTGCTCAGCTGATCAGTGAAATCAGTGCCTTGCCATCCGAAGGGCGCCCCCGGGTAAATTTTAATTGCTTTTTTCCCTATTAAAGTGCCGTTCTCCCAAGAATTTCTTCCCTCAGCAGCCCACTCCACAGCCCCAACCAAATCCGACCTTCTTTCGAGCTACCGTAAGAATGCAATTGCCGTTTTGCGAAATCCTAAGGCTTTTTCTCAGGAACCGACGCCTTTTGTTGTTGCCACGACGCCTTCCTTCTTCCGACCCAATCAGCAATTCCAGCGATTTGGCCAAAATTCTGGTGGTTTGCAAATGATCATTGCATTTCACCGATCCGATCAAAACATGTTCAGCTTGCCGTGACGCGACTTCGACTCGCCATTGCTTACAATGGGTCCAATTTTGTCCGACAAATCCGTGGATGAGCCAATTCTGCAAAGCGACTTGTCGGATGTGCTGACCGGCGATGTGTCTGAACGGTGCCCGGTCGTTGCTGATGGTCGACACGACGACCGATTTGAAAATGAACGGACCATTCTTTTGCCATAGAACGACTCGGAATTTGCTTACGAATTTCTATCTCATTTTAAATTATGAAAATATTGGCAAAATATTAATTAAGGGAATGAATGTTTGTGAAAACGAGCAGCGAATTGGCGTAAATCTTCCGGAGGAACTGAACCATTTTGAACAATTAGTCCAGTCCTTTTAAATGAACCGCCATTATGGGTCTCTGACTCTCTCTCTCTCTCCTCGGGGTGCCAAAATTTTAGGGGGGGGGGATGACGGACAAAAAGTAATATTATTAACTCAATGGGTCAATAACCAACCATCCGATTGACTTTTGCTTCTTCCGTCTCTTCCCCTCGGATAAAAAAGCCTTTAAGCTTCTCGTCATAATCGCTTTGATCCTCGTCTTCACTGCTCCCGGAGTTTGCTTTTGGCGAGAAATCAACGGTTCTCAGGTTTTGACGAAAGTGCCAAGTGAGAGAAGAGCGACTAATTTTAGCAGAGCCGTGAGATTTGTCCGCCGCAGGGCACACTTTTTCCGATGAACATCGACCGGTGGAATTCGGCATTGCATCTTCAAATGCGAGGACAAAAGTAAGTCGGTAGAAAATGATCGATCTGATCAACCGATCGATAGATTTGCCAGTTTTGTCCCATTTTTTATTCATTAAATTTTCAGTATTTGGGGCCAATTGGCCGTTGTCATTTTGTCTGTTCTCTTCCTCCCCCTACCCTTCAGTCTCTCTTTCCATTCCATGACCTCCGGACGCAGTTTAGGCTTTTCGGTTTGCTTTTCCATTACGGTTTTAAATCTCCAACTTTCCTGCCAACGACATCGTCGTCTTTCTGCCTCTGTTTCCCCTTCTCTTTCCTTTTCCTTCTCCTCCCCACAACATTGCCAACCTTTGTTTTTTGTACAATCTCTACTGCAGTTCAATTGATCTGCTGTTCCGTCATGTCATTAGTTATCTCCCTGAATTTTAGGCATAACAAATTAAAAAATAAATAAAAAATCATTAAAATATTTGGACTTTTTTTTTACTTGATTTCTTTTTTGATGCTGGTTAATTAATAGGGCTGGTAAAAATATGGATATAAAATCGCGAAATATGGCCATAAAATATGGACCAAAAATCGCAAAATATGGACATAAAATTGCGAAAATCTCAAAATATGGACATAAATGGCAAAAACGTCAAAATATGGACATAAATTTTTCAAAATTGAGTGTAAAATTTCTTCAAATTTATTGGTTGAAATTGCATATGAGATATATTTCCAAATTTTTTGACTCGGTAAGGCGCTTTGACAAAGACGGCTTTCGTTTTGGCAATTACCGTATTGGAGACTGGGTGATTATTTTTTAAACTCCTCAGAAAGGGGGGGGGGATAATTGGAGACTGCGGTATTAATAGAGACTGGGCTATAATTAGAGCATATACGGTAGTCGGTCAACATTCGGAAATTGGTCTCGAATTTTTTCGGCAATTCTGTGCAATCATTTTAGAAAAAAAAAACATGAAAGATAAAATTTATTAATTTTTTTTAGCGCAAAATCAACCACAAAAGCGAAATTTTCGCTTTTTTGCTTATTTTTGACATAAATTTATTAATTTTTAAGAAAATTTAAATTTATTCAATATTCTCGAGAAATTTTGGCGAAAAAATGATTTTTTGAAAAATTTTCGGTTTTTGGGCTCAAATTTCGTTTCTTTCGCCCCGTTTTTCTCTTTTGTTTTGGTTTTTGAACTTTCAAAAAATATGGACATAAAATATGGACCAAAATGCCAAAATATGGAAAAATATGGAAATATGGACATAAATCGCGAAATATGGAAAAATATGGAAAATATGGATATAGAAATCCATCCTAGAAGCTTCAAACCAAGCTAAAAACATGTTTTTCGTGCGTTTCAGGCCTTCCACAGTCCAGGAAAAAAATATGGATTTCCATATAATTCCCAGCCTGGTTAATTAATATTTGATTAACCTCCATCTCTTTTCTTCCATTTTATTTTAGCTTCGTTTGTTTTCTCTTTTTTTTCTGTGTGTTCAATGTGTCATCCGTAAATCGAGAACGACGTCTCCCTTTTCTCACCAATCCCTTAATTTACTTTTTCTTTTGTAAACCAATCAAATTTCTCCCCCGACTCTCATCTATTGTCAGCTTTTCTTCCTTGATTAAGTCATCGCATCTTCTTCCTAAATTATTTGTGGGTCAAATTTAGAGGCGGAGGGGGCGGGGCACAAAGCGAAGTAACAGAAATTTGAAAATTCATAAAGAACAAAGTATGTGTTCCTCACAAAAGTGCTAAAAATGATAATACAATTTATGTTAGAAATTTCGTTAAGTCAGGATTTGTACAAATTGTGTTCGAGCATTTCTGTTTTTGATTGTGTCAACACATAATTGTTCGTTTCCATTCCACTCTTTCAGATCCCTAATAATGCATCCTTCTCAGTACAATCAATTGCATGCCTATGGCACTGGTGCATCTTCAAACTCAGCAAATTCGGTCGGCTATGGTCTCTCTTTTCCGCTGATTGGTGTTTTTTGATACAGTCACCCATGAAACGTGCCCCTCCAGCGGCGGTGTCTCCGTTGGCCTCTCCGATGGAGTCGCGCCGACTGTTCATGCCTCCCGCTTCTGCCAAACCTTCGGTTTCTTCCTCCACCGATCATTCCATGCTCAACGCCATTCAATTCGGCTACACTTTGGCTGGGCCCCAACCTGCCAAATTGCTGATCGACCCCCAAACCGGACAACAGTATTTTGTTCCCACAACTCCCCAACCGATGTCATATTACGCTGCCCCCGCCCCACTTTTTTATCCGAATCAGTTTTATTCTACTCCGGCGCCAAATGCCACAACGGCACAGACACATTCAGGTGCTTGTTACAAATACTATGATCTTTTTCTGAATTCCTTATCCCAGGATTTATGTTCGCCAACCCCAACCAACCCCCGACTACTCTTTGGTCGCCTCAACAGTCGAACCCGGCCAACCCATCCCATCATCATCGTCCCCGTGCCTTAAGTCCCTCTTCGGCGGTTACTTCAGTGCCAATTGTAAGTCCTTGACGCTTTTTATTTGTTAAATTTCTGTTGGGCAGCATTCTTCCGGTCCCGATAATCACCAGCAATCGCAAAATTTGGCCTCCTATCACGTGGAAGTGCCGTTGAGCAGTGTCGGCTCAGTGTGCGAGGAGGCGGAATTCGTGCAGTATCAGCAACACGCGCAACAGTCCTTTCAACGTCAGCATCAAATTCGTCAGTCGACGGAGTCCCGTGGATCAATTCGGTCTTTTGGTGAAAATAATCGCCAAGAAACACATGTCAATCAAAGGGGTCGGTCGCACGTTTCTCTTTTGCACTTTCACCCCATCTCTCCCAATTTAGACCCCATTAGCAGCACCGACCGTTTTTCACCGTCCCATGCCTCGCCCAACCCCACTCATAATCAGTCGGTGCCTCCCCGACAAATCCTCCAACTTCAATCCGACCATCACAGCACCGGCGGTTCCTCATCCGAGTCAACTTCCGGCTTTGCTTCTGGTCGAGACCGACTTCGTGCTGAAGAAATCTCCGACGGACGTTCCCCGCCTCAATCGCCGCTATTGCGGAAGGAGCGATGTCTTTTTCCACCAATTCAACGTGAAGAGGTCAACACTTTCCGTGCGCAGAGTCCGAAAAGCCCTTCGCTTCCAAAGCCTTTGCCGCAACGGATGAAAGCCATTCGAATGGACATCGATCTGAATCGGCCTGTCTCTCCACCCGAAAGGGAGCAGCAACTGTCAGTGCGGAGTGAGTGAACTCCGTCTTGGTTTTATTACCCCCCCCCCCTTTTATTAGCCACCGTTTTACGAACCGCCCCTCCAACCGCCTTCACAATTTCTTTCAACGAATCTTCGCCCGCGACTGTTTTGCCGCCCCCCTCCGACCCTTTGTGTGAATCTATTGATGATTCACGTGAATTTTCCCTGCAAGAAGCGGCCCGTCAGGCACCCACCGGTCGACGTCTTATGGCAACGCGTCGGAGTGTGCCGCCACGTCCAATGCCGGAGAAAGGCGAGCGGATAGGTGCCACCGACTCGGGGTCGGAAGCCGGCGACCCAAAGCGTTGGCTGTTTCGAAAAATGATGATGGGCAGAGATCAGCGGGCCAAAGATACGGAAGAAGGAGGGGGAAATGAGGAAGGATCGGCCGACGATATGGACGACATGGTCAGCGAGACGGGCACATATGTAGTGGAGAGCAAGAAGATGGACCAATCCCGACCGACCTCAAACGCAGTCAGTCCTCGAGCCTGTCGAAGGTATGTTTTGGGTTCAGTTTACCACCCGAAAATTTAAAAAAATCAAATTTTCTAACTCATAGATTTAAGAAAAATTATTGTTTTTCAGAAATTGAATTTTTTTTTTGAAAATTATAAAAAGTAATGCCAACCTCCGGCCCATTCAGTGGCAATTCCGCGCCCCCCTCCTGCTCGTCCTCTTCCTCCGATTCGTCCTCTTCCCTAACCCCTTCTCCCATTCCCGCGGACGGTGAAGCCGCGTCGGCTGTGAAGCGTTCTCTGATGAGTGACCTTCGACGTCTTCGTGAACAAAAAGTTGCACCTTGAATGTTTTGTTTAATATATTTCTTTTGTTAGAAAGAGTCTCCCGTTCCTCCAAAAACAAAAGCCTTTCCCCCGCGGGTGTCCACCTCCCATCAGTTGCCCGTGGGCCAATCTCGTCCATGTCGACAGTCGATTTCTTCGTCAAACTCAAATAAACGGGCGGAAAACAATACTTTCAGGTGCATTCTTTTTAAATAAGGGTTTTTTCACCAGTCGAATTAGACTAATTTCACTAACAAATTAAAAAATGATATTGGACAGACCCAAACCAATTGGCGGAGTTGCGAGTCGCTGTCGGAGTGAGCCGTAAGCTCAAAAATAATTCGGTTTTTGTTTTGTTCCGTCAGTGTTGTCCATGTTTACAATTAGCTGTTGCTTATTATTCGACTTTGCATTTAAATTCGCAATTTCAGCCGAAGCGACGGAGGACGCTTTTCCATGAGAGGGACTCACAATCAGCCGACCAAAGGACAACCGAAGGCGAGCGCAGCGAAAGCCGTCGTTCAGCAGCAAAGCCCTGAAATGGTGGCATGGCTCAGACGGAAAGAGTACGACCCGCGGAAGGCGGCGGCAGACCAAAGCCAAAGGGAAGCGCAGCAGAGACAGCAGCAGTGCGTTGGTGGGGTGGGAGGCAAAAAAGTGAAAGCGGCATTTTCCGAAAGGGCGCGCCTTGCGCCATTGGCACTCCCCGAGGAAACCCTCAATGGTGTGGGGAACGAGTGGGTTTTTAGTGAAAAATGTGTATTTGTTGGTGGTTGGAAAGTCAGTCCCCGGAATGTCTATGCTTTTCTACCATTTTCTTCTTTCAATTGAGTTTTGTCTCGTTTTTTTCATCCTCATTGTGTTTTCCATTCCCTTTGTGACCTTCTCTATTGCTTAGGAACTCTTTCATGGCTTGTCGGTTTTTCTCCACCTCGGCCAATGCCAAAACGCCCTTCGCCCGATGGCGTCAAAATCGCAAGAGTCAGCAGACGATGGCCGACCAACGAAGCAACCGTTCCCACGACGATTTGAGCCGTCTAGGGGAAAGTATGGACGACGAGTCGCTTCATGGCGTGGCTGTCGATCCCTGCTCGGTTTTGTTTTACCCGCGACGCTAATTTATAACCAATAAAAAATTGCAGAATTCGCTCCAACGGACGGTGGACGAATTGACGCAAAAGTGCCACAAGTCGATTGAACTTTTGAAGTCAGTTGTTTCAAATGAACCAAACTTCTGGTTTTACCATTGTCCCCTCCCCCACAGATTGTGCAACCAATCCGGCCTTTCTTCGTCCGTGGAGCAACTGCTCGAGAAGGTCGTCGAAGGAAGCGCGGGCGAAGCCCAAGTGCATTTTGGAAGTGCGGATTCTGGTGCAAAGGCAAACAATGAGAACATTTCCGATCGCTTGGAGCGCCTTTCTTCCGTAAGACGCGAATCATTTTTAATTTAATTTTCTCATTGCCAAAGGCATTTGACGCCATCCAAAAATACTTGGAGGAGCAGACGACAATGAGCAGTTCTCGTGTCTCATTAGCTGCTTTAACTGGGTTCGATACTTTTTACCAATTAAATTTAATTTGTTTTTAGTGGGAAAATGGCGACGACAAATGATGTGAAAAAGCAAACGCAGGGAAATAAAGAGCAATAAAACAAATGCGTACTCCTTTGGTAGAATTATTTTATTGTAACAATTTTTACTTATCAAATAATTTAATTTTCCATTATTTTATTCATTGAAATAAATAATATTTTTAAACCATCTCTCCGCATAATTTGCTAATCAGTAGGAATATTTTAAACGACTCGTGAGATTTTCTGTTTTTTAGTTTAACAATTTTATATAAGGACACCATTTTAACGG
The DNA here is from genome assembly GCA_004148225.2 of Heterodera glycines. Lineage (NCBI taxonomy): Eukaryota > Metazoa > Nematoda > Chromadorea > Rhabditida > Heteroderidae > Heterodera > Heterodera glycines. Next base: position 4,940,314 of record CP049705.1, on the reverse strand, counting down.
TCGTTTGTTTCCTCCCCATTGATTGTTCGTCTGTCATCGGTTTTCCTTCAAAAAAGGGTTCTGTCCGTCGTTGGCCCCTCCGCCGATAGTTTCGAATCCTTCGCCGTTTTCGTCGTCGGTGGGGGCAAATGAAAAGTGCCCATTGAAGCCAATTCGAAGATGACGTTTTGTCAGAAGCAAAAAGAGAGTGATTATATTTGTAATCACAAGGACAAAAACGAGGACGAAAAGAGCGGTCGAAAGGACAAAATTTGGGGGGAAAGGCGTCGCTGGGCGAGAGCAATAACCGTCACACAATAAAGAATAATTAGTGCGCATGGCAAAACGAAAATAATTGCTTTTAAAGAGCTGAAAAATTGTGAAGGGAGAGGCGGTAATTATAATTATTTGATTTGATTGTCCTCCCATCAAAGACTGTCCATTTGCAAACGATGGAAATGGGGGGGAAGGGTTTCACTCACCTCCAAAAGTGACTGATAGGCATCGGTCGGTGAGCGAATGCCCCGCCGGCGCCACCCCTCCCCCCTTATCTGTGCAAGGAGAGAACGGAAGAGCAATCACTGACGGAGGAGCACCCGCAGAAAGCGCACCCCCCCCCCCCGCCACAATTTGCATTTTATTCCCATTGCCTCGGAATGTCCGTCCGATTAATCGCCGCCGTTTCGACGCTTTTGCTTCTCTCAGCTGTCGCAAATCGAAGCTTAGCGAAGCCAAGCGGCACAATCGCTGAGACGAAAGGAGCACAAATGGAGGAGGAAAAGGAAGAGCCATCGCCGGCCAATTTTAAGGGGGGAAATCGACAACGACAGAGGGAATTGTCGCGGGACACTTTCCTCCGCCTGCACCCAAACCCACGGGGAGAGACGGACGAAGGAATTGGCCAAAACAATGCCAACGGAGAGAAAGCGGAGGAAGGCAAGCAAAGGGGGGGGGGAATTCGAGAGGGAATCGAATCGACCATTTTCCCACAGTCGAAGACGGAAGTGAATTGCCACTCCGAGACGGAGACACACTTTTGGCATTCACTTCGGACGACGCTTTGATCGAAAGGACTGCCCAATTGAACAATTGTCGAGGCGATCTGTTCAAACACAAAGTACGCTTGCCCGGGTGCCGGCCGAAAACAATTGTGAACAGGTGGCAGAAGAGGAGGGGGGAAAGGCACAGTGAAAGGAAAGACACTCGCAGATTCTGCCACGGGAATTGTGCCTCGTTTTACATCCCGAGAATGCGTTCCAAAAAGCTGAAGGCCACCTTCCAAAGTTGTGCCGCTTGTGTGCCGACTGAGACTGACCTCGTCCAGGTCGGCCCTCCAGTGGGAATTCGAATATCTTGACTTATACGATGTTTTTTCTCGTGGACCAATCTCGACGAATATGGTACCAGTCGATAGCTCTCGATGAGACAGATCGATCTAGGGGTGGGGGAAGTTGATCCGACAAGTATAAACCGGTTTTTAAACCGATTCAAATCATATAGTGCCAATTCAGTACCAAACGGAATGCAGGGAAACTGGTGCAAATAGGTCATTTTGGTTATTGCGCTAAAAAACCGCCGCACACTCGACTACGGCGGCCAGTAGGTGGAGCGAGACTACGGGCTACGGAAGAAGTCCGCGCGTGATCCGCAGGCGGTTGACTGATTGGCGGGGGCCCTTCGGGCCCCCGCAGTCAACCGCCTGTGGCGCTCGTCAGACTTTTTCCTCCGCCCTCCGTCTCGCCCCACTACTTGCTCCGTCTTCGCATGCTCCCTTTTGCGAAAATTTATTTCATTTTGTTTATCCATTTTTCAAATATCCATTAAAAAATTAATTAAAAATGCCCAATTTTCTTCACTTTTTGTGTTTTGAATCGGTTAAACCGGTTTATACTTGTCGGATCAACTTCCCCCACCCCTAGATCGATCTGTCTCATCGAGAGCTATCGTTTGGTACCATATTCGTCGAGATTGGTCCATGAGAAAAAAACATCGTATAAGTCAAGAGAACCGGGAATTCCTCCGATACGTTCAAATGACAGTTCAGATTCAATTGGACTGCCCAAGCCGTGGGGAAGGCCAATTCAATCGGACAATTGTCCGGGTGAAGAAATGCGCATGTCGGAATATTGCGCTGGAGGGGGAGGAAGGAAAAGAGGACGAAGCCGAGGAAGTGAATGGCCAAAGGCACGAGACAGAAACGCCATAGGGAAAGACCATGGAAAACAGGGACAAAGTTGGACCAGGGAACAAACCAAAAGAGTTTTAGAATCGGTTGGAGTCAGTGAAATATTTTTTGTATTTTTACCATTTTGCATTGTGCAATTAATTAATTTTTATTTGTCCCACCGTTTGGTCCTCCGCCCCTCAGGAAGTGAAAGATCTCTGTTATTTATGTATTTGCTATTTAAATTTTAAAAACCACAATGAATGTAAAGGCAATCATTTGTCCATTTTATTTCGCCCGAAAAATGACTACCCGAATAAATTATACAATTGATATGTCATCAAAATAAAGAAAGAAAAATGAGTGAATGACGAAAAATAAGTGTACAATATTCACAACCGAATTAGTGAGCAGAATAAAGAAATGATTTTGGCTTCGTTTTACCAATGGAATTCGTTCGTTCTCAACTTTAATCACAACCACCGGCCCACACAGAAAAGTAAATGCCTTAAAGCATTGAATGCTTTTGTATTTGGTAATTTAACTATTTTTCCTCCAATTTCCACTGCATTTCCAATTGCATTTTCGTCTCCTTTTACTTTTAATATTTCTGAGCTGAAGCAGAAGACAAAGGCGACCGAAAAAGTCCGAATTCTCTCTTCAGACAAACGATTTAATTTTTGTTAATTGTCTGAACGGGGAAGAGAAGGAAAGAACGGAGTGAGATGAGAATAGAGATGAATTGTCAAAATTGGACTCGCGAAGAATCATTGCCGGGGGGCGAATGCCGCCGCGCCTTTCCGTTGGGATGGTCCGCTGCTTCGAAAGGCTTCTCAAAATGGCAAAATTATTTAGCAGTGCTTATAAGACGAACCCTCCATGGCAATGCGTTGCTCAGAAATTCGCGTCCCCGTGAATTTTCCCATTGGATGCTGAGAAGACGTGTTTCATCGAAGCGGCAAATTTTCTGCCACAGACGAAGGGACCTGAAAATAAGGGAAACACGGGAAATTGGGCAAAATGTAATTCAAATTAAGAAAATGGCAAAAGACAAATGCTAAAAGGTGCCCAGACATTTGCAGTAATGTGCAAAGTGGCGCCAATTCCGAACGCCGAAAAGAAATTCATGTGTTTTATGTATTTAGTCTATTTAAGACAATGGTAAAAAATTGCGGTCCCTAATTTACTTATTTATTTGGGCTGAAAATCAGTTTCGGTTTAATTCGGAACCGGGGCTCGGAATTGGGCAAGTCCGAGTTCATATTCGTAATCAGCACCACCCCCAAACCCCTAAGAACAGGTTAGAGCCTTAAACCCAAAAAAAGAGTTAAAATTAGGGACCGCAATTCTAGTATTGCCCTATTTATAATTAATGTTTATTAGATAGATCCGACGGCGCTACTTTAAAAGATGGGGTCCATGGCCGCGAATTCGATGTCAGATTCGTGATCAGCGACCTCTAAAACCTCGGATAATAAATTTTCATGGTTTTTTTATCACAAAAAATTTTGCAAAACAAAAGGGTCACCTTTTGTTTTTGATAAAATTCAAAAAGTACCTCTTTTAGAGTAGCGCCGACCCGACTTATTAACTAATTTTTAACATATGCGTAAAGGCCTGGAAAGCCCAATTATATTTGGCGGTTTAACGAGACAACAAACCCAAACAAATGAGAATTCCCTTAAATTGAAAAAAACAATTGCCCACTTCAAAGCGAACCCCTCCTCTTCAGTTGGCTCAGAGCCAACGGAATTGTCTAAGTCCGTGTCGAACAAAGGGAAGACATTGGCCATTGAATTGTCAGCGAAGGGTTGGCAATTAGCCAGCAAAAAATGGTCGTATTCCGATTCAGAAAAGCGCAATGTCTCCTCCAAAAGGCGTGAAATTTGCAAGTAAAAGGACGAATGATTCATTTGTAGCGAAGAAGAAGAGCAGGGAAGAAATATGGGCAAATCCTGGCCAAAATATCAACTTTTTACCGTTGCTATTAATTAAATGTGTTTGCCCTGTGCTTCTCTCTCTTTCTCTCACCTCCTTCGTTTGTTGTACGTCGTTTTCCCGACTTTCCCCCTCATTCTCTTCTGTCACTTTTTGTGCCGCCGTTTCAAAATCGCCGAAGTCATCGCTGTCACTTTCGCTTTCGTCTAAAAAGTGAAATTTCACTAGGTTTTTACCAAATATATTTTAATGAAATAACCTTTTTCGCTTTTGTTTTTGTATGACAGCAGTGAAACTGAACGGATGGAGCCGTGGTCAACAGTTTGATCAGCGAAAGTGTCAGTGTTAGTGTTATTTGACGTTGAAGCGATCATTCCTTTGATCATTTGGCAATCATGAAGAATGGGGGTCCCATATTTTTCAAAAAAAAAGTTTTAAAAAGATGTAAAACAACTTTTTATGAGGTTTTCAGGGGCGCTAATCACGAATATGATATTTATTTCAAACCCGGACCCGAACTCGAACAAAAGTCGAAAACTCGTTTTTCACAAAAAATCCAACTTTTGTCTAAACCGGTTCAAATGCATCATTATTGTATAGGAATCGACTTTGGACAAATAAAGGTGGATTTTGGTTAAAAATGAGTTTTCGAAAAGACGAATTTTGGTTAAAAATGAGTTCTATTTTGTTCGAGTTTGGGTCCGGGGTTCGGAATTAGTCGAAATCGATATCATATTCGTGATCAGCACCCCCGAAAAGCACAAGGTTCACGTTTTTACCCCAAAATAATAAAGAAAAACGGGACCCCCATTCTTCATGATTGCCGATCATTTAATGTGATGCTGAACGAATTTAAGCCACTCAAAAAAAAAGAAAAAAAAAATTGGTTTTGTGGTTGATAAAAAAAAGTGTGGGAAAAGAGTGTTTGTTTGCCTTTGACTCACTTTTAAGTGAAATTCCGTTCAATTAGGTAGTTTATTGTTAGCTTAAAAAGGTTATGTTTTGTTTATTTAGCTTTTTTAAATTTATTATTTTTTTGGGCTATTCTTCGGTTTTTGGTCCGTAAATTCAATTTTTAATCGACGTTTTGCCATTTCTCACTTTTCCCTACGATGCGTTGACGCCAATATAAAAAAAATAATAATAATGCCCGAGAACCCAACAAACACTTCGGACCACCAGCGTTTGGAGGAAATGTTGTGCCACTTAACCCCGCACGGTGCGGCGGTGCCGTACAATGTCTGTTTTGGTCAGAGGCATTCTTTCCATTTTTATTTCAGTTTATATTCTTTCAGATTCCGACCATTGCCTTTGGGTTGCGTCAAAAGGAGGCCTTTTTAAATTCGTTGTCGGTTCTTCTGGCAATCAGTCCAAACTTGTTTTTCACTTTAAAAATGAGTTCCCGAGAAAAATGGCACCTTACACTCAAGTTCTTTATTTTAACTCAAACGTAACTTATAAAAATAATAATAAAATCCAAGTGATTTTCCACTGTTTTAGATTATATACGTTTGCGCGGAAGAAAAGTCCGATTTATCCGTGTTCAGAATTTTTTCGTTGGATGGAACAAATGAACATGAACATATTATTGACGGGAAAGTTCAAAGTGTGGCGATCAGTCAGAATGGCGACTTGTACATGACGAAACAGCCGACCCACGGGACGGAAGAGTCCGCCATTTGGAGGTAATTGCGTGGGTTTTGTTTTCACTGTTCTATTACTCTTAATTCAGATCACACATCGATCATCCAATAGTCTAAGAATTTGCAAATATTATATAATAAAAACATTTGGTTTTTAGGCATGGGAGGAATTTTGCTCGACATTCGACGAATGTTTCCAATCACTTTGTGTTTACGGTAAGCTTATTCTTCTCATAATAATTCACACATTTTTAACATTCCTTTTGTTTGCTACTAATTAAGAAAATTTAATTAAATGAATAAAATTCTATTAAATTTGCTTTTTGTTAGATAATGAAACCCTTGCAGTCGCCGTTGTTTCATCGCCTGTTAATTTATATTCAAAGTGCATCGAATAACTTCATCCTTTTTTATATTAATTTTCCAGACAGTGCATTAAATGGGTTGCTACAAAAGACTGTCGAATCATTGGGTCATTTTCCGCTGCCGGCAAAGACAATGGGCAAATATTTTTCCCGCGATGTTTGCAAAAGTTTTTCCTGAAAACCTTAATCTGACAAAAAGTTCTTTTATAGGCATGGTGACTCATTGCTCATTTTGGACAAAACCGGAAGAATACAAAAATTTACACGGGAAGGGCATTTCGTAGAAATATCAGCCAAAATTGATGATTATATTGGGAACGGATTCACAATTCGAGAGGATGAGGCTGTGATCGCGTGCAGTGGTATTGTGAAGGATGAGGTGACAGTGGGAGAAACGAAGGACGAATTCATGTGTTGTACAATGCGAAATGTTCAGGAAGGAAAGACCATGTGCGACGATTGGGTGGAAAACATTCGCTTGGATGGGTCGAGATGGACGGAGGAAGCATAAAGAGCGGCTTAAAGAAAAGAACACATAAACCGAAAGAGAAACCAAGAAATATCTCTCAAAAAATGTCAAATTTGGGCATTTTCGGTTGTGAATCATTACTTAAATACCTAATCGCTTCTTTTGATTTAAATTCCTTACCCTTTTTAATTAATTTAATAAATATTACATCTTCCTCAACAATTTTTATTTTTTCATTAGTGATTTCTTTTGTATGACTTTCGAAAATATTGGATGGAGTGAATCCACTCACACGCACGTCTAAGCTTGCTCATTGATGAGAGGAAAAAAGATGCGCGGCCAAAGGATCGATTTTTCGCGCCGGTGTATTTTACTGAAAGAGGGGGGGGGGGGGGAGATTGAAAGCTGTGACTTTGACTCTGTTCACTCGCACAAAAGAAGACCACGACCCCTTGCTAAACTGGTACTACTTACTATATTTGAACTTTAGTCTTTTCCCTATCAGTCGAAACAATTTAAATGCTTTGTTGCCTGAGAACAAATCCAGATTAGCAAAAAAATGGAAGGACAATCCAAACGAAATTTTCCTCATTTGATCGGCTGTATCAAAAGTAGCGATTTATTACATTTAATTTGTAATGGTCCTTAATGAATTTTTTAGGCTACATGACATTTCGCCTACTAAGCCAAAAACATTCATTTCGCCTACTACATAACCCAAATTCGCCTACTGTCATTTCGCCTACTTTTCATTTCGCCTACCAAGCCAAAAACATTCATTTCGCCTACTAATTAGTAGGCAAAATGAATGTTTTTGGCTTAGTAGGCGAAATGAATGTTTTTGGGTTAGTAGGCGAAATGTCAGTAGGCGAGATGTCGAGTAGGCGAAATGTCCGTACACCATTTTTTAGTGTATCTTTTGTTATCAGTAATTTATATTTTTTTGAATTTGTTCTTCTGGAGGTCCAGTCATTCACTCTTCTCCAAGTCCTCTTTCGTTATTACTCACCCAATCGTTCGTTAGGTAATTTCATTACACCAATTAAACACATACCTATGGTAAACCATCGAAATTTCTATCATATACCTATACTAAAAAAGCCTGAAACGCACAAAAAACGTGTGTTCTCCCGATTGCCATCACATTTTTTCTATTTCAATTCTCTCCCCATCAACCGTTTCTTATTGATTTAATGACATTTGAAAATTTTCGCAATTCCATCATTTGAACGTGTTGGTTTTGTTTGATATGTTCTCTCTTTCAGCTTCAATAATGTTTTCTTGGCTAGGCAAAAACACCACTAAGAAAAAGGACCAAGATGTTCTGGAAACTGTCAGCGAGGGCCTGAAGAAAATCTACAAGCAGAAGCTGTATCCATTGGAGGATTTTTATCGGTTTCACGAGTTCCATTCGCCCGCTTTGGGTTTTGTTTAAATACGCATTATTCCATCTTTTTGCATTACCATTTCAGATGATCCCGACTTTAATGCCAAACCGATGATTTTGTTGGTCGGACAGTATTCAACTGGGAAAACGACGTCTTTTATTTTAAACTGATTATGACAATCAAAAGATTTAAGATTCATTCGCTATCTGTTGGAACAGAACTTTCCTGGAATTAGAATTGGTCCAGAGCCGACCACCGATCGTTTCATCGTAAGACCAGCATAACATAAAACATTTACTTCGACATTAAATGATTTTAGGTGGTGATGTACGGCGAAGGTTTTGAACTTTGCCCGTTTCTGTTCATTTGAGCAACTTTAGAAGAAGCTGTTATTCCTGGCAATGCGCTTGTCGTCGACTCCACTAAACAATTCAGAGCACTGACAAAGTATTTGTTTAATACTTTATCATTAGAATGGTTTTAATGGCGTTTCAGATTTGGAAATGCTTTCTTAAACCGTTTTCAATGTTCGATGCTGAAGAATGAAGTGCTAAATGGTGTGACAATAATCGACACCCCCGGAATTTTGAGTGGCGAAAAACAGCGGTTTCTATAAGACATTTTTTCCATTTACTTTTTTCTTTAAGAATTGATCGTGGCTATGATTTTTCTGGCGTCCTTGAGTGGTTCGCTGAACGAGTGGGTTTTTAAATATTTGTTAACATTGGAGTTCGGTATTCGGAACGTGATTTTCAAGGTGGATCGTATTATTTTGCTTTTCGACGCACATAAATTGGATATTTCCGACGAGTTCAAACGCTGTATTGAGGCACTTTCAGGCATCATTTTGCTATATTTTGTTGCTTAACTCAACCAAATCCAGGGAATGAAGACAAAATTCGAATTGTGTTAAACAAGTCGGACATGGTCGACCATCAGCAACTGATGCGTGTTTACGGCGCACTGATGTGGTCCCTCGGAAAAGTGAACACTACAGGAAGTTTGTTGTTTACTTTCTTTTCAAGGTGTTCAAAACGCCTGAAGTTGCGCGTGTTTACATTGGCACTTTTTGGGACCATCCATTGCACTATGACATAAATCGACGGCTTTTCCAAGATGAACAACACGACTTATTCGTCGATTTACAGGCATACAAGAGTTGAATTTAAAAATTTCAAATTATTTTAGTCTTTGCCTCGGAATGCGGTTCTTAGAAAATTGAACGACCTTATAAAGCGAGCGCGACTTGCCAAAGTGCATGCCTTTATTATTGCCGAGCTGCGGAAACAGTGATATTACTTCAATAAAAGGTCATTCGTTTTATGTAATTTTGTATCTAGAATGCCTTCAATGATTGGAAAAGAAAAGAAGAAGAAGGAACTTATTCAGAAATTGGACAAAATATTTGAACAGCTTCAGGTTGTTGGGCGATTAATCTACCCTTGGGAATATCAATTTGTTACCACTTAAGTCTTAAAAACCCTTATTTCCTTCCTTTTGTAGAAAGAACACAGCATTTCGCCTGGTGATTTTCCTGATGTCAACAAAATGCGAGCAAATTTGGAAAATGCGGACTTCACAAAATTCAACGCCATAAAGCCGCGACTGCTTGAAGTTGTGGACAATATGCTGGCGACTGATATTGGCAAGAATGCCTAATAATCAGTTCAATCGGAAGACTTTTAATCTTTAGCACGACTGATGGAGCAAATTCCAAAGGAAGAAGCCGCAATTATGATGAATGGGGAAGAGAATGGCTCTTTTATGGGCCGTTTGGACCAATCAGTACGTGGTGGTGCCTTCGACACACAAACGGAAGTCGCCACTCCGTTCGGTTTCGGAAAGGGCGAAGGTTTCGACAAGGGATCAGGTATTTTGATTGTTTTTTTCGGAAATTGCTTTCGACCACCCCCGCCCCGTTTAGATGAGTCTGAATGGGTCGTCACGAGAGAACGTTACAAATACGATGAGCAATTCAATCTTCTACAGCCCATCGATGGGAAAATATCCGGTATTTTGGATGCGATGCTTAATGTATCGAACTTCATCCCATTAAGGACGCGTTGCCAAGGAGCATATGCTAAAGTCAAAACTCCCAAATTCTGTGCTCGGAAAGATTTGGAAATTGTCCGACGTCGACAAAGACGGACATTTGGACTCGGATGAATTTGCCCTGTCCAACTATTTGATCAATTTAAAACTCGAAGGCCACGAACTCCCCACAGAGCTGCCAAAACATTTGGTGCCTCCCTCAAAGAAAGCGATGGCTGGCGATGCGTCGTCTTCCGACAACCAAATTTACCCTACTTTGGATGAGTGATGGGGCGAGAATTGACCTACAGATTTCTATGTTTTGTACTTTGTGACTGTGAACAACTCCTTCGGCAGTTTCGGCGGCACTATCCCAATCGGTTTCCCTTTTTGTCATAATATCTAATAAATTAACCAATTGATTAGAGCCCGGATATCCTATATTTAAAATCTTAACCGTTTAAGCATCGCAAAAGCTTTCTTAAAATCCGGGTTCTGATTATGATGGTGCCGTCCTTTCTTTTATATTAGTCCTTTGCTTGACAAAATTCCGACGATTCTTTGTTTCTGTAATACCCAAATAATGACATTTCTAATTATTCGACTTGTTTCCAATATTTATAAGGTTGTAATGCTATACGTTTATTACACACATATTCGCTAATCGGATATAATCGAAAAACATTACACACAAATAAAGCGAGTATCAGAGGCACTTACAAAAGCCAAGGAAATGTGTACAACAACGAAGGGAGGGGGGAATAACGGGAGAGAGGAAGAAGAACACTATACATTTGGAACCAAAAAGAGTAACTTGGTTTTGGTTATGCGACACACAGTCCAGAGAACACAGAGAAAACCTTAAATCATGAGAAGTGAAACTGCTCCTTTGGTCTACAATCTTTCAATTCGTAATTTATCATGAGATAGATGAGAGGAACTTTGTATGCTTTCGGTATTTCCCTCCATTTAGCGAAAATCCATCGGAATCGCGGATAATTAACGAAATTAGTTTGATTTCATAGACCAAAGGTTCAAAAATAAATTAGCAAAACAAGAAAAATGGATTAGTCTTCTCTGCTAAACAATCGGTTTTAGTTATAACAGTAAATTTCAATATTATTCTGTTAAAAAATGATGAACCCGGTTTCAACCTGTTATCCTAAAACCGAAAGTGGTAAATGCTTAAATACAGCTCATTTTCACCCGATGTTCGATTTGTATAGTAAAGTGTTGATTAATGACCAAAAAAGTAGGACGAAGCGAAGCGCACGGTCCAAAAAAGGAATTTGACTTGCAGAAGAAAAGAAATGGTCCAAAACGCCCACTGGCCGACGATGCGCCACCAATTGAACACAATCCGAGTCCCTTCGTCGCCGGGGGTAAACTCGCCGTTTTTGTAGTAATTGTCTTTAAGAGTTGGGTCAAATCACTCACAATTAATAGGAAGCACAAAACAAAAACATTTCGGTCGTTGGCTTACCCAAAAGTTTGTCCTTCTCAGCATACAAATTGTACAGCCAATCGCGAAGAGCAACATCATTGCGGAAAGGCACTTGCTCAGCGTCGAACATTCGGTAGTGCACTGCGATATCACCTGAAGAGAGGCCCAATGGGACGGAGTAATAAACGAAACAACAATGAACATCTCCCCGTCTCCCCCCCCCCCTCCCCCTTTGTTCCCCAAACCCAAACAGATATTCTAGTCATGAATATTGGACTGTCCCCGAAGGTCACAACCATCGTTTTTTACATTGTTCCCTCGTCCCAAAGCACAAAGTTCCGATGCTCAACGGCTGTCCGTTCGGATAAGCGATGGTCACGTCGAGAACGTATTTAATGGGAGGGCGAGTGTCTGTCAAAGGAACAGTCCCTTCGACTAGCCAAAGGAGAGAAAGAAGAGACAACCTTTGACGTATTTCTTTTCTCGAATTGCTCCCACTGTGTCCTTTATCAGTTTAATTTTGCTGGAGGTGGAGGCAGAACAGGCGAGGCCATTCTGTTCTTCGTCTTGCCGGGGACCAATCTCTATGCAGTGCAATTAATTGATGATAAAATAAAAAGGAGGGGGAATGTCCGAAAGGCTTTCCTCCATTTTGCTCATTTCGCATTAAAACCAATCACAATTTTTACTTTTGTCATCATTCCCTTTTATTTTACCTTCAAGCACAGCTTTTATCGCACCTTAAATTAAAATGAGTCATTTTCACAGAATAATTTTGTAATTAATCTGCTGCTCACCCATTCGCGGCAAAGTGCAATGCTCCAAGTGGGGAAAGTTGTTCTCCTTGGCATATCTGAAAACAAAAAGTTCAGTGAAAATTGAGTAAAAGCACTTTTGGCTGGTTTCTTTTCTTTTGTAGTAGAAGCCGCCCTCCGGGAAAAGAATGACCCAACGTCGGTCTCTGTCCCAAAACACCTGAAAGTATCGTATAATTATGCCCAGTGTTTACATGACTGACAATGAGTGCCCACCTTTTGGAGGTGTCCCTTCAGTCTGATCAGTTCTTTGTCTCGCGTCGCTTTGCCCTGCTGAATGAAATAATCGCCATGCATTCGTCCGATAATCCCAAAAGGTGTCCAACGAAACATCACATCCATCAACCAAATCGTCTGAATATTGCGCCCCATTTGAACTTTCAGCTGACCCAATTACCTTTCGAGTGGCCACGCCTTTTGTTTGAAGGACAGTGAACAAAGTGGGCACATCGGCGGTGCTCTGATGGTTCACAATGACAAGGACGCGATCTTTTTCACCGTACTTCCTGATGTCTTCGCCATATTCGTAGACTAATGGGAACGGACGTTCCAATATCGCAACAATTGAAGGATTACCGTCATAATCAGCAGTGTATCCCCAATAAGCGATGAACGCTTGCAACCACATGTACAATTTTCCCTCGTAAAACCAATAAAATCGTGGCCATACTAAAATGGGCAATTAGCAAAATTGTTGTTCTTTATTATGAATGAAAGTTTACGAGGCTTAGCCCAAAGAACGGGAAACATAAAGCCAAAATACGCCACAAAAAAAACGGTTATGTTGATCAAACAGAGCAGCATTCGGAATGGAATGGCAGAAATCCAAATAATGCGTTCCACCGACGTCGCTTGGGACCATTTTGACCGAGACCCTGGAGGTTTGTGATGCTTGCCGCCTTTGGCTTCACCATTTGGCGGTGCTTTTTGAAGGCCCATCATTCTTCAAATGTGATGCTTTACGCTATTGGTTTCTTTTATAAAAATGTATACGAGTGCATAAAAAACGAACAGAACTAAAACACATGTGATAAAAACATAACATAATGCCAAATTATGTAAAAATTCTTATTTCAAATTGACTTACCACATAGGTATTTTGGCAATGTATTATACTGTACGATTTAATAAAGTAAAAGCGAAGTTAAGGAATCCTTTATGACAAATTGGAATATTAATTAGTGAAAATTGCAAATAAATTATCAATTTTTCTCATAAACGTCGTCCCTGGTATTCTCTTATAATTTAAACATTGGAACCCATCCAATTTTCCGGGAACAAATATCTGCAAAGGATTCTTTCGATGATCCTTAATAAAAATAGAAGGCGGAGAACCACCAGTGCGAAATTGAACAAAAATTCTCCTAAATTTTAAATGAGAATATTCATTTCACTGCTTTCGCTTCACTTTGTTCCATTTTGATTGCATGTGTAAAAAGTCGGTGCAAAATTCCCGGTCGAATCGAAGGCATTGCTATTGGCGTGAAACAATTGCCAACCGTAGGCACGCGACAAACCTTGGGAGGAATTGAGCAGAAAATGAGCGGCCTAAAGGCAAAAAATGTGACAATACAGCAGGGGAAAATACCATTAAAAGCAACGCATTTTCAACCATTTCCATGTCGCGACGGCACTCAATCTGTTGCGCCTCCTTAGTGACCAAAGTGATGGACGAGTCGCTGATTCGGATGAGAGTGGTGAACCTTGAAAATACCGTAAACTGCGATCAACCCGAGACAATGAAAACGAAAAAACAGACTTTCCGAGGTTTTCATATCCCCGGTTCACAAAGGTTAAAGCAATCATCGAGAAAACAGGTGTGACTCGGATCCATTTCCAGTTAAACTGCAAAAGATATAAATGATATATTCAAAACCATTCGCACTAAAACCTGTGGGTCGTTGAATTTGATCATGTGATTCTCCAAAAATTCAACTGTCCTGCTTATAAGTACGTAATGGGAAGCACATTGGATAAATTTGCGAATTAACAAATCGGACGATTGAACGTCGGAGGGCGACGATGGGCCGACAGCTCGCGCATTAATCTGTTAGCAAAAACATTAAAAACTAAAAACTCAGATTTTGATTTGGCACTTCTTCCGCCGAAAGTGCGGTTGGTCCCCTCATGTCCAATTCTTCCGAATGAGAAACGAGCGGAAGAGTGACAAAGTGTTGAACTCTCTTTGGCTTTTTCGCGTGTTCAGCGAGGAAAAGTTGGCGAAGGCATTGGCTTAGGTATGGCATTCCGTCCGAATGTGTCGTCCGACTTTCCTAAAATTAAAAATTGCATTTTAATTAATCAGCCAAAAGAGACGAACCCCAAAAGGGTGGAAACGAGCCTCCACTTTCAGCAACAAAGAATCGAACATCGAAAGGACAATCGAATTCTCCGTTGTCAGCGTAATGAGGTCGTGTTGCGAAACGGACTCGGACACCAACTTAAAAGCGGAATTCCTTTCCCAGTCAATCGAATGGAATGCGTAATACTCGTGCCAAAATTTCTCTGCAAATCAAAGAATTTTGAGCCCATGGCAAAGCCTTGCGCCAGTGCACGTGTTTAACGTCCTCTTCACTCGTCGATGGTCTGTTGGTCACTTTAAAGAACGATTCGGCCGTCTTTTCATCGTCTCAAATTATTGAAAATGAATTTTAGAAGGAATAAAACATTTAAAAAAGTTACCTTTTTCGATATATACCAACAAATCGGTGCGACACATTAAATAGAAATTTCATAGAATTGAAAGAAAAATACTGAAATGAAATACCTTAGATTCTGAGGCAGTCGCAGCTCAATGAACGACCGATTGTTATGCTTTATGGTACTTTCACGTCTGTTTGATGCTGATTTTTGTGTAACATCGAAAATTTCATTGGGTGCAAATTTTGGGACAACTGAGAAAAATGTCAACAAAAATATTTTGTTTAAAAATGGTATTATGAATTAAGGGCTAACAATGAGTGACCTAATGACCAAAAAAACTTTGGGAATTCGTCGCTCTTTGCCCTACTCTCTCATCCCTTTGCAATAATTACATGTTTTGTAGCCGAGGTCTCCAAAAATGTTCGGTCCCACTTTTCTGATACGCCAATTCTCGCGCAATTCCCTCAGTTCATTGAAGAAGTCGTTTTTGTCAGTTTCGGACGATGCTCCGCGCCGTGCATTTGCCATCCGTTCGATTTCCCGTGCCGTTTCGTTTAGCACTCTTCGTCGAGTGTGCAGTTGGAATGCCTTGGACACGGCCACTTGTTCGGCCTCCGTCCGCTCGTCTTGGACCAAAGCGGTGACCATCGGACTCAAATAATCAGTGCGGGCGATTCGCATGCAATCCATCAGAATGTCCACTTCCTGCAGCGAATTGCTAAAATCTTTACAATCAGCCATTTTTTGGAGAAATTAGAATTGGGTTGACTCACTGCAAATGTTTGGCCACCATTGCCCATGGTCCAGCAATGGGCTCAATGAATCCTTTGGTCGTCTGAGCCAATCCGATCGGACTTCCTTCGAGTTGGCTGTCATCCGAGTCACTTTCTTCCGTTAAAGTGTCCGCATTTGTCTTTTCCCCAATTATTTTGCTCCATTCGATGTTTTGTGCATTTTTCCTCAGATGGTCTTTAAATGCGAGCGGTCTTAAAGAAAACAAAGAAAATGGGGAGAAATTCTCACAAACTTTCTGACGACTAACTTTATGTATTTCTCGACTCCGTCATATCCAACCTCCTGTATTTCCCATTCATTCAAAGGTTCAACACAAATTTGAACTCCACTTCCATTCGCATTTGTTTGTCCTCCGTACATTGCAACTTAAAAAAATTAAATTTAAAAAATTAAAGAGATTTATAAAAAAATACCAGAACAAAAATGTGATCGTAGCAGACCCCGAAATAAGGGCAAATCTAAATTTGACAAACCAAGACTTCCTGGTTTATACACATTTTAAGGTGCATTATTTTAAATTATTAAATTTATGCGCATTTAATTGTATGCGCCTAAGGTAAGGCATATTTGTAAATTGTTTGACTTTAATTGTTAATGTTTCCAATCAGGTTTTTTCTTGATGTGACCGGAGAGCGGGCCAGAGAATTGCTTTTCCTTTATGGCGGAAAAGGGGTGATCACTTTTGTTAATTTACTAATTCGCTTCAACTTCAAGGATTACTTAGTTCGACCAAGCGAATCGAATCCCGAAGATTACACCATTTCCATCCACCAGGGGAGCCGTGTGACTCACGTCAAAATACCCTTTGACAACGCATCAAATGTCTACAGATTTCCCAGCGGACAGGAATTTCGATCACTCGAAGAAATTGGCAAAGCGTTAAGCAACGGACCGGACATATTGACCGATTGTGAAGTATTCACCAGTTTGAGTTCGCCTCTGAAGATACCCTTCTGTGAAACGGTGGTTAATGTCGGAAGAGATCGTAAGTCGTTCATTTTGCGATGTTTAAAAATTTTCATATTTTAATTTCAAAGTTTTTAGTCTCGAGTTTCAATTTTCATTCTCGAACATCTCTAATTTCTTTTCTGTTGAGGTTTCTTTCACATTTCGACCAGTGGTCAGGAGGCGGAGGCTTTGCTGAGACTGAAACACGAAGGGACTTTTCTGTTGCGGGAGAGTACGAGCAGTGAGGGCGAATTTGCGTTGAGTGTGAAGAGCACCGACGCGGTCATTCACGTGCGGGTCCATCGTACGGTGCGCGTTCTGTCCCTCCCTTCAGTTACTTCCCATTTTTGCTTAAGCATGGACGCTTTGGCATTGTTCCGAAGGACAATTTCAGGGGTTTTGCCGATCTGTTGGACAATTACGTCCGAATGCCAATGGTTCAGGTCCAATGCTTTTCTGGTGGTATTTTTTCCCATTGTAATTAGTATTTGCAGAATGATGGAAGTGCTGTGAAACTCGTCGCCGCCCTCCCAACGACGCGATTCACAGCCGCGACGATCGATGATCGGATCGATTGTTTGTTACAATCGCAAAGAAAAACCGGCGCAAAGGACGGTTTTGTAGAGGAATTTGAGGTTTTGAAAACAAATAAAATTGCTTTGAAATCAGTGGGGTCATTTTTTGCGAATTATTTGAAAAATAAATCATTGCATAGCACCTTATTATTCTCACTACATTTTCTGTTAGGGTTTACACCGTGAGGAGGACGCACAAATGTTCATTAGCTGTAAAGAGGGCCGTAAAACCGAAAACATTCGCAAGAATCGGTACAGAAATGTGGTGCCCTTTGATCACACGAGAATAAAACTGAAGTCAGTCCGCGAGAATGACTACATCAACGCGAATTACATAAAGGTACTTTTGATTGTCCAATGCTTCAAATTAAAATTGACTTTTTCAGGTTCCATTGGATGCGAGGAGATACCCGGAATTTGGGGAATTCAGACGGAGTTACATTTCAACGCAAGGATGTTTGGAGGAAACGGTCAGTGTTCGTCTATAGGCCCATTTCTCCCCATTTAAATCACTTTTGCAAATGAATCCGTAATTTTACAGGTGACCGACTTTTGGTAAATGTTTCTTTCGTCCGATTTGAACCCAATCTGTCGTACTTTTTTTACCAGGCAAATGATATGGCAAGAAGAAACTCGGCTCATTGTTATGGTGACAAAAGAAGTCGAGCGGGGAAGGGTAAAGCAATTAAAGCAGCTTTTATTTGACAGTTTCTTTCTCATTGTCAGGTTAAATGTTTTCGTTACTGGCCGGATTTGGACGAACGAAAAAATTATGGGACGACAGATTTGACCGTCAAAGCCTTGCAGGTAGTATAAATTCTCTGAACTTTGAATTTTCAATACCATACCATTTATAATTTCAGTTTAAAAGCTCTCAAAAGACCTCAAAATGGGGGACCCCTTCGCACGCAGCGATAGGGGGGGGGAAAGAGGAAAAATTTTCAAAATCGTACAATTTTTAACCAAATTATTAAAAATTCCCCGGTTGACAATGAGCATATTGGTAATGCCGACCCTAAAAGCCCTTAATTCTTTTAAAATTTGGCTCAAAATAACAAGATTTGTTCATTTTTGGCAATTTCAAAGCGCAAATTAACAAGGGTAACAAAATTATTGCAACTTTAAGAGATGTAATACAATCGATTTTTATATGCTTACCCATTCTTAGGAGAATACCACTGATGATTACGTCCATCGTTTGTTTTCTTTGAGTGTCGAAGGTGAGTTTATTTGAAACTGAACCATTCTATCGTGGAAATAGGTTCTGACCTTTCTCGGCTCGTCCACCACTTCCAAATCCTTGGCTGGGAGGACAACGAGTCTTGCCCCGTCGGATCTGTGCTCCGTTTTCTGCACTCTGTCAATGAATGTGTTAAGAGGGAACAAATCGACACGGATGGCCCGACGGTCGTCCATTGCAGGTGATTTGGCCATTTTGTATTATCTCTCCTGGTCCTCCCCCTCGATTTTTCGGATTTCATTTTCTTAAAGTCACTGTTACTCCATGTTTTAGTGCTGGGATTGGCAGAACAGGTTCCGTTTTTTCGGTTGTTTTCCACTCGAATATTCTCTGACTGTTTGCCCAGGCACTTACATCGCTTTGGACATTTTGACCAATTGCATTCTTCTCAAAGGTTTCTTTCCCCCTTTCCTTTTCTATTTTTTCATTTTCAGGTCCACAATGTGTTTGCGATGTGCAGGTGTTTTGTGCATTTCTGCTGCTCCTTTTTCAGTGTTTTGAGTTTAGAAAACGGTGCGAATGTTGCGGGAACAGAGGGCGACGATGGTTCAGACGGAGGCCCAATACCGTTTCATTTACTATGTGATCTCGGCATTTATGAAGGCATATCGCGACAATTCTCTGACGTCGTCTGTTTTTTCAACAAATTTTATTTGTTTCGAAATTCTTTTTGCTGTTCAGATGGACTTAACTGCAACACAACGATGAGCTTAAATAGGCATCCACTGACTGACCGCTGTGAATCGCTCTTCAAGACATTCCCCAGTGATCGGATTGTTCCTTTAAAATCGGTGACAAATACCCAATCCATGGCGCTACTAATATTTTTGAAAATTGATCAATTGAGCATTTCGACTTTCCTCCGTTTTTAGTATCGCCGTGATCTCCATTTGTAAATTCCCAAAAACATAATAGTAAAAAAATTAGTGTTTGATGATCTGTCCATTCTCGCCATTTGTTTCGGTTTTTGCAATATTATTTTTTCCTTCAAATTGGTGCCATTTTTGTCTAATTATCTCTAAGCTGTCCGTTCGTTCGTTCTCTGGCCCATTGAAAGTGTCTGCGATGTCCGGTCCGTTTTCTTCTCATTTTTATTTTTCCAATTTGATTTTTTAGCCGCCTTTGAACGTTTCTTTGTCGCGTGTGATATTCCTGCCACAATGGTGCCCAAATATGCGAGTCGATTCGTCAAGGAACGCATTCATCCCGCACTGATGAAAGACCTCGGTGCGAGGGGGGGGGATGCTCAATGAGACGCCTTGCAATTAGTGTCAACTTTTTGTTTGCATCCTTTAAGGCAAAGACGATTTGCGTGAGTTGGGCGTCACAGCATTGGGTGACCAAGTGGGCCAACTAATCAGAGACAATCGGAATTTGGGTTATACTTAAGTTGGCGATAATGCGCTACATAAAGCAATGCGAAGGGAATCCGCCGGAGTTTAATTCGGTCGAACAATCAAAGCGAAAGTCGGAGTCGCGCGGAAGGGAAACTGCCGATTTTGAAAGTGACGAAGGTGGACGAACGAACTCAAAAAAAGGCGAAAGGACACACATCTTCAGATGAACCGATGCTGGTCGACTCAAACTCATCGAGCAGTTTCAAGGCCCCCGACCGAGAAGACATTTACCACATAAAAATGCCAATTGGAACATTGCCGAAAACGCGTAAAATTTTGGAAAAGAATCGCTCTCTTCGCGACAGAGGTGCGTTGTTTTTACTGGAGGATTTGTCTCTGAATTCGTCCCCAATTATGGCAGCTTATTTGTAGGTGTGCTTAAGCGTGGCGTTTCTGGGGTTCGACGGTCCGGCATTGAACTGAACAAACCTCTGAACACAATTTCGACTCGGTCCAAAGTCATCGGTCGGAAGGCAATCACGCTTCAAGTCAGAACATTTTGTGATGGACTTTGTTTCCAATGTTTTTAAAGGACACCGACATCACTTCCTCGACGGCATTTGTCCCTTTGGGGTCAATGCGAAGCGATTCGATCTCTACGAAAACGACCGTTGTGGCCGACAACACTGGCAACTCGAGACCGTGGGTTTTGTTAATCCAATTGCGCAATTCGTTTGTTTTAGTGTGAGTTTGGCAAATCGTTTTGCCTCTCTCTCCGGTGCTGCGCCAAACATTCGCTTTCAATTGGGGAAAGTCGTCAGTCCCTCCGTACAACTCATCCCATCGCGTCGCCCCCTCGTCCGATACAGCAGTGACATTGACGACTTCTCCACAACCGCCGAGCCATTCAGCGAACTTACAACAGAAATGGTCAGAAAAGTGCGCAAGAATAACAGCGTAACATTTCAACCGCCGGCGTTCCGTGCTCCAATCGCCGAACGTATTCAAATTGTTGGACGAAGCCGAAGAAGTCGTCCGGTGATCAGCACAACGCGGGGCATAAAAATGGTGGCAGTTGGAGGCAATTCCGGGCGATTGGGACAACCGACGCTGGGAAAAAGGACTTCAATTTTGGATCGGATCACTGTGACCAAATAAACAAACGGTGGTGAGTTTGGAGGTGCCGCTGATTCGTTGGGTTGTATTAACTTTTGCGATAAATTTGTTTGTATCCTTCGCATTGTTTGCATTTCCTTCCATTCCCTCCCTTTCGATTTGTTTACATTCAAAATTATTGGATGATGCTTTCTTCTTTTTACAATAATATTTTTGTGTGTTTTTTCCAATACGCATAAACTATCGGTACAATTTTATTAAGTTGGTTTGGTCCCTCCGCTGTTGTTTGGCCATCATTTTACTTTTACTCTTTCGGAATAAATAAAAAACCCGAACACCGACGGGGGAGGGAATGGCCGTCATTCGTCTCTCCTTCGGTTGTTGGGTTTTACTGCTTCCTTCCGCCGTCCAATTCATTCGCTGAAGTGCGACTTCACTTTCTCCAGTCCCAATTCGCGCAGTGATTCCTAAGCAGTGGGAGTGGGCGGATGACTAATGTCCGTGCCATCGTTCGTTTGCTTTATCTTTTGCTTTGCTTTTCGGCACTCACTTCTCTCATTTCGAACTTTTTGATTTTGCCCGTCACTGTCATTGGAAAGTCGCTGACGTCCTTGAAAAGGACGTACTTCGGCACTTTGTAGTGAGCAATCTGAGCGATTCATTGGCATCCTTTGTCACATGCGTTTGTCTCTTTGCCCACCTTTCCCTTGCAATATTCTCTGATCTCTTCAGCCGTCGCTGTTGCGTCGTTTTTCAGCCGAATCCATGCACAAATCGCCTCTCCGTAGCGTTCGTCCGGCACTCCGATTATGTGCACGTCGGCCACCGCTAAAAGAGTCAAAAAGGAATTAATTGGACCTAATTAGGGCAAAAGGAATGACTGACCAGGGTGTCTGTCGATGAACTGCTCCACCTTGAAGAAGGACAGAAGAGATAATGTTGAAGGACCAATCAGAGAGACCAATCAAATCACCTCAGTGGGATAAACGTTCTCTCCCCCTCGGACGATCATATCTTTGGAACGGCCAACAATTGAGACGGTGCCGGAGGAATGCATCAGCCCAATGTCACTGGAGAGGGAAGGCAATGCCAAAGAAAGTGTGCTCTCATCAAAAGACCCACGGACAAAAGACACAAAATTAAATTAAAAATATATAAAGGGTTTTTCGGGAAAAACCATAAAAATTTCTGCTCACCCCGTCCTATACCAACGGTCCTTTGTTACTTCGGACGAGCCGTGCGTGACCGAGTCCCAATAGCCGTACATTACCGAATAGCCTCTGACAAACACTCAAACAAAGGGAAAAGTAATGCCAAAATGGGCAAAATGGGGGGGGGGTGGGATTGGCACGTACAGTCGCCTCTTTGCCCGCGGGGGGTCACTCGTCCTTCTTTGTCTACAATTACCGCCTGAAAAGGGAATGGGCAAAAGGGGGAGGGGTCAAAGCGAGAGTTTGAGCCTAATCACCTCTAAATGGTCCATAATATGGCCAACATTGCGAATTCTCTGCTCCGGCGGATCCTCCCTAATTGACATAAACGAAACGGGCGAAGTTTCGGTGGTCCCATAGCACACTTGAAGATCCTTCATGCCCAACTCATTGACCAATCTTGAATTTACAAATAAAAGTCAAAGAAAACAATTCGGAGGAGGTCATTTTATTGCCTGGAGCAGAGAGTGACGGGGCACGGCGCGCCTAAGGAAAAGCCAATTAATTAGCCAATTAAAACCAGCAGAGTGTTGGTGGTGTTAGCACGTCCTATGTCCTCCCTCACCTGCTACAATCCCTGAACGGATGGATGAATAGTCGAACGAAGGGTACTCAGCATGACTCATCATGTCGATGTACTGAATTGGCGGGGGGGGGGGGGGAAAGCATTCGTAAAATGATTGAGTTTCGGCACCATTGTCGGAGTGCCATAAACAGCAGTGCACCTTAATTTCCCATGACGAATGACTAAGACCGACCACTGAATGCTGACCTTTCCTCGTGGATGGCCTGCAACGCGGCGAGAGGCTCAAAAGAAGGGGCGGGGAAAACGCACGTCTGAAAATGGACGAGCGCGGCGAGAGAGCCCATCACACAGCCGAAGCAGTGGTAAAGCGGATTTGGGATGCAAATCACCGTCCGATGGTTGGCGTAACCGGCGCGAAGCCCCACGAAAAAGGCATTGTTCAAAATGTTGTGGTGAGTCAGCGTGGCCCCCTTCGGTTTGCCGGTTGTTCCGCTTGTGTATTGGATGTTGCAGGGGTCTAAAGGGGGGGGGGGGCTAATAAGAGGGAGGGACTAATGGGGGACGGATTAATTTGGGTGGACCAAAGGGAAAACAAATAGCCACCGTCAGGCTGTGTGCTCGCTTCGTACTGTGCCAATTTCCTTCGGCTCTCCGCCGTCCCCATTCCCATCACCGTGTCGTATGCCCATGCGCCGCTGAAATTCCAATTAATTAATTGACTAATTTTAATTGTCCATTTATGTGTCGGTCTTTTATAACTCTCCCATTCCCACTCACTTAAATGTTCTCTTTTCCGCATCGAAAATGATCAAATTGCGCAATTTCGGGAAAGTGTCGGTGCACAGGCGCCCGTCCCCCCGGGGCGCCTCTTCCAATTCGGGGATTAATTCCCTCAAAATGCCATAATAATCCGTTCGTTTGAATGTGGGCGGAGCAATCAACTGCAAAATTCACTGATGTCAAAGGTACTTTTGGGATAATAATAAGACAAAGGCAATTACTGTTTTAATGCCGACTTTTTCAACAGCGTAACAGAGATCCTCAGAATGGTACATCGGATTGACATTGACCTAATCGGGACAATTGGCCAATTGGTCGAACTAAATGGCCGACCAGGACAAAGCCGGCGAGTGCACTGGCGAATTGGGCGGTGATCCATTCGTATTTGTTGGGCGACCAAATGCCCAATCGGTCGCCCTTTTCCATGCCCAAATGAATCAATCCGGCGGCCAACCGTTCGCTCTAAACAAACTCTTCAAATTCGGACAACGAAGCCGACCCTTTGGCTCACATCCGCCAAGACTTCCGCGTAGCTTTTGCGGATTCCCTCCCTTTTGAAAATGACAAATTCGCGGTTTGGCCATTTGCTCGCCGCCGTTCTCAGTCTTTCGGCGATTGTCTCAAAAAGAAGGGGCTGAACGGAGCAGCCGTGCACATAACTCTGAGAAGAGGGGAAGGCTAATTGAAGAGAGAAAGAAAGTGAGGACGGACTTTGGTTGGCTGATCAGCCAATGAATGAATGTCCATTGAATTGGGCGGAGAAAACGGAGAAAGCGGAGAAGGACGGGGATCAAACCCAAACGGACGAGGAGGGGACACTGAAAGGGAAGGGAAAAGAAGGGCCAATGAACGGAAGCAAAAGCGAAAGGGACGAATCGGAGAAGGAAGGAGTCACTCAGTGAAAGGGACAACGAACGCAAAAACCAAATTTATTAAGCAAATGGACAGTCCGGCGAGGAATGGCAATCGCTTTTATAGGCCAAAAACTTAATGAACTTTTGCCGAAAGGGACGGTGACGAGCATTACAAAACAAAAGGGCATTTGGAAGAAGGGCAAAAAGGGGACAAAAGGAACGCATGAGCAGCCATTTGGAGAAAGAAACAAAGAAAGAAAGGGAGGGAAAAGACAAACGAACCGACAAATGAAGAAAAACCCGGCACTTTGGTAAGCCATTTCAATTAAGCATTCTGTTCGAACTCAGATGGCGACGAACGCTTTGCTTTAATTTGTTTATTTTTATTTGGGTGATTCAATTTAGGAAAGTGCGCCAAAGCGAATTAATTTGGTACGAAAGGGCGGGGGAGAGAATGCGCAATCAAACGCACACTGAATTCCCAGCCGAAATTCTTCTCGCTCGTCAGTCCCAATCCTCCGCAATCCCGGACACCCCCCCCCTTCGCCCTTCCTCCCTTTTTCCTCTTTGGCACTTTCCCCGTTCAGTTCCCCAACGGTGCCTTTGTCCTCAGACTGTCCTTCTTCAACTTTTTCTCTCGTCGCTTTTGCGGTTCGCTTCACCAAATCCCATGCCATTAACGGTTGAAAAGAAAAGCGAACATTTAAAAAACAGACAACAATTGGCGAAATACATAAATAAAGACGAAAATTGGTAAAACAAAGTTAAAAAAAATGGAAAATTGCAACGATTGGCGACGGCGGAAAGGGAGAGAAACGGAAGAGTTGCGATGGACGGAAAGAGAGAGAGAGAGAGAGATGGGTCAGTGATCAGCATACAGACACTCAATCACCACGACGCCCTCTCCGACGGTGCTGTTGCTGATGGCTATCTTCCTGCCCCCCCCTGTCCTTCATCTTCCTTTTCCTCTTCTTCCCAATGCCTTTTCCTCTTCCTGTCCCTCCTCTTTTTTCCTATTCTTCCCCTTCCCCCCATTTTGTCATTACTTTTTCTTCTCTTCCCCTTCTTCATCTTCCCTTCCCATCCTTCCTCACCTGCTGCATTTCGAACGACCGTGACCATCACCGGAGGACAAGCGTGGGAAGGGATCTTAGCAAAAGGAGAAGCGAATGGCGACGGAGGAACAAAGGCAGCGCAAGTGACGACCCCTCTCCGGAAGAGGACGAAAAGGGAGGAGGAAGAAGAAGGAGGAGGAGAAAGAGGAAGTGATGAAGTAAAGAAGAGACGAATCATTGGCGAATATTCACACTTTATAAGCGGATTTGAGTGGGACTTTACAAAATTAATGGACGAACGACAAAACGAAAAAGTAAAACGATAGGGAGACGAAGGGAGCAAAGGGAGAGGGAAAAAGGGGGAGGGAAATGGGAAGGGGAAGGGAAGCGGGAGGGGAGGGAAGGGGGAGGTAGGAAGATGAAAGGAAAGGGAGGGAAAGGGAGACGAAGCAAAAGGGAGGTAAAGGAAAAAGGAGAGCGAAGGAAATAAAAACAAAACCGGGTTCGAGAATCTCGGCTACGAACTGGAAAGCTTCTTGTTTTTTTTTGAAAACGGTTTATTAAAATTTTGAGGCTCACCTAAAGGCAGCGATTGCTAAAGGTTACTAATGGTTGAGCAAAGGCATGTGATTAAAAGGAAAGTCATGTAAAATGAACACAATTAAATTGTACGAGGGGAAAGTGCAGAATTCGAATGATTAGTGATTTGGTTGCGTGTGACAAGTGCAAAATGCGATCAGCGAGGCAAAATGTTTTTTTTGTTGTTGTTGTATCGATCAATGAGTGAAGAGAACGAAAAAATGAGTGCATTAAAACGAATTTTGTTAAATTTCACGCATTAAACTCATTTATTGTGGTTGGATTGACCTCACAAAATAAAAATTGTTGAAAATGTCAAGGAATGCCACGGAAAAAGAACGCACTCTGTGAAGAGATTATTAAAAATGAGAAAAGTTGAAAATTGACAAAGAAGGAATGTGAACAATGAATGAGACGAATGAAATAAATAATACGAGGAAAGAAGAACAAAAGCCAACAAATTTTTTATCATCGGTTTCCATTTGATAAAACGGTAACAAAAATATTAATTAATTAGTCATAATTTGCTGGTTCCTCATTTTGAGGTGGTGCTGAACCGCGTCCGCATTTGCTCCAGCAACATTTTCCCTCTGATCAGTCTGCGCCAATTCTTCCACACTCTCTCGGCCATTCGTTTCGCCGTTTTGGCAGCTTTTTCTCGTGCCATTTCCGCCCACGCCGAGCGCAATATTTCTTCGTCCTTCCGCAGCACCACACAACCATCCAAACTGAAGAATGGGTTGTCTCACCATATACATTATCAATGGTAAATGAAATGCCGACTCACATCGGATGGTTAAAGCCACCTGAAAATTCCCATCCGATCACCGCCGGCACAGCCTCCAAATCCATTCGACGGGCGATGAGATAAACGCCGGGCAATCGGAGGTGAACACATCCCTTTCAGCAAAGATTTTGTTGTTGTTTTTCAAATTTACTGTGCTTCACCTTCGGCAACATTTCCGCTTTGTACATGTAAATGTTTCCGAATTCATTTCGCGGAATTCGTCCGTCCGCCGTGACTTCCGCCGGTACATACGGCTCAGTCTGCCAATAGCCAAACAAATCCAAAGTCAAGGGCTCCCGTTTCTCCTTCGGAATGTTCAGTTTGGGCCGTGCAGCAACAATTTTATACGGTTTTTCACCGGCCTAAACAAAAAGGATATTTTAGAGGATTTTTCCGAATTTGTCAAATGTCACCTTTATGGACCTCGTCTCTTTGATCCAATTCAGCGACCCTTCCAATTTGTGGACGGCACTTCTCGGGAACACTTCGTGCCTTTGTCTGCCGATGTGTCCGATCGGCGAAGTGTCGGGTGGATAAATCGCTTCAAATTTTAGCAAATCCTTTTTCAGAGCATAAAGCGGATGGTTTTTGAACTCGGCCATAACTGTTGGCATCGGTTTGCTCTTCAAATGCTCGTGGATTTGGGCTTCTTCCAATCGACAGCGATTTTGATTGGCATGAAAAGGCTTAAAAAGAACGCAAGGAAAGCAAAATCAAATGAAAAATCGTAAAAACGACCTCCAATTCCATCGTCCGTTTTACCCATTCGCCGTCCGTCCGCAATTTTCTGTTCGCTGTTGACAGATAATCGTCGATGTATTTGGCGCCAATTTCGCGCACTCCTTTCTCTGTTTTCCTTTTTTAATTGTTTAAATTATTTGACCCACCGCTGTCGATGGCCAAAACGTAAAGAATTTTGTGAGTGCCATTAGCCGAAAATCCGAAATTGGGCTCAATTTGGTTCGGCTCATCGACGAGACAATGGAAAGGGTCGACGCCTTAAGGAAGGCACTTAATGGCCAATTAATTTGCCAATTATGGCTTTTGCTGTGTCTCACATATCCATCGTCGTTGCTCCTCGTCCCAATATTCGTTCCAATACGCTGTCTCTCTGTCCGTCTCTCTTTCGCCCTTTGTCTCTTTCGCTTTCGTTTCCGTCCTCCCTTTTCGTTTTGTCCTCCGATTTTCTTCCAATTTCTCTTCCAAATCGCTTCCTTTTTGCTCTTTATCAATCATTTTTTTAATTTAAAATTCCCTCTCAAAATTACCTTTTTTCAATTTCCCTTTTCCTTCCTTTTCGTTACATTTGTTGATTTTCTTTGCGGCTTTTTCCGTTTCATTAAGCTAAAATAAAATAAATAAACATTGTTCTTTTTCCTGCACTTTCTCACTGATTTTGGCATCGGATTGAACGCGACACAAATTCTGACATGCAAATTCATCAAAAAAGAACAAAGCACGAAAAACAGCTACAATTAAAATTGTACTGGGAGATTGAAAATGTTTTTACGAAATTTAATTTTACGAGTGAAATTTCTCTGTCCGTGTCAAATGCGCCGCGTTCGGTAAGTTCAAGCAAATGGCGAATTAATTTTTCTTCACTGACACACCATTTGGTCGACTCATTCCTCAATGTGTCATTTTGAGACCGGAATTTGCTTCGGAATTCCTTGAGAAGAAATTGTCCCATTTGGGCGGGTGAAATCGGCGCAGAAATTGGACCAAACAAAACAGTGAATGGCGTCAAAAGAGTGGAAGAATTGCGGAGAAGGGAATGGACCATAAAGCGAAGATGGGCAACGAAAGTGAGGAAATGAAAGCGATGAAGACCTTCCTAAGGAATTAAGGAAAGGTGAGAAAAGAGAAAGGAAAAACTAAATCATAGAGACACAAAAAGAAGAGGTCGGAAAGGACAGAACTCGGAATAGGAATCTCAAGGGTTCAGGTTTTGATGTTTTTGAAAAATGCAATAGGACATTGACATGAGTTGATTATAAAACAGTTTTCTTACAATTAGTCCGGATCAATCCTATCCGGGTCCAATACCAAGTGCCTGGTTCGGGTTTTTTTTTCAAATTCCGGGCCCTAATAAAAAAAGGAATATGCCTTAACAATTGCGTATTAAATGCCTGAAATTCACGGCGCTTCCGCATGATTTCCAGCTCAATTTCGTGCTCCCATTTTGCCCTTTCCTCCGCTTCTTTTGCGTCTCTCTCTTTCAACGGATTTATCTGCAGTTTGAACAAATCTGAAAAATCAATCAGATAATTATGCTAATTGTACGACATTGTTTTTCACTTGCCTGAGTGTTTTTCATCAAGTTCGACCTGAAAAATTGTATTTATTTGATAGTGACAAATTAACATTTATTTTCCGTTACCTCAATTACTTTTTTCTCCGTTTTGTCCGTGTGTAATAATTCCATTGCCCCCCATTCGTCCTCCTCGCCATCGTCATCCGAAGAAAGAGGTAAAGTCGCCTTCGAAGTTCCTTCACCGAGCTGAGTAGATCAAAGATCAACTAATACTTATTTAAATTCGAAAACCGATTGGGCATTTTGAATATTTGTTGCGTTAAGTCTCTTTGTAAGGGACCGATTAGAAGAAACAGTCGCTTCATCTGAAGACAATTTGATGGGTTCAACTGATGAAGTCAAATAAGAATTGAAAGGCGAAGTGAAAGAAGCCGAAGAGACACCGAAAAGAGCATCCGTTCCAAACACCTCCGATTTTGCGGTTTTCGTCCCTTTTCCATGAACAAAATCTTCAGCCGAAGCCGACAAATCACTCGATAAAGCAGGTTTTGAAATTGCAATTAACCTGAATTTATATTTGGTTAATAATAAATACGAGGAGTTTCCATTTTACCTCGCTGAACGTCTCCTTGGGGGATGAATAAATTCATCGTCATTTTCCTTGTTTTGGTTTTCCTCTCTTTGTTTCGAAGTTTTTTCGGGATTTTTGGATCTTTTTGTACCTTTTCGCTTTTTATTTTCTTTATCCATCAGCAGGATTCATGGTGATAATAAATAATAAGCAAGATTAAATAAACAAAGGGCTTTAAAATTGAGAAGACAAAATAATAAAGTAGGCATATTTCATACTTATAAAATATTCAATAATTGCTCTAAAACCGGAACTGGACATGGATATCACCGGAACCGGTATGATTTAGCAGGGCACGCACGCGGTCCCAGTCAACTAGCTGTCCAATACGTATATCCAACGAATTCCATACTTTTGATTTTGATTTTTTGAATTTAGTCTGGCGAAATTGTGCATAAACCTGTGGCATCCCGTCTAAAAATTTTAAATTCAATTCCCGCAGCGGGATCCTCAAATTATTTCCCGTTTCCAGCATCACTACAGAATTGACCGATTGTGTCATAGTGAAAACAAATTCTCGTCAGCAGCTACTCCACTTCACAATCCGTTCTTTTTCTCCCTTTGCCCTTTCAATTCCAATTTGTCATATTTTTGAACCATTTTTAGCAAATGGGTCTTTGTAAGTGCCCAAAAAGGAAGGTCACGAATTTGTTTTGCTTCGAACATCGCGTAAATGTGTGCGAATTTTGTCTGCTTTCGAATCACGAATCGGTGCTCTTTTTTATTCTTTCTTTTTTGCTTAATGCTCTTTTAGTGTGTCGTTCAAACGTACCTTTCTTGGCTTACCGACAGTGATTATGATGCCAATTGTTTGCTCTGTTTCGGCATGTTTTTGTTTTTTATTTTTTTAGCTTTGAATTTCAGAATCGCTTAGCTCCAAAGAGACATTGAGGTTGAGGTGTCTTCATTTATTCCACTGGGACTGCTTTGATTCGCGGGCTCGTCAGTTGCCCCAAACGACGGCTCCCGCCGGTAAATTTTGCTGTGAATGGATTGATTTGACTTTATTTAATCCCCTCTTTCAGGTTACAAATGTCCGAGTTGTTTGGTTTGTATCATTTTGTATCAATTGCAGTTTGTACGACCATAAAATTAAATAACATTGTGCTTCCTAAAGTTATGAAGAGTTAAAATTGTTATTTTATTTTATGATCAGATAACTGTAATAGAGCCCCATTTAGACATTTCATTTAACTTTTTTTTCTGTTTCAGGAATGCATTTTCCCATCCGAAAACCAATCGTCACCAGTTGTTGACAAACTCAGGGCCAAACTTCAGACAGTCAATTGGGGTCGCTTTGGTCTTGGCCTTCCCAGTGTTTGTTTGATATAACATACCTATTTTAATTAGTTATTTAAGACTTACATTCTAATAGAGTTTAAATTTAACTGAAATTCAAATATTATTTTAGTTTTTCCTTTTGTTTTTAGATCCCCGAAAATGAGCAAAAAGTTTTGGCTGCCAAAGTCATTGAAATCGCTTCGAATTCTAATCACCGAAGCGATGAAAATGTCAGCAATCGTCACATTGAAGCTCACACACAGTCGCCAATGATCGCCAATTCTATTACTTGCCATGAAGATCCATTCGAAGCGAACACTTTCACTGGTAATCATTTTGCCAGAAATGAAAATGATTTTTTATTTTTAGCGAGGTCCAAATTTCCCACGAATTCAAATGGCAATTCTTCGAACAGAATTTTTATCGGTAATGAGGACGACTCAAAATATGCGAAGGCTGCTGCGGCAGAAAAAAATATTCGGTCAGTTTTTTTAAATTGAAAATCCGCATTAAAATAGCGAATGTGCACGTTGCACAAATTGAATGCCTAAATTTGCTCAATTTTCGTTGTTTTTAACAGTGTTTTCTCTTAGGAATCGCTTCGTTCGGCTTCCCCGTCCTCTCAAACGTGTGTTCTTTGCCTTACTCGTCATCGCTTTCCTTTACTTCTTCCTCGGCTTGTTTCTCACCGGCAATGACTCGTCTCGTGGTGCTGGCGATGATGACCCTTTGTTCGACCCCCGCGCCAATCCGAACATAAAAGTGGCCAAAGAACGGTGATAAAACATACGAGACAATAATTTATTAATGGGACACTTTTTGGTGAATCGACTGTTCAATATTTATTATATGTGAAACCAATTATCCTTTTGCTTGGACGTGGGGAACGGATTTGATCCTTTTTTAATTGTGATTTTGCCGTAATATTTTTTGATTAGAAATAAAGAGATTGTGAGTAGATTTTATCATGAATAAAATTCAATTAAAATTAAATAAATACAAATTTTTACAACAATATTTTATCACTGTAAATTCACTGCTCTGAACCCGGACTTAAACCCAAATAGAAGACCAATGGTTAAAGCCGGATCTGGGATTCGTAATTATACCAAATGGAGACCCCAAAAATAGCCCATTTAATTTTACATTTTTTTAGACATAAAACCCTTTTTTCTATGTCCGCCCCTCTCTCTGTCTTTCTCTTTGTCCCGCCACCGTCGCGCACCACCGCGTGGCCATCACTTGGAATGATTGTCCGATTTCATTTTCAATTTGCTCTCCGTCCAATGCCACAAATCCTCCCATTTCCGGCGCTGGTTGAATTCGACACGCTTTCACAGGAATTACCTTTAGGGTGGGTTATTTATAAGTAAAAACTAAGATGAGAGAACCTCAAAGGCCGGGTCTTCCAAATGAGCAGAGGAATTTATACTAAAATTGACATAAAAACAATAATAAATTTTGAAAAAATACCTTAACAAAATTCGGGCCATGTGTGCTCGGGAACGGAGATTCTTCCAACGAACAAACGAAAGGTAAAGCACCGCTTCTTGAGGTCGGGCGGAGGGAACAAAGGGAATGTCGGAGCCCAAATGAGAGAGGGCGGAGAGGAGGACGAAGCAGAACTCGCCTGGAGGGAGGCAATTAGCAATCAGAGCAGAAGCTACCCAAGACGAAGAATTACCGTCAATTGTGAGCCAATGGGACGGAATTGGCTCGTTCAGAGGCGGCATCTGCCAATTAATTGGACTATTCGTCCGTTCTGTTTATCTATGCCATGTAATAGTGGTTAATAGTGGCACACCTGCTCCTCCTCCTCCTCCCCTCCGGCATCTTCCTTCCCCTCGTCTTCAAAATGTCCGTCACCAAATGCGCCCCTCTGCACACCCACGCCAAATCTCAACTTCCGCTCCAATTCGCAGAGTTCAGGGCCATCACTGATCGGCAAATAGGACAAACGAGCGCGATAAAAGGCAACTGAGGGGAGTTGGGCAATTCGGAGAAAAGCCTCGAGGTGAAGACGAAGCATTCCCTTGGGGAAGAGGCGATTAAGCGACAAAGAAAGAAATAAAGAGAGGGAATTAACGACACACCAAACGACGGAACCGTTCACTGCCCAAATCTGAAAAATGGGCTGACAATTCCCAAACACTGTGAAAACATGCCAATGTCAGCCAAAAGTCCCCAGCTGAGCGAAAGAAACATCATTTTGCTTCGGTTTTGAGAGAATTCGGCACGGTAAAGTCTGAGACGACGGAAGGACGGACGGAGTGCCATCAAAGCCATTTGAGAGCAAAAAGTGCCACGGGGAGGGAACGGTTCGCTGAATGAATGGGCAAACTGACAACAGAATGGAGGAGAAGCCGAACTTGGCCATAAAAGCGACTGAAGCGGCCAAAGAATTGCCAGTGCCCATGGGAAGATGAAGCAAAGGGAGGCGAATTGCCCGGCGAAAGTCCGCATGATGGAAAAGTCCGTTGATCGCTTCGCAAATGAGGCCATCCCCACTGAGAGAAGAAACTTTCTTCAAAAGTGATGTTGGGTTGTCAATGATTACCCTCCCAATGCCAACATTCCAATGCCGTCCAAGTCCAACTCGGCGGCCAATCGTATTGCATGTTCAGGTCCCTCTAAAACATTTTGAAAAATCAAAGTGTGTGCCGCAATGTTTGGGCCTATTTATATGATGACAGATCAACTGAAAAGCTCCGCTCTAATCGAAAATTGAATTCATTCGGATTGACCGGTTTCTCTGAGTTCGTAGGAAATGCCCGCCTCTCTCCACAACGGCTCCACTTCGGTCCTCCAAAGGTGCAAAGCGCGCTTCTGTCCGCTGAACGGATTGAGAAGGACGAGCACACGGAGAGAAAGCGAAGAAGGGACGGAGAAAGAGGAGGGAGAATGGGCTAAAAGAGAGAAAAAGGGGAAAAGGAAAGGGGAGGGAAAGGGACGGACGAGGAGAGTCCAAAGAAAAAGAATGACGAAGCCAAAGGGCAAGGGAACGCTGCAGGGGGACGAGCTGAGAGGGATGGTCGGGGAGCAGAGCGAAGCGTACCAAACGACGTTGGCACGAGGGCCAAATGAGGGGACAGACGGAGAGCAGCAAATGGGGCGAAGACGGAGCAAAGGCAGGGAAATCTGAAAAAGCGGAAAAGGGGGACACGGGGAGTTCAAAAGGTATTTGGGGGAGGGGGGGGGGGAAGTTCAAAGCTTAACCAATTGAAATGTAAGCATTTGTCTTAATTTGATTTGTAATGATGATCCTGTAACACTTTGAAATTCATATAAAAAGTGTCACTTTTTATGAATCACTTCCCAATTCATCATCTCTAATCATTTTCTGACCTTCTTCCTCCGCTCTTTGCGATTGGTGTGGCACTGTCCGAACTGAAACAATGTCATCGGAAAAGAGACAGAAGGAACGGTCGGAATTGGAGGCGATCGGAGTTGGGGGGCGATCAGCAGCAACGGCAGTGGGGGGCCATTTGAAGGGAATGGGCGACGGAGAGAAGCAAAACGAAGGACAGCAAAAGCGAGGGTTTTGGAGGGGGAAAAGTTTGGCAGAAAATGAGGACGGAGACGGAGGAAGAGAAGACATTTTGAGGAAAAAGGCGAGGGGAAAGAGAGGAAAATGAAAGATTAAAAAAAGAAGAAATACCTATTTAATAAAGAAAAAAACAAAACTTTATTTTATTTTTGGTACATTTAATTAACAAATGATCAGTTTGAATTTTAATTGCTCAAATTACAAAATACAAAATGAACAGAACGAACATCAATTGAAATTACAGGGAAAAATGAGAGGAGAACACGAAAAGAGGGGAGGGGGAAGGGGAGTGAACAAATAAATAATCAGACGGAATGTGATGGATGGTGACTAAAGTAAGGAATTATCGACAGATATGCAACAAACAAAATTCAGCAGATGATGGACAAAAAAATGAATAAATTGGGAGGCGGCGATTAACACATTTTGGGGATGAAATTGAAAAAGAAAAACCGAATTTTGGTAAGGGTTATTTGTCTGGAAAAGGTCAATCTTTTGACATTGTTTAAAAAAATTCCAACCAATTTTTGAAATCCCCCGCTGAAAATCCGGAAATTTTTTGGAGCCTAGTTCAAGCTGGGCAACACCAAGATTTTCTTCAAGGCGGGTATTCTGGCTCGTCTCGAGGATTTGCGTGACGCCAAACTGTCCGTCATCATGACCGGGTTCCAATCGCGCATCCGCTGGTTCTTGGCCCAAACCGACGTCAAACGGCGCATCCAACAACGCGCCGGACTGCTCATTCTGCAGCGCAACATCCGCGGATGGTGCACACTGCGCAATTGGGACTGGTTCAAACTGTACGGACGAGTCCGCCCGCTGCTCAAATTGGGCAAGGAACAGGAGGAGATGGGCACACTGCAGCAGAAGATCAAGGAGTTGGAGGAGAGTCTGCAGAAGGAGGAGGGAAACCGCAAGGAATTGGAGACGCAAGTGGCCAAGCTGGTGGAGACTTCCATTCCTCTCGGCCCTTTGGCCTTCGCCAGTTCTTCCACTGCCCTCCGCTGTCTCCGCAACTTCCGCGTCTCTTCCATTGCGCTGTTCGGTCGGATGTACGTCGAAAGTGGCACCGATTGGCCTCGCATTGGCACATTTTGCTGCTTCGCTTTGTCCGGCAGTGAAAGAGTGCGCTTCCTTTTCAGCTGTCCGATGCGAATGTCCGAATCCGCTCGATAAGTGCTTTGGGGGACTGGCTTTGCTCGGAACGGTTCCCTCCTCCTCTCCGCCTCCTCCTTTCGCCTCCGCTCCTCCAACATCGCCTCCAAATGCCTTTTAGCGAATCGGCATGGCACCGGTGACCTTTTTATTAATTCAAAATGCCATTTTATGCATTTTCAACACTTCACCTGGAAGCGAGTCGAAATGGTTTCGGAATGGTCGTCGAATGACCGACTTGGAAATGCCCCTTTAGTGGACTTTGTGTTGGGTGCCGTATTTTGCGAGCAGACTCAGGTGGAGTTGGGGGCAGACTTTTGCTAATGGCAGCAATAATTTGCATGGCCGTGTCGAGAGTGCGTCTCGCTTCTGTGTCGAGAGTACTTCTCGCTTCTGTGTCGAGAGTGCGTCTCGCTTCTGTGTCGAGAGTGCGTCTCGCTTCTGTGTCGAGAGTGCGTCTCGCTTCTGTGTCGAGAGTGCGTCTCGCTTCTGTGTCGAGAGTGCGTCTCGCTTCTGTGTCGAGAGTGCGTCTCGCTTCTGTGTCGAGAGTGCGTCTCGCTTCTGTGTCGAGAGTGCGTCTCGCTTCTGTGTCGAGAGTGCGTCTCGCTTCTGTGTCGAGAGTGCGTCTCGCCTCTGTGTCGAGAGTGCGTCTCGCTTCTGTGTCGAAAGTTCGTCTCGGCTTCTGTTGACCGTGCCATTGTCCCTTTTCTCCCTTTGCTGTTCTCATCGGTTCCTCCGTTTGTCTGGTTATAAATGTCATCGTTTTGTTCTGCTCGTGCCGTTCTTTTCGACTTCGTTCTGTCAATTTCTCTTCCAGCAAATGACCCAATTCAATGCAATCGCTGCGCAACCGATCCAATCGAAAAAGAAACGGACGACAAACGATGGACACTTCCATTGATTGTGAGCCGAGGAGAGCATTTGGCCAAACGACGGCACCCGCGGCAATTTAATGGCCCACGCGGAAAGATTTTTTGTTTGTTTTGTTGCCATAGAAACGACGACAGAAGTTATTTATTTAGATAAGTAATATGTTTTCTATTGTTTGTTTTCTCATTTAAACTTTTCGACAAATTGCCGCAACCCGAAGAAATAAAGCATTTTCAAAGTGATTTTGGAGTTACCCTTCTTTCTCTGTCGCCTCTCTCCGATCACAAGAACATCGAGCTGCAGCTCAGCGAACTGCAGAGCAAGACGGACGAGCAGTCGCGACTGCTCAACGACTTTGCCGCGCTGAAGAGCCGCTTGCACAACGAAAACGCGGACTTGGAACATCAAGTGGAGGACCTGGAGAACCAGGTGAGACGGATGGACGAGCAGGGATTGGGACAATGCCATCACCATGTCCATTTGATCACAGGTGAATTCGCTGCATCGCCTGAAGAGTCAGTTGGTCAGCCAATTGGAGGAGGCGAAACGAACCGCCGACGAGGAAAGCCGCGAGCGGCAAACCCTCGCGGGACAGCTGAAGAACGTGCAGCACGAGAACGACTCATTGCGCGAACAGCTCGACGACGAGCAGGAGGGCAAAGCGGAATGCCTGCGTCAAATCAGCAAACTGAACGCGGAGATCCAACAGTGGAAGGCGCGGTTCGAGTCGGAAGGATTGGTCAAGATGGAGGAGATCGAGGAGGCCAAGCGCAACTTGCAGAAGAAAGTGCAGGAGCTAACGGACGCCAACGAAGCGGCCAACACAAAGGTGATTAGAAAGGAATAAACGCAACGACCAGCGATAGTCGTCGCCTTCTTCGAATTGCTCTCTCTCTGCTGATAATAACAATTTCCGACTTTGTCACCTCCGGCGACGGTTCGCCTGCTGACCATCACAACACAATTCCAAGATGAATGTCCAAAATGGCATTTTCTTTTCTCATTTCCCATTCTCTGCCTTATTTGGCGTTGTGTTTGAAATACCCAAAAGAATGGCGAATGATTTGTCCCATTTGATGGATTGCCACCCCTTCACCCCCTTCCCCCTCCCCAACTTTTTTTCATGCCCACCCCCCCACCGATTCGCATTTTCCGTTATTCTTTTCTCCCCCCCATCAGTGTTAAGCAGCACAACAACCATAATCATTTCACACTTTGAAAACAAAACATTGTTTTCCCAGCAGACCACCCAATGCACCATCTCCGTTGTGTGCTCGTTGGTAAGTCCTTATTTTTCTCATTATTCCTTGTCCTTTTGTCCTTATGTTGTCCTTGTAAATGCCCTTACTCTTGTCCTTGCCCTTGTCCATCCTCTCTTATCATTTTCAAGGTGATCCGTGCGTTGGCAAAACGGCACTTATCGTTGCATACACACGCAATGGATTTTGTGGTTAGCGTTGTTGTCAT
Source organism: Heterodera glycines (assembly GCA_004148225.2). Taxonomy (NCBI): domain Eukaryota; kingdom Metazoa; phylum Nematoda; class Chromadorea; order Rhabditida; family Heteroderidae; genus Heterodera; species Heterodera glycines. The sequence continues at coordinate 4,902,427 of CP049705.1, read as the reverse complement.
TAACTCATTAATTAGTGTTAAATTGCACTTCTTTTGTTTAGTTTAATTTATTTGAAAATTCAGAGAGATATTCGCCGACTGCGTTTGACAATTATTCGGGTAATTCTGTCGGATCAGTTAAAGAATTCATTTTAATATCAAAATTCTTTTTTTTTTGTAGTGACTGTCTGCGTTGATGGAAATCCGTTAAGGCATTAATTATCCAATTAATAACTCATTAATTTATTCCCCTGTCATTCTTTTTTTCCCTTCCTTTTTCGGTTGGATCTCTGCGACACCGCCGGAAGGGTAGAAAGGGGAGCACATTTGAAATAATTCAATGGCATTTTGTTTTGTTTCAGTCCGAATTCGATTCCATCCGTCCTCTCAGTTACTCGGGTGCAAGTGTGTTTCTGCTTTGCTTTAAGTCCGTCTCTCTCCCTCCCAATGCTTTTGCTTTACCCCCCCCCCCCCCCAGGGCACGCTGTCACCCGTCCCTCCTCCCTCAATTCGGCCACACAACGGTGGCTTCCTGAAATTCGTTCGTTGGCTCCCTCAGCACCCAGTTTGTTTCATTTCAAAATTCACAATAAAGTAGTTATTTTTTGCTTAGTTTTGCTCATCGGCACTCAAAGTGATCGACGACTGATCAGTCACCGATCAGAAACTGTCGAGACAAAGGCAATGGCACAACTCAGCGAAAGATTGGAACTGAGCAGTTGGCTGGAATGTTCGGTCTGAGGGAGAGACTCAAAACGAACGGACATTTATTTATTGGTGTATTTCAAAAAGGCAGTTACTCAGCACAATTTGAAGGAAGTGTTCGACTTGGCCATCCTCCAGGGCCTTTGCCACGAGCAGAAATTGCCAGCGGCACGAAATTCCCCTTCAATTCCCAAAGCAAAGATCGCACTGCCGGAAGCAATGAAAAAGACGGACAAAAAAGAAATTGGAAAGGGAGCGAATGGCACGACGAAAGGGGGGACATTGAAGCAGAATTTGTGGAGATTGGTGTCAATTACGAAGAAGGCATTGTTGTAGAAAAGGAGAGAAATAAATAAAAGAAAGAATGGAAAAGCAAAAAGGGAAAGGAAAGCATTGGCGAAACGGACGGACGGAATGATCTCAGAGAAGGCAAAGAATGGGAAGCGAAAGAACGGCACAAATGCCAAAAAAGGGAACGTTATTTGAAAGTCGAGTCATATGTATTTAAATTTACCAAGAAAGAGAGATTGGTTGAATAAAGCAACCGAAAACGACGGAAGAAGCATCGAAAAAAGTCACACAAAAGTCAAATAAAAAAATAGAAAGCTAATTTAAAAAATATGCAGAAACAGGGAAATGTTTTACACAAAACCTAAATGTCCTTCACAATCAGAGGGACCGTATTTCCTCATTATCAACCCCACTCCAAATGGGGCGGGCTTATATTCGAGGGGGTTATAATGTAGGAAATACAGTATGAAATTTAATGAGAATTTAAAGTTCATTCATTTTAAATTGGCATTCTGTTCTTTCGTTTTCTCTTAACTCGCACAGTCGAGAAAACTCTTTCGTTCGTTTTTTCCCTTTTTATGGGCTGACAAATGAGCAACCGTTTTTCTTTTATTGTTCTTTTAAGTTTTGTTATATTTTATTCGAGAAGACTTTAATTACCATTCTCCGATTTGTTTTGACTTTTTGCAATTGGACAATGTCTTCGGAACAAGTTTGTTTTAATTGGATTTGTTTTGATTTACTTTGCTTTATGTTTTTTAATATTATATTGGTTCTTTACCTTTTGTCCTTTGAGTCTTCATTCGTTTTTCCCTAATATAGGCATTAAAAGCAAAACAACTTGGCAACGAGGCGTACAAACGGAAGGAATTTGCCACTGCTCACAAATATTATGACGAAGCCATCAAATATGAACCAACGAACATCGTATTTTACAGCAACAAAGCCGGTAAAGCGAACGAATGAATTTACGAGAAAAAAAAACAATTGCAAAAACACTTTTTTTCAGCAGTTTTTTTCGAGGAAGGAAAATACGACGAATGCATCGAAATGTGTGGAAAAGCGGTGGAAGTTGGACGAGAGAATCGGGCGGACTATGCGCTGGTGGCAAAGTGCGTAATCTTTATAAATAATTGCTGATGGGGGTTAAGGCGGGTAATAATTGCCTTTCTGGCCCCATAAAAAGGTCGATTTTGAGTAGTTAGTTTTTTAGGGCGCTGATCACAAATCTGACAACCATTTAAAAGCTTAGGAATCTGCCTGTGTGTTAAAGCCTTTGTTATTTTTCGCTTTTAAGGGCTTACGCTCGAATGGCAAACAGTTACAAAATGAAGGACGACCCCAAGAAGGCACTGCACTTCTACGAAAAGGCATTGTCGGAACATCGCGACCCGGACATTGTGAAGAAGCACAAGGAATTAGCGAAGGAAGTCAAAGAGATGGAGCAGAAGGCATACATTGACCCGGAATTGTCGGATAAAGAAAAGAACTTGGGCAACCAATTGTTCAAGAAAGGCAAGCAATGGGAGAAGGGACGAAAACATTGGGAAGGAAACCAATCCGAAATTGGGAATGGCAAATCAATGGACAATTTGGCGTTGTGTCTTTGCCATTTCATCCCTTTTAAATTTTTGAGGCGATTACCCCGGGGCTATGAGACATTACAACGAGGCGATTAAACGGAATCCGGACAACGCTGTGCTCTACTCGAACCGTGCCGCGTGCTTCACCAAACTTATGGAATTCCAAAGGGCCGTCGACGACTGCGACCTTTGCCTGAAGAAGGACCCTTCTTTCGGTTCGCTTTTCCGTTTTCCTTTCGTTGTGCGATTTCCTCCCGTCATTCAGTTAAGGCGTACATCAGAAAGGGCGCTGCTTTGTCCGCAATGCGCGAGTTCGGCCGAGCCCAAAAGGCTTATGAGGACGCATTGCAAATGGACCCGAGCAATCATGAAGCGATGGAGGGACTGCGCACGTGCATGCAGTCGAACGAGGAGAACCCGGAGAGGGCGCGGGAGAGGGCCTTGCAGGACCCGGAAGTGCAGGAGGTGAGCCAGGGGAGGGATTAACGGACAAAGCACGAAAAGGACGAACCATGGGGAGGGAGAACATGATACAAAATGCGGACAAATTCAATGGGAAGGAGGTTTTAATTTGGTCGCAACAACCTCCACAATCGTCCTCCGCGACCCATCAAGGAGGTCATCATCGCCACACATCTTCAGGCCATCACCGTTCGTCTGGAATGACTGCTTCTTCTTCGCGTGCTCCGAATAGGACACGTACCGGAGATGACCTGCACATTGGCAAGTACAAACTGCTGAAAACAATTGGAAAAGGCAACTTCGCAAAGGTATGTTATTGCGGTTATAAGTTTCTAAAAAATTAATGATTGATAGGTCAAATTGGCAAAGCACGTGCCGACCGGAGTGGAAGTAGCAATCAAAATCATCGACAAAACGGCACTGAATCAGAGCAGCTTGCAGAAGGTTGTCTGTCTGTTTAATGGTGAATAACTGAAGTAATGAGAAGTTTTTTCCTAGCTTTTTCGCCAATTTTCCATGTATGATTTGGTTTTCATGGACAAATAAGCCCCATCCATTCCGCCGAATTCCATGTTACGTTCTCCTACTAACTGACTTAATCACTCCCCTTGCTGCTTCAGATTCTTCGTGACCCGGGCATGCGAGTTTTGTTGGAACAAATGAGCCATGACCCGGTCTTTCTTACCCGCAAAACTATAAATTTCTTGAACCCTGTTTTAAGGATGCCGCTCGAGAACATATCAGAAACCCGGACATTTTCCGTAAATTGATGAAATTGCAAGAGGCGGGCGTCATCCAAATTCGCTGAGAATGATCGACGGAGGAAAGGGCGGAATGGCTAATTACTCACTGAACGTTCCGATTATTTTCCACATCTTTTTGATTTTGCTGTTGTTTTTCCATTTGTCCCTTTTGTTTTTGCATTGCCGTAAATTCTCTGATGGATGTTTTGGTTTGGTCATTTTCCGACTTCCCGCGGGGACATTTTTCTTTTATACCATCCGTCTTTGTTTTTTATAATGGTCTGTCATTAAATGGCCTTCCCTTTGCCATCCTTCGCTTTTCTCATTGGCCATTCATTCCCCCCGCCCCCTCAAATGTTTACCAGCCGTGAAGCCCACCCAATTTACTACAACAGCATGCAAAAGTTTGTTTGCCGTCGGTGGGTGCGGCGTTTGCCTTTGCCCCTTTCTGTCCCTCCCTTTTCCCTTGCCAAATTTGAACATTGTTTTCTCTTTTTCTCTTCCGCCGTCCATTGTTTCTGAAAAGGTTCTTCGGTAATTGAGAGGACAGCAGCGGGGGTTCGTTTCGTTCGGTTGGCTTCGTCCTCACCCTTTCTTTCCTTCGTTCATTTGCCTCCGCGCAAAACGGACAAAACCAACACTCTCTCATATCGTCGACATTGGCGCACAAACGTCAACAGCCGTACAAAATGCAAATTTTCCTCGAGGATCACGAAATCGCCAAACTTTTCATGGACATATACAGGTCAGTAGCAAAAATCAATTTGGGACAGCACATATTCTCATCCAACCCCAGCCCACGAAAGGGGAGAAAGGAATAATGCCATTTTGGAAGAACGAAGAGAGGGGAGGCCAATTAGGGAACGAATGCATTGGGGGGGAGCAATTTGCCAAAATCCGTCCCCTCCCCCAACCCCACTCATTCATTCGATCCCATTATTCCCCTTGAAACGGAAATGGGTTTGACGAAGCGATGCGATAAATAAGCGGTGGGAATGACCCAAAGGGTGGCGGGGGTTGGAATGAAAGACAGCACTTAGTGATTCTTAATCTGTTCTTCATCCACCGCCCATCTGATCGAGAAAGCGATAATGAATGCTTAATTGGCGCCGGCGGAGAGACAAATCAATGGGCGACGATCACCGGCGCAATTTGGGGAAGGAATGGGGGGAGGAGGGACCTTGGGCGGAACGAAAGCGAACGCAACAAAAGCCCAAAATGACTTTGACTTTTCAGCAGAGACTTAATTATGCTAATTAATTGTTTGTTTGTTTGTAATTAGTCGTCAGCCCTCCGGTACTCTTGCACTTTGTATCCGCTTTTTTTTTTTCGCATTTTTCAATTTTTTTTACTTTTTTATTGTCACAATTGCTTTAAATATCAAATAAAGGCGCTTTATGTGCTTATTGGATACAATTCCGCGATTTGGGTCCACAAATTAAAAAAAATGTCCGGTCCTCCAAATTGCCTACGCCACAAAAAATCGGATCGTCGTTTGTTTTTTTTCCGCCCCACCGAACGGCGCGGCGCGGGTGGACATTTGGAAATGATACGAAATGGCGGAAGGGGGGGGGGACATTTGGTCGACAGAACAGCGAATAAATCATTGTTTCCGCAATTATACACATTCGGACAATGACCTGAATTAGTTTTCAGTCTGGTCTTCTCTGAGCCATTCTTCGAATTTTTCGTCTGGTAGAGCCAAAACTTTGAATAAATCATCAAGTTTTAAATTTTTAAGTGTTTCCATTAATCTAAAAGCAATTGTGACAATAAAAAAGTAAAAAAAATTGAAAAATGCGAAAAAAAAAAAAAGCGGATACAAAGTGCAAGGTCGTCAGCCCTCCGTCGCTTTCAATGCTTTGAGCCAATCTTTCGCGAGATTTCCCAAGCCCTGACTTTTCTTTTGTTGATATCGTTTTTCTCCCAATCACTGCCCAAATAAATGAAAGCCATCTGCCGATCGTTTTGAGCTTCTTTCTTTTCTCGCACAATCCCATTTCTGACAGCGCGCCGTCGAGTGGATTCATAGAGTGTGCATGTCTATGTGCCAAAGTGTATTTGCCTATCACTAGCCCCGTCCCACAATCAATTCAATTTCCTTCCTGCGCAATTTTCCCTCAAAAACGCCCATCCAAATCGAATCATCCGTCCCTCCCTTTTCTTTAGGCAAATGCTCCCCTCGCCCTCTCCCCCATTTCTTCGCCCTCTCTTTCCCTCCCCCCGGGGGCTCTTCCCAACTCACTCTTCTTCCTCTTCTTCCTCCTTTGCCTCCTCCTCCTCCTCTTCTGCCTCTTTCTCATCTCCCTAAAAGCAATGATTTCACGTCGTCCCTTTTCGTCATCGGTGATCCCTTCGTCAGTCATCAGCTTCGTTCTTCTTTTGCGTTCATTGGGTAATTAATGTTTTAATTATCTTTGATACTTACTTTTGAATGATGGTCCCACGATTGGGGCGGGGGTCAGTCCAATTTTTTGATTTTTGTGCCAATAAATAAGACGACATATTTCAGCATTTTTTGACCGTTCTTTCACTTCCCAATTTCTTTTCAGGTGCCGTCGCTTCCTTTCCAAAGTCGCCCTTCACCGATTGGCTCCCCCAACACTCACAGAACGAAGGGGGTCAGTACAAAAGGGATGGCCCCGTCCCGAACCTCTCGTCTTCCCCTGAATTCCATTTTTATCTGTCCCTTCCCCTTTTTTAATTTGTACCGTATCCCTTTCCATATTTTTGAAACGGTCAACAGTTTTCTCTCGCTTTTGTCTTTGTTTTTGCCTTCCCTTTTCCGCTTTTGTTCACTTTTATTGCCATTCGCTCCTTTTAATGTCATTTCCCCCAAGGGCTTCTTCTCCTCGACCGTCGCTCCCTCGCCGAAGGCGAAGTTTTATTATTTCGGACCAAAAAGAGCCGCCACAGGGCGATTGCTGTGATGACTGCGCATCAGCAGCACAAAATTGGCCAAATGTCCTCCCGTTTTGCCGATGCGCTCACTTTCAAAGAATGGCTGAGAAGGGTTTACCGAGAGGAAAAAGGTAATTAATTGGAAGAGATTAACAACACAACAAATGGTGGGAATGAATGATCAACAGTTTTGGGACTCATTTGGCTGCTGATCTTTCGTTTTCTTTTCTTTGGCCATGCTTTTGGGAGGGGAAGGTTTTGGCAGTTCGAAAAGGATACTCTTTCACTTCAAAATTCGCAGCATCGTCCGTGCTGACGAGAGTGAATTCATTCGCCACCCCTCGGGGAATGCCATTGCCGCCCCCCCCCTCTCCTCCCCCGCCGCCCTTTGCCCCTCTCTCCTCCAATTCATTGTCATCGCATTGTTTCCGGATTTGATTCGCAGAAACAATTGACTCGGAATGGGCAAATTGGGGTGCAATTTGCTGCTGCTGATTTGCGTGCAGTGAATGAATGTGGCGACGAATGTTTTGCATTTTATTTGTGGACAATCACAGAAAGGGCTATTTGGGCATTGGGCTGCCAATTATTCTGAAATTGGAGAGTTTTCTTTGGGGGGGGGGAAGGCAAATTGGGCGAATGGGTGCCAAAATCGTCGGATTATCTTTCCTCCGCTGTCCCATGCTTTCTCTTTCTCACCCGCTCTCTCTCTCCCACTTTTCTCTTTTTGCTCTCTCTCTCTCTCTCTCCCCTCTCTTCGCTTCGCACTCTCTCTCTCTCCTTTCTCTCTCTCTCTCTCTCTCCCCTCTCTTCGCTTCGCACTCTCTCTCTCTCCTTTCTCTCTCTCTCACCCCTTTCCCTCTCCCTAATTATTTTGATGCTTTTCCCTTTTCTTCAGCTCTCAAAGTGTCCGTTCGTACCACCGAAGTGAGTGCTGTTCAGAATGTTCGTTCACCCAACCTTCGCCCATTTCTTCTCAGGTCGTCCGTCCCGTGCTCCAACATTTGTACGCCACCCGCGCCCATTTCCGCGCTCCGATTATTATCCACGCGGTCAGTGGGCCAATCAATGACCAATTCGAATAAGCCAATTGTCAATCGCTGCTTTCCCCTCCCTTTGGCAGAACACTTTCGAAAGTGCCTCGTCCGCTTCTCCTAAGTTTCCCTCCGTCCCTTTCTCGCGCCTTTCGTCCGTCAGCAGAGAACGGCCCGTCGATGCGCTTCTCTTTGTTCAAAGTGTTCGTGCGCTGCTCCCCGACGCTGTCATTTCGCTCGGATGGACCAAATCGGAGGATTTATCAGCAGTCAATCGGTTGGATTGGACCACAGCCTTCCAACTGATCGAACTGCTCAACGAATTGGGCGATCAGCCGGCCATGCTGAACATGCGCCTCAACGACGCCGTTCAGTCGTCCGAAGTGACTTCCTCCGCCCCTTTTGCTCTGCTTCTGATTTATGCTTTTCTTTCTTTTTGGTGTTGCAATGGCTTTTGGGGGTTCAGCGACCGCGCGTTTATTTGCTGCTCAAAGGCGAATTTAACGATTTTGTGGAAAGTGAAAGGTCAATGGCAAAATTGGAGGGCATCAGAAGCAGCGGAGAACAGAAAATCCTTTTCGACGTGGTCAGTAAGAGAAAGGGACAAATGGGAGGAGGGAATAAATAGGCAAGGGAAATAAATCGTCGGAATGCTAATCGTACATTGTAACTGTACCCTACCGTACCCCCCCCCCTCTCCTCAGGATGAAAAGTGGCGCTCGCGCATCCGCCGTTTTGTCCCAGGGCAAATTCAGTCCTCACAAAGGGTCAGTTGCCTTCCCTCTCTTCCCGTGCTCATTCCCCCCGCCAATTGCCTCAGATGTTCGGTTTGGTGCCGTCCCAATGGGTCAATTGGTTTGTGCCTCCGCCCGTCCCTCCGATTGCTTCCGCGTCCCCTCTTTTGTCAGGCGCTTCCCCTCCTCCTCCCCAATGCTCTCCACTTCCGTATTCAGTCCCTCCGGCGTCGCGGTGCTTTCTCTCTTTATTTGCCCTTCCCTTTCCCTGTCATTTCTCCTTCCGTTCCGTCTCAGTTCCTCGGTTGGCCCAATTCTCTTTTGCTGTCCACGCGTCGTTCGGATTCTCCGCCCTCGCGGCAAACCATCGCCGGAAGGGTGCGTATAAAATTGTCATTTTCCAATTTCAACAGATAAGTAGCATACCATTGGATAGCATTTTTTATGGGCTTTCCAATGATACCATATTTGCATTTGTGACATAAACATTTATTTGATTTATTTGCATGACACACATTAGTGTCTCACACGAAAGTCACAGAACAAAATTTGATGCGCTGAGCACGAATATGACATCCATTTCGACCAATTTCGAATCATGACCCGAATTCGAACAAAAGGTCGAAAATTCAAAATTTTGATTTCGCACTTTTATTCTAAAATTGACTAAAACTAGCAGAAAATAAATCACAGGCAATTTTAACAGCAAAAATGAGTCATTTTATGCAGATTCGAACATAAACAAAGTAAAAATTTAAAAAATTTAAATTTTTGACTTTGTTCGAATTCTGGTCTGGGGTTCGAAATTAGATATCTTATTCGTGATCAGAGACCTTGAAAACCTCAGGAAAGACTTATTTACATGACTTTTTAAAAAAGTTATTTAAGTAAAAATAAATTTAAAAAAAATGTTCGTATCCGGGTTCGGGGTTCGAAACAAAGTCAAATGATGATCAAATTCGTGCTCAGCGCTTCAAATAACCCCTAAAAATTGGTTTTTTAATTATTTTTATTCTTTTTTTTGTGGGACCAATAATCTTAACAATTGCCGGATTTCTAAGGTGCGTTAAAACGAAAAATTTTCGAACAAATAATGTGTTTTTCGTGCATTTCTCGTCGCGTTAAAGCCGCAGAAAAAAATAAGGAAAAACTTATAAATCCGGGCCCTAGTGAGGAGTTACTGTATTCTACATTTTTGAGGGCACCTCGTTTCCCCCCTCAAATCGTAAATTTCATTGCATTAGGAATCAAAAAATCAGATTTTTAAACTTTTTAAGGACAGATCCGAGCTCTGTGGTAAATTTGTAATTTTGAATAAATTTAGTTAAACAAATTTAGAAATTTTTCAAGAAAAAAATCTTAGAAAGTTTTTTTACAAGAAAATTCTAAGAAAAAAAATTTTTTGAGAAATTTTTATGGTGAATTACTAAGATTTTTCAAAAAAATTTCAAAAAAATCGCTAAATTGATCGGCGCAAAAAGCACAACAAAAAATTCGTTAGGGGTTTTAAAAGCAAAAAAAAACAAAAATTGGACCGTAATTTTTCAATTATTCGGCGCAAAAAGCACAACAAAAAATTCGTTAGGGGTTTTAAAAGCAAAAGAAACGAAAAATCAGACCGTAATTTTTCAATAATTCGGCCCAAAAAGCACAACAAAAAAATCATTAGGGGTTTCAAAAGCAAAAGAAACCAAAAATTAGACCGTAATTTTTCAATTAGTTATTTCATGAATAGATTTATCCCCACCCTCCAAAAAAAAAAAATTAGTTCATTTGTGATTGTTTAATTTAATTAGGTGGAAAACAGAGAAAAGGAAAAGGAAAGCGAAGAAAATAATTTTTGAAAAAAATCATTATAAAATATTTAATTTTAATTTTATTTTCGAGAATTTTTACAGCGTGCCATTTGCAGAAATTTTTTGTGTAAGGAAAGTGCCGGCGATGGAAAAATTTAAATGAATGATTTGCTGAGAAAAATTATATTTCTCAAGTTTTGTTACAACCCAAATTTGCACAAAATAACCATGTCATTGCCTAAGGGTGTCCTTGCATTCAAGGACAAACCCCAACATTTCTTAATAATCGAATCATTTCATCGTTTCGCCCAATCTTTACCAAAAACGGCCCTTTTGACGATGAGTCAAATCAATGCTTTAAATTAGGGTTCGGACCCCGTGGGCGGGGGTGGCTTTTCGCGGGGGCGGGGGATGGCGGGGGTCAGAGTCGCGGGGGCGGGGACGGGGGCACGAAAATTTCGCCCCCGCGGGGACGGGGGCGGGGGTTTGGTTTGAATTACTCCAAAAAATCTCACAAAAAAAAATTATTTTTATGCATGATGTTTCTCATAATTATTTGGCCTCGTTATCATTATTTTCATCATCTTTTTCATCTTCATCAATATCATTAGATGGTCCCAAAAATAATTTGTTCATGTTTGCTTTGATGATCAACAAGTTTTGAGCCATTTCACCAGAAAGCCTTAAAATTAAATTTTTTATTAAGGCACAAAATGTTAAAACCGATTTCTAAGCGAATTTGCGTAAAGGAGCCCCGCTTTCGAGAAGACACGTTCACTAAATTTTCGTTTTTTAACTATATTAAATTATCGTGATTTACTCAAAATTGGAACTCAGATTTTTTAAATTTTTTTTCTTGCGGCACATTTTTCAAAAAAAAACTTGATGAATGTGCGAGGGGAGAGTTCCGGCGGTGCCGATAGGCGCCGCCGGGAAAATTTTTTGAAAATTTGAATGCAATTTGTTAACAAATTTTGTACAAAAAATGAGCAAAATTCGCGAGCTTGGGATTATTTTTAAGAAAAAATATAGGAATTTTGGGGGCCGGCGGTGCCGATAGGCGCCACCGGGGAAAATTTTAAGAATTTATATGAATTTTGTTAGAACTTAGCCAAATTTTTCAGAAATTTTCTTCTTTTAGATGAAAATAAGGCATTACCCCCAAATCAGAACATTTCTTAGAAACAAGAACATAAAGAAACCCTGTATTAATCAGAAAAATAAATAAATTAAAGGAAAACGTTAGCCGGAATCGAACTCATGACAAAAGTACTGTTAGTATTGAAGCACTATCCACCAATCCACAAATTAAATAAAAAACAAGTAAAATTTATTTTATTTCATAAAAATTTCTCGATAGTTAAAAAAAATTCAAAATTGTCTAAATTTTTTGCCTTATTTCCCACGAATATGCCATTCTTAGGGGTGTATTTTCACCCCCGTGCCCCCGCGGGGGTGAAGGTCGCGGGGGCGGGGGTTGCGGGGGTCAGAGTCACGGGGGCGGGGGCGGGGGTGAGCCCAAAAAACCTGTCCCGCCCCCGGGGGCGGGGGCGGGGTCCGAACCCTACTTTAAATACTTTCGTATTTTACTGATCAATTTTCAAAATTCTCTTTGTCCAAATCCACTTTTAAATTAATTTCAATTGCTCTCAATTCGCTTTTGTTTTGCCTTTTGCGTTTTTATTCTTCAATAACTTTTTTCTTAAATAATAATGATTATTCATTTGTGTTTTCTTCTATCATCGAAATTTAAAGGTGCAAAGGGTTTAAATTTCCTTAAATTTTACCCCCCCCCCAATTTTGATTTTTTTCGGAATTCCTTTCTTTGCTCTTTTTTCCATTTGCTGCCACCCAAAAGATCATTTTGTCGCGCGTTGTCACAGCCCAATTGGACAACAACAGAAAACAGCACGATCAGCTCCTTTCCATCGCTGTCAATTTCGTTCGAAACCCTGAAAATGCCGCGTTGAGGGCGCAAGTGGTTGAAGAGAGTAAAATCACCTTGCTCTCCGTCGTCCGATTGCTTGTCATGGCGGACATGGTTCATCTGCTAACTGTTTTATTTTCGGCGCTATATGGAAAGTGACAGGTTTTGAAATTTTTTCAACTTTTTTTTGGTCAAAATTTTTTTTTGTTTAAAAAGTCCTGAAACCAAATACCCGGGGGTTTTAAAGGTCGCTTGAGGAGGGGCAAACGGAGGAAATTCCCTCCGAATCACCGCCAAATTTCCCCCCCCCCCGGCCGAATGATGCACTGTTTTTACTCCCAAAACACAAATAAATCGATGATCAGAGAATAATACGACGGAGGGAGGGATTATCGCCGGAGGATAAACGCGTCAATTGAAATACTTTTTGGCTAAATTGGTTTTTTGATTGATTGATGAGCGGAGGGACAATGTTTGATTGATTAGCTACTATTGGAAAAGCGGACGAAAAGCTAAAAAATGGAATTTAATTTCTGACCATGGACAGAGGAGACACACCAAAAGACCCCACAAGGGAAGTCCAAATAGCATTAATTATTGAAGTTAATTACCCTAAAATTTCCCTAATGTCCCAAGGCCCGGCTTTTGACAAATTTTCCCACAATTTCGTCCCTCCATTTTTCGCTTTTGTTTTATTTTAACGGACGGACTGCGATGGATGGAATGAATATTTTGAGCAAATAAAAGCCCTCCAAACAATGAAAATGCATCTGCCGTCGATTTTAAACGTTTGCCAGTGAAATTCATAGGCCGTAAATAATTTTTATTTTTATTTGTTTTATTGCAAAAGTTGGGACGGCCAAAGGAAAAGGAAAGGTGTGGGAAAAGACCCCCAAATGTCCCGCGGATTGGCCAACCGATTGGCAAATAAACATCAATCACTTTGGCTTTGCTATCAAATGATGAATCGACGTGGTAAATCAATTCCAAATTTCCCCCCCTCCCCTCAAAAAATGCTCAAATTTATGTTTATCCCCCCGGGGGACAACAACTGCGCCTTCCCTTCCCACGTTCATTTTCCTCAAATTATTCCTCCCAATTCCGTCCGCCGTCCCGTCAAAAGATGCCCTCCCCCATTTGCTGCCATTTTTCGTTCTCTCCAATTTGGCCGACAGATGCATTTGGCCCTTAAAATCTTTTCCTAAATTTGTTTTTCTCCCTCCATTTTCTGCTTTTGGCTTTTCCTCACTGACGCACAAAAACCCCTCAAAGTTCCGTTGGAATAAAATTTGCCTTTGCAAATCGTCCCCCCCCCCTCTCTCCGCGTCCAATTCAATTTCACACTTTCGCCTCATTTCGTTTCGTTTGTTTTGCCCAACGAGTCCCTCCCCCAATTTTCATTATTTTCCGCACTTTTTGAGTTTAAAAATTGGAAATTTCTTCAGCGATGCCAATTGATCAGCTGAGACATTCTCTCCCAATCGCCAAATTCGTCGCCTTTTTCTTTCGCCCCTTTCGAAATGCTTCTGAATTTTGAATTTATTCCAACATATTTCACGTCAATGAACGGCTTTTTCGTTCCCATTTTTGCCTTTTTTGTCATTCAATTGCATTTTGCCTCGGCCGACCCTTTTGCTCAGGGCAATTTGGCATTGGTATTCGATGCCAAATCCGGAAGGAGCTCGGAAAACAGCGCACAGATAGCAAATTTGAGCGCTCTTTGGTGTCAGGCCACTTCCGACGGAAGTGATCAGCTTCCGATCAAAAGTGCCCGATTCAGTAAGCATCAAAACTGAACTCTTTAACAATTAATCGGTTGCTTTTCAAAGTTTGTAATGCTTCCATTAAGTCCAATTGCACCCTCCGCCGCTCCGACACCACCAGGCCAGGTCCGTCTTCTCACCCCCAACCGACAGTGGTGATCACCCATCCTCGCCTCTCCCTTTCAGACTCAGTCCCGAAGGGAATCGCGCTTTTCTCGACTTTGGCCTCGTGCCCATTTCCGTCATTGGCAAATACCGATGCGAAATCACAACGGAGGACGACAAACTCGTCACGGGCAATTTGTTTGTGTACAGTAAGCGAATCCGACCATTGCTTAAAAGTGGAAGCAAATCCAATTTGAAGTGCGACCCGTTTTGGTCGCAAATGCATCGATGAGATTGACCCAAGCGGACGAAGCCAATGCATTCGCATGGGTCGGACCGACAAACAAAGCGACGGCCGGCGAAACTGCGACTGTTCAATGCCCCGTGGCGGGTTACCCAAAGCCGACACTTTCGTGGTCGAAAGACGGAACGCCAATCAGTGAGAAAAAGGGACAGAAACAGTAGCAAAGGAAGGAATGATGGAAATGTTGACAGATTTGAGTGCCATTGTGGAGGACGGAGAACGGCCGCAGCTCAAATATTTGTTGGAAGGACAAAATTTGCGAATTCGAAGAGTTTGTGGGAAGGACGAGGGCATTTACAAGTGAATAGGGGCACAATCACCGGAGGGGGGCGGGGGTGCCGAAGGCGCCTCGGGGCATTGCCAATGGCACATTTCGGGAGGACGGGGCTCTCCCCCGAGCATTCTTTGCTCACTTGCCAATCGCATTTCCTCAATCAATCCATCAGGTTTTTTGTTGTTCAGATGCGTTGCGCACAATGAATTTTCCTCAAAGGTTGACTTGCCGAAGGAACGGCACGAACTCAGTTTGGAGCAGAATCTGCGCGTTGGCAGTGAGTTGCCCACGTCGCTTTCCTCCGCAAATGCCTTTCTCCCCTCCAAAGGTTCCCTCTCGTGGCTGCCCCCGCTTTTGGTGATCGTCGTTTGTTTGCTCTTGCTGATCATCATTATCTTTGGGTGTTCAGCCTGGAAGAAGTACAAACAGAAGCAGTACAATGTGGCAGAAAAAGAGTGAGTGGAAAGTTAAGAGAGAGAGACACAGAGAAAGAGAGAGAGTTAAGGAAAAATATGGGCAAGAGAGACGCAGAGAAACAAAGACTTCCGCCGGGGGACGACGACGAAGCGGAAGAATGAGGCAAAAAAGCAAAGGAAAAGCGGACAACGAACGGTCAACTGACGCGAGTGAAGTGAACCACCGGTGCAACCCCCGCCACTCAAATCCGACCCAAAATTACCCCCCCCCCCCTCTCCTCCCATTTCTAAAAACAATAGGTTCTTTTATTGAACAAATTCTCATTTTTCGGTCTGCCGGTTTTTCCCACAACGCCACAAACAAATTTCAATTTATACTCTCTCCCGTTGTTTTGTTTTCTCTTTTCCCAGAGCGAATTAACTAATACTTACCTAGCCTTTTTAAGCAACATTTATTGTTCAGAATTTAAAAGTGCCAATTTGTTCACTGTACAAAGTGTGACAAAACATGAAATGTTACCAAAATTGTTGGAATTATGCCAAAAAAACATCGTTTTGATCATTAAAAAGGCGGTGGATACAGGCTTAAATTCCTTAAAATGATATGATAAACTACAAGTTTGGAGGTCAACGGTATAACCAATAAAAACAAAACAAAACGACTTCGACTTGTGTTAAATTAGTTTTTTTTTCTGGGGGGGGGGTTCGCTCTCCTTTCTCTTCTTCCTCCCTTTTTCTTCCTCTCTTCTTCCTTCCCTCCTCCTTCTTGCTCCTCTCTGTCCCTTCTGTTTCCTCCTCCGCCGTCTCTTTTGCTGCTCCTTCTCCTCCCTCTCCTCACCAACTTTGCCAGTCCGTCCGTGTCCCTTCCTCCTCCTTTTTGCCCCCTCCCGCCGCACTCTCTTCGCCCTTTTGCTGCTCCTTTTTCTGTTGCTCATTCCTTCGCTGTTGTGCCATTTGAGTCGCCACACTTGCAAAATTCCCTGTGCTGCTGCTGTTCGCCGTTCTCTTCAATTCTTTTGCATCAGTCACATTTGGCAAATGTTTTTTGCCAAGTGAATTTTCCTCGCCCATATTTAAATCGAGCAAAAGGTCCAGCAAATTGTCATTAGCTTAATGGAAAAAGCCAATTAAAAAGACACGCATATAAAGTCAATTTGAACCTTTCGCTTTGTCGGAGGGCTTTTTGACTGCTCCCAATTTTAGAGTCGTTCCTTTCGTTGGTTTTAGAGTGATCGGTGAAGAGGACGTGGAAATGTTTGGCATTGTTTTCGTTTTGGCATTTTGGGTTGTGATTAGCTCGGCATTTTGAACGAAAGTCTGTGAATGGAAGTATTTCTTTTAAATTAAGTAATTGGTATCACTTAAAAGAGACAGTAGGGACGGTGCCGGGTTTTGACTCGGGGTCAGGGCTGGGCGCAACTGGATTTTCAATTACGGAAATTTGCCATCCGCAATTACGGCGATTTTCTCAGTTACGGAAATCCGCAATTTTCAAAAATCAATTTTTGTCAGAATTTTTGAAATTTTTTTAAAATAGTGAATTAATGAAAATCAACTTTATTTTTGATTTCAATTTTACAAAGAAATTATAATTTTGTGTCTAAAAAATTGATTCTTTTTGAATTTTTAGGGTTCATTTTGGAATTTTTTTTTGAAAGTCTGATCATTATAATTGGATTTATATTTAGTTATTTCAACATTTATAAGAATCAATAACCAGAACAAAAAATTTCAGGCGGGGGGGGGGAAATCCGATGCGGATCAAAATTGCGGAAAAATACCAAAAATACGTAACCCGCAATCCGTAATCCGCAACTCCAAAAACCCCGCAATTTCCGTAATCCGCAAATGCGCCAAGCCCTGCTCGGTGTACCATAATGGCAAAGTCCTCTCCCTTCCTCCCCAAATTACCGTTTCGCCGGCCTGCCATTCGTCCGTCACCTCCCCCCATGTGATGACGTTTTTCTCTCTGTCCCTCCCCATCAGCGTCGTTTCGTTTTCATCTTCTTCGTCCACCAATTCGCCCCATCCCTCTGCCAATGTCAAATTTGTGCCTTTTGCCGAACTGTGCGAAGATGAGAAGGACTCCTCCCGGGGAAGTGCCGTCGTTGCTCTGTCCGCTTCCTCCTTTGCTGCTGTGCCGTGTCGTTCCTTTTCCGGTCCGTTCATCTCCAACTTCGCCACCTCTGTCCGACTTTGTTGTTGGTCCGGTTGTGCCGGCGGAATCGATGCTTTGTAGAATTTGCCGGAAATTGCCTTTATGGCCCAGCCGGCCCATTGCGGCACTTTGTCCCCTCCCAAAAGGCCTCCTTTGCCGCCCGCCTTCACTTGGGCCTCCAATTCGGGGATTAATTCCGGACTTTCGCTGGCTTTTTGCAGTTTCTCCAAAAAACCGTTCATTGCCTTGAAGCTCTGCTCTCGCACCTAAGAGAAGAGAGTGACTGTCTTTGTTTACCATTAATGCCCAATTTTCACTTGTTTGTCCGGGTCAATTGCCAACGGCGCAAGCGACGGCAAAACCCTTTGGGCGACCTCCGCCAGAAAGTAATACTGCTGGGTGGCACTCAGCGCAATAACGCCGGCCATCCGCGCTGGCGGAAAAGGGTCTTTGAGGGCGCGAGTGAAAGCAGAGATTAAAATGCGTTGGCGATGGGACGGGTCAATGAAACAGCCGATTTTGCCGAGACACTAAAAAAGAAAGGCGTAGTTGGGGATGAATTATTACTACTGAAAATGTACAATGGTTGTGTTTGTCCGAATGCTGGGCTCGGGATCGGAACCTGAAACCCTTGGCAAAGTCTAATTTAAAAGATTTTGGCTTCCCCCCCCCCTCCCATTTCGTTTGCCTTGGAGTCGTGCCAAATGCTTCATCAGATCAGTGTTCAAATTGCTGTGGTTTAATTTGTCGGCAAACGAAACGATTGCCTTCACAGTGCTTTCCCGAACGGCAGAATTGGAATCCATGAAACCCGTAATTAAATTCCTTTAAAAATTCAAATAAAACTATTTTTTTAATTTTGTGCAATACCCGTAGATTTTTTCATTAACCACTTGTGGCCTTAAATGGCTGGAAAATTCATCGATTCTCTCCAACAGTTTGACCCTTTAATAAGAAAAATATTAAAAAACCCATGCAAATGGTGCATCACCGTGTCGTTCGATCCGTCGAACTGAACAATTTGACAAGGCATGGGACGATTCTCTGCTGGTACTAAACCAAAAGGTTAAAACCCAGTTGAAAAGAGTCATTGTCACCTCATTCTCGTCAAGAAGTCTGCCCAATTTGAACATTGGCACCAAAATGTGGGCACCCGCGTCTCCGAATTCGTACGTCTAATTGGTAAGTGATTTGTTAATAAAACAAAAATGAGCCAAAAACGGACATGAATTAGCTTTGGCAAAATTTTGTTGCAAGAAATATCGTCGGGGAAAAGGTCTAAATTCGAATTCAACTGCATGAAAAAGGACTGCCTTTCTGCAGCGTCCCGAAGTTGAAATTCGTCGAGGAATAAAAGAGTATCAACGAATTTGTTCTTCATAAAACCGCCGACGGACCGACACTCTGAAAAAAGACACCAATAAAAAGGGGAGGGACAAAAGATGGAAATCATAATTGAGAACATTTTATTGTTAGTGAATCACCGTTTAGAATGTCCGCGACTGCCATGACGGACCTTCCGCGAGCATTGAAACGGCGAAACAACGGTTGGACTCTCTTCGGAAGTTGCGTCGAATCTGCGGAAGAATTTGGTCGAAAAATTCTGTTGAGAGTATCCGCCAAATCAGTGAGGTCGCATTGCGGTGAACTGAAGGAAATGAAACAGATTTATGGGGGTGGGCAATGATTTGTTTTTGTTGGACCTGAAAGTGCCGCTGAGGTGGAAGGAAGCCAACTTCCAATCGCCCGACTCAGTGATAAAAATGGCATTTCTTAGGTTGTTGTGCGAAATTTTTGCCTCGTTATGCAGGAATTTGAGACAATTCTGTGGTAAAGGGACAATTGGCACTAAAGTAAATTGAGGAAAAACTTGGAAATCGGACCAACACTTGGTAAAGCCCCCAGGAGACGAACAGTTCCCGCTGAGTGCTGTTCAACGAGGTTTGGCCGAGGTAATAATCCAAAGGGCGGCACGGCTCCGTTATCAGAAAGAAGGCCGAATCAGTCTCGAGGGAGTCGACGAAAGTGAGCACATTTGGATGCCTAAGCGTTTTCAATTTCTGCGCTTGGGCCTTTAAAGTCGAACTCGGAGAAGAACTCCAAAAACAGGTGGCCTTTTCGGACGAATCGCTCTAAAAGCAAAGAAAATCCATGAATCACCGAATGTTTTGTTTCTTTAAACTGACTTTTTTGAAGCTTTTGCCGACGAAAATTTCCTGCTGAATGGTAGTGAAGGAATCGGAGGGCAATTCAAAAGGAAAAGATGCTTTCGGATCGCGTGAAAAAAGGGAACTCAGCACAGAGGACATAAGTTAGAAGAATAAAACGCAATTCAACCAAATAAATGTTAGGGAAATCTAGAACAATTAAAATTATTTTCTAATTGGTCGAGATGAAATGAAAAAAATGCGCCAAAAAGCATGGAAATAATTTAATTAATAAATTTAAAAAATTAGTCCACGTTTCGCTGTTCAATCAAAGCCACGATTCGTCGATAAGTAAATCTAGGGTTGCAACCCCGACGTCGGGGTTGGAAAATTCGGGGTTCGGGGTTGTCGGGGTTGGAAGCGTCGGGGTTCGGGTCGGGGTTGCCAAATCGTTCGGGGTCGGGGTTCGGGGTTTTTCAATTTTTACCTTATGCCTAATAGTCAAAATTTTTTAAATATTTTTTCGGAAATGATATTTATTAATTTCCATAATAATATTTGTATTGTTTTTATATTTTTTTATTTCTTTTTTATCAGAAATTTTGTATAGAATTAATTTTTTTTTTCTTGAAATTTTAAAATTTTTTATTACTTTTTTGTTTTCCAAAACATCTTTTTTCACGTCGCTCTTTTCTAAAGACTTAAGGAGTAAGGGTACGGCGTCCGGCGGTGCCGATAGGCGCCGCCGGGAAAATTTTGAAAATTTGGTTAGATCTGTTAACAGATTTTGTCCAAAATATGCTAAATTTTTGCGATTTTGAGCCAATTTTTTTAATAAGGTTTATGACTTTTTGGGCCCTGTGATGCCGATAGGCAGCGCTAAATTTTGGAATTAAGCTCTATTTTCTAAGATTTTTCACCAAAAAAATTAATGAATTTCGGTAAATTTTTTTTTTTCTTCGATACATATGTATTTTGTCAAAATATGCCAAGATTGGTCGATTTCTATGAGTATTTAATTTAAAAAAAACAATTTGTCACAAGGAAAATAATTAAAGAAGAAAAAGTCAAACTGTATCGAACTCACGACAGAAAGTAATGTCAGTGTGATGCACTAACCTCTACACCACATTCCAAATGTTCAATTGAGCAAATTTTCTTTATTTAATAAAAATTTGGCAAATGGTTAAAAAATTCAAATTTCGTCTAACTTTTTTGCATTTTCTCCCACGAAAATGCCATTCTTAGGGGTGTATATTTAACCCCGATCGGGGTTAAGGGTCGGGGTTCGGGGTTGTCGGGGTATGAAGCGTCGGGGTTCGGGGTCGGGGTTTTCCCCGAGAATGGCCAAAAATGTCGGGGTTCGGGGTCGGGGGCGGGGTCGGGGTTGCAACCCTAAGTAAATCAATTGTTACTTAATAAGCAGATGCATAATTACATAAATATGGGACACCCTGTTGTCGTCTGCGTAATTACAAGAACGAGCAATTTATGTTTTCACTCACTCGAGAATTTTTTTCTATCATTTTTTACATAAAAGCCTAAATAATAAGATAAAACATGAATTCTGTTTGTACAAAGTAACGAAAACAAAAAGAAGGAAATGTCGAAACAAAAACCCATAAATCACAGTGTAATCAGAAATCACATCGGTTTGGACATAACATGCGAAAATGATTGGCTTTCGACCAAATAAACGTTCAACGGAAGAAGGCGTAAACTGTCAGAAATGCCGTTGAAGCCATCAAAAGCATTGCGATTGTGCTTTGTGCAACTGCCGCTGCCGGCAGCGGCGGGGAATGATCGGTGGTTGTGTCGACGGATGTGCCGGGCGTGGTTGTGTCGAGAATGGTACTGTCGAGAGTGGTGGTGCTGGGGGTGGTGGTGCGCAAGTTGTCGGCGAAGCTCCACAATTCGACCTCACCCACCACCGGTCCCTCGTCGGTGCCCAGTGGCGTTTCCGTCGTGCCAAATGAATTTCCCGGCGAATCGATCGTTGCAACTGTTGTGGAAAGCGCAACCCCAGCAGCAACTGCTGAACATTTTGATTACAGTACCAAAATTACAGCACCAATTCGACCGTATTCACTTTTTGTGTCCTTTTCTTCGTTTCCATTTGTTGGGCTGCTCGGTTTTGGTTCTGAGCTGTTCCCCTGGGGCGTTGTGGTCATAATTTGCTCTCCTCCGCCTAATCCTTTCATTTGCGACGGCCCATCAAAAGGCGCAACCGTTGTTTCTGTGACTGAAGGCGGCATGCCTTTAACGGAAACATTCATTTATCCTTTTGTCTCATTTATGTCAGTTCACCCGTTGTCGTCTCGGGGTTTTCCTCCAAATTTTGATTTTGGGTTTCGGGCGGTGCCGGGACAGGTTGAACGGGTGGGAATTCTTGGCATTGGGTCAATGTAGCAAAAAAGGCAATCACAAAATTAAAATTGAGCAATAAGAAATTGGTCATTTTGGAGTGAATGGAGGAGGAAAAAGGGAAGGGATATGCTCTGATGAAGACTTTGACAAAGAATGAAGAAAATTGACGTTGGCGCAAGGAAGTGAAGTGAAGTGAATGGGATGAGCGAGAAAAAAGAGAGGATGAAGGAATCGGAGACTGACAAGGGGAGTCGGCTTAATGGGATAAAGTCAAATTCACAACAAAAGCCGAGAATGGGAAGAACGCAAGAACCATTATGCTTTCGTGGAAAAGTGCGTTGGCCAGCACAAAAAAGGGCTCGGGATTCCTTCTGAAGTAATTTATGTCGAAGATCGCCTGCGGATTTGGGATGTCGTACTGCTTCAAGTTGTCGTATGTGGATAAATGAAGATGAGAAGCAAAAGAGGGAGAGGGTCCCTCGAGGGCTGGACTTTTGTGAGTAAAGCGAAGGGAAAAGCCATTGATTGAATTGGCGCGGGCACATGCGATCAAGGGCACTGAGATATGGTAATACTACTGTAGCATGACGGTAAAAGTACGGTATGAATGAAGAAAAAAAGGGAATTAGAGGGGGGGGGCAATTGAAGGAAAAATTAGCAACGGAACGATGGAAAAGGGAAAATGAAGACGAAGAAGGCATTTGGATTGACATTTGGCAAAAAATTTGAGAAGAAGAGCAGCTTTGTTCGTTTCGCTTTAAAGTTTTTCCTTTTAATTCCCTCAAATTTAGCTGAAATTTCAGCTTTACCTCACAAATAAATTAACCTTCATGCTTTTGTTAATTGGTTTTATTTTGTTTACTTTTCTTTCATTTCTTTTTCTGTTTTGATAAAATTTAATTTTTAATTATTATAAATTTCGCTTTTTCTTTTTCTGCTTTGTTCCGCGCTTCGCCCTGAAATCGACCCCTTAAACCTTAAATCCCCTCAATGGCAAATTGCCCCTCTTTTTGGCATGCAAATGCTCCTCCTCCTTTCCTTTTAGTTCCCATCGATTTTTCTTGTTTCTCGCCAATGGCACCTCTCCCCCCACCCCCCCGCGCCGGGGCATTCATTTCCCATTTATTCTTTCGGCATTTTCACCGTCTTTAATTCCCTCACGGCCATAAAACTATGAATTTTTATCCAATTTATAACAATAACATCAAGAATAAATTTTTAATTTTCGAAAACGATTAAACAGAATAAATGCCAAGCAAAGACACTCTTGGGGAAGGTACCGTTGGCTTCCGAATGCCATCCGTGCAAAGTGCCATCGTTCGTTGGCGACGCAAATTTGGCGTAAGCAGAAAATAGGGAAAAATAGGGAAGAAATCCCAAAATATAAATTTATTTTTACCTTTGCCCGCTAAAAATTCTTTAAACCAAAAAGTGCAAATGCAACGGAAAAACGAAGGGAATCGATCATTCAAAGCATTGGCCGACTAATTTAACCATTCATTTGATGATAATTCGCTGAACATATAAAAGGCGGGCGAAGGTTAAGGCACGACAAATTGTTTAAGAGACTGCTTCTTCTCTTCCTCCCTGAATTTCCCGTGTTCATCTCCCACAATTGCTCCCATCACCCAATCCAACAAAACTCACTCGAACTTCTTGCGCTCCTCCTCGTCATGCGCTTCCTTCTGCTTCTTCTCCGCCTCCTTCAGCTGGTCGAAAGTGTCCGCCGCGTGTTTCTTCGCGTCCTCCACAGAGTCCGCTACCAAAATGTTGTCGAAGATGGTGCCCGACTTGACCTGCCTGAACTTCGGTTGATTAAAGCGCCAGTCCCACCCGGTCCAGCGTCAGTCACCAAATGTCTATTCCGATGGCGCCCCAATCTTCTCGCAAGTAGAGGTCGTCGTCCGGCTGGTACTCGGGGTTGTCGATCTCGGGGTGGATCCACTTGCCCTTGTAGTTGGGGTTCTTGATCTGCTTCGGCTTCCAGGTGCCTTTGTATTCCGGGTTGTCGATCATCGGCGGATCCCAATCGCCGTCCATTTCATCGTCCCAGTCATCAGGCTTCTTGGCATCTCAAAGCAGACATATGACAACTAGCAAAGACCGCTCGTTACTGTCCAACCTGGGTCCGGGATGTGTTCCGGCTTTTCCCAATCGTCGGGCTTTTTGTCGTCCGGGTCGTCGATGTATTCCCTGAATATGGATGGCATCGTTTGTTTATGTCAAAGTCCCATTGGTTCACTTGTCGTCCCAGTCCTCGGGCTTCTTCGCGTCGGGGTCCTTGATTTTCTTTGCGGGCAAAAGGTCCCAATCGGCCTCCAATTCGCCGCTCTCGACCTTTTCGCCGTCAATTTGCACTTCGTAAGTGTTGTCCGGGCTCAAGATCAGTGTGTACAGGTGGCTGAGTTCGCTATCTCTCTCTCTCCTCTCCCCCTATCTCTCCCCTAATTTTCCGCATTTCTGTGCCACAATTAATTAATTAAATTCAATGCCGAGCCGAGACCCCGAACAAAAGAACTTTTAATTGTCCCTCCCTTAATATACGCTCTTCCGATTGCGTTCCATTTACTTTCTCACCTCCGTGCTGTTCAGCTGAGTCGGCCTTTGCTCGTCTCCTCCTCCTCTCTTTCCTCCGCGCCGTCGTCCCATCGTCCCAACGCGCAAATCCATCGCCTTTCGCTGTCCACAACTTCTTCCTCTTGCTGCTCGCCCCCCTCGGAAATTCAACTATTTTCGCTTACGGACGATTTGGAACTGGACGAAGTGGAGCAGCAGCAGAAGGAAAGGGAGGACAATGGAAAACGGGAAAATGGCAGAGAAAGCGATGGCGGAAAGGTGGGGCCCGGCGGACAGCTCGAACTTCCCGTAGTCATCCTTGCTCTGAATGTTCCAAACTAAAAACCAAAACGAAGCACTAATGCCCAGAATAACCTTCGACGTGACCCATCGATCAGTCCAACTGTCATCAGAAAACTCCTCCTTGAAGAAGACTTCGGCGTGGACGGCGATGAGGCCGACCAAGGACATTGGGGGGGGGGAGTGGAGAAGAAAGAGAGGAAAGAAAGGGAGGGGGCGGGGTGAATTAACGGACATTTTAATGGCACTGATATGCCAAATTAATAACCGAAAATGAAATTTCAATAAATTTGTTAGTCTATTTGACTTATAAAAACAAATGATACAACTCCCTTTCAATGGTTTTAATAATCGAAATTCCATTCGGAGATATTGCCCTTTGGTCCCCCGCTCCTCCCCATTTACGCGTCTCCCAAAAATTTTAGGGCATCCAAATAATATCTTTGCAGAAAAACACTAAATTAATTGAAGAAATAACATATTGAAGCACTTAAAACAAATCTTTACACTTAGAAAATGGGGGAGAACAGATGGAAAAGCAAACAGAACAAAAGGGGCGGAAGAGAAAGTAAAGAGCCATCGCAAAGATAAGTTAAGACAAGAAAATGATGGGAGGAATTGGAAGAACGGACGGAGGGAGGGACAAATGAATGAATGGGCAGACGGCGGAAGTGATTGGCTTTTATGCGCTTTTCCCGCACTGTCCCTCCCCCCCCCCCTAACAAATAAATACAATTGGAAGCATGCCAAATCCCAATAAATTGTCGAAGTTTTCCCTTGTTCATCGAAATTTTTGGCAATCGGAAGTCCGACTGCCCAAAAATTTTGGAAATCTGAATTTTTCCTGGACTGTGGGAGGCCTGAAACGCACGAAAAACATGTTTTTTAGCGTGTTTTGAAGCTTCTAGGATGACTTTCCATATGCATGTTTTGCATATTTGTGCATATTTTGGCATTTTCGTGCATATTTGGGCATTTTTAAAAAAAACCTCTAATAGAACGGCCCCCAACAGACAAATTGGCCTTTTTGACCTCAATATTCTTCCCTTTTGGTAGCCTTCATTATCCATTCCAACCAAAATTCGGAGGCTAACGATTCCAAGTTGAAATTGCATAACACGGCAAACTCGACGTAAGTCACGCGAATGCCGAGACAAATCATGCAAAATTCCCTCATTTTTTAGGGGTTACTAAATTATTCTCAGTCGGTCAATGCCATTTCATCGGCGGGGGGGGGCACTCCCTTTATGGACACTGTCAATTCTTCACCCCCCCACCCTATTTAAGCTCATTACGTCCACCAAA
This sequence comes from Heterodera glycines, assembly GCA_004148225.2. Lineage (NCBI taxonomy): Eukaryota > Metazoa > Nematoda > Chromadorea > Rhabditida > Heteroderidae > Heterodera > Heterodera glycines. Next base: position 4,876,577 of record CP049705.1, on the reverse strand, counting down.
TTCATCAAATTCTCTCCTCCACTCATTGCACATTTCGGTCATTCTCTCTGCTTTTTTCAATTCTCTCCGTAATTCATTTTATTCCATTTTATTGAATTATGGGTCAGAAATGGGTTAATGAATAATTCATAATAATCAATTGTATTTAAGTGAATTTTTATATTGATTTATCAATGACCGATAAAAGATTAACAAATAAATTTATTATTATCAACAGAAAGATCGGGCCAAATAAAGGAAAAGGACGCGCGGACCCATCACAGCCAAAAGCAGCAATTAGCAAATGGGCAGAAAACAGCTCCACGGGGATCCCCGAGGAAAGCGGGGAAACGGGGAATTGATTTGGTTCGCTAAGTGCTTCTGATCTTTTTTCGGCTTTAAATGACTCAAAACCCGGGACTTTTTAGATGATTAAGGTCACTAGAAGAGATTGAATGAACCCATTTTTTAGCTTACTCTTCAGCTCATTTGTCAGCAGAGATTTCTCTTCCCTTTTCTCTCTCTTTCTTTGTTTCTCTCTCTTCCCTTTAAAGTGAATGAACTGATCGCCGAATTGTACTTTTCTCTCCCCGAGAACCGTTTAGCAATTAAAGTCGACACTTTCTTTTATTCCGTCTAATTTTCCACAGTTCAGGTGGTTGCAACCCAAAGTGCTCTGAACTTCTTTCTCTCTCTTTCTTTGCTTTTCTCTCTCTCTTCCCTTTTAGATGAATGGAATATGTGGAAGAAGCGCGGAGACCCAGTGCTCCATATTGGTAAAGTCAATTTTATGATCGAATCTCAACAAATACAACTTTATAAAGAACTCCGAAAATGGGCTGATTCGATGCTGGTCGCACCTTTGGATGCGAATTCTCTCGCTAAGATAGCAAACGGAATTTGTGACAATTTGGTGACGAGTGTCGTACGAGCGTGGGATCAGCGAAAACCGCTTTATTTTGCTCCTGCGATGAACACAGCGATGTGAGACTTGAGAAACTTTGTACCCCTTATTTTCCCTCTCCAACTTTTAGATCGGTCTCCACTCCGACCATCGTCCCCCTGGGCAACTTCCCATGCCCTCCGCCTCTCCCCCCACCTCCGTGTCTCCCCATTCGCTGCCAATGGCCAAACGCGCCAAATCGTCGTCCCCCGCCCTCTCTCTGTCCCATTGTCAGTTGTACTGCTCGCTGCTTCTGTTCCTCCTCTCCATCCTCCTCTCCGTCCTCATCACCTTTCTTCTCACCCGGAATGCCATTCGATCTCAAATAGAAAGGGTCAACCAAAATGAAGCGGTGACGGCAAAACTCGTCGCCCCCCACGGGGCCATTGCTTCGCTGAACGCGGGTCACGACATGTGAGTTTTTGGAAGGAGTTCAACCCGTAATTTGATCGATCAGAACACGGCTACGCATGCCGGGAAAGTCACTGTTGGCCAACGCACGGCCGCGCGGAAACGAAACGGCGGACGAAGCGAAGGAAGAGCGGCCGGAAAAGCGGAAGGAGCCGGGCGCGGAGGAGCTGAGATTGTCCGGAGAGGCGCGTTCGGCCGATGCTTCTTCGTTCCCTTATTTTGCCATTTCAGCTTTTCCCCATTTGGTACAATTTGTCTCTGAAAGTTTTCGTCCCCGGCTTTGGTGCAGAAATTTCGCCCCAACTCAATTTGACCTTTAACGGAGATTTGCTTCTGAATTTTTCCGTTAATCGGACAACCCGAACAATTGAATTGAACGCGTTAAAACTGCGTTTTGATCCGAATAATTTGATGGCGTACGAATTGAAAAGGACGGACAATTTGGCAACTGGGGACGAGGTGGACAGAACGCCGAAAGTGATCGGAATTCGGGTGGATGAAGCGCGAGAAAAGGCGAGCAAAAGGGCGGGCAAACTGTCGATCGGAGTGCCAACATCTGTTAAAAACGGTCCTTTTGAAGGTGTTCTTCGACTTGGACGGCGATTTAACCCTGGGAAATCATTACGCCCTGCGGGTGATCGGAGCCAACGAATGCCCCGCTAATGCTCCCCTTTCTCTCCTTCTCGTCAGATTCCTTATTCGGGCCCAATCGCCTCCAAATTGTCCGGCCTTTACCTGACCACGTACACAACGCTTTCCGGAGAGCACAAATGTGCGGCAGTCACTCAAATGGAGCCGACGGATGCGCGCAGAATGGTAAAAAAAGGGGGAGGGTGGAAGAGGTGGGCCTAATTGGACAATTTGGAAGTGATTAGAGGCGAATCCATTTGTGGTTATGGTTGGTGAGCCTAATTAGTTTGCTAATGAAGGTGCCCTCCTTCGATGAGCCCGAATTCAAAGCGATCTTTCGGCTGAGTGTCACTCATCCGAAAGGGTCGCGGGCGGTGAGCAACGCGAAGGAATTGCGGGAGCAGCAGCAAACGTGGGGGAGGGGTGGACGAATTTGCAAATGGATGAAGCGTTTTCCAGGGAAGAGACGGAATGGATTCGGACGGACTTCGAGGAGACTTTGCCGATGTCCTCTTATCTTTTGGCGTTGGTCGTTTCCGACTTCGAATTCGTCGAGGGAAACACTTCCCGTGGCACCCGCGTTTGTTTTTCCTTTCCATTGGCACTTTGTTCTCATTTTGTTTTTCATTTAGTTTCGCATTTGGTCTCGTAAAGATGCACTTAATTTGGTCAGTCCCACCATTTTTCTTTGGCATTTCGTTTTGCTTTGCTCAGACTTCGTATGCCCTCCGGGCGGGCATAAAAGTGTTGGAGTTTTACGAGCAGTACTACGGCATTCCCTTCCCTCTCCCCAAACAGGACATGGTCTGTCTGTCCCCTCTCAACTCTTTTCTATTCGCTTTGTCCTTCCCTTTCAGATGGCTTTTCCCGATTTTGCAGCCGGCGCAATGGAAAATTGGGGATTGGTGAGAAAACATTCGGTTTTCAGCTAATCCAAGATTTGAAGGTCACCTACCGGGAGAAGTATTTGCTGTACAGCCCCGAACTTTACACGGCGCAACAGAAACAAGCGGTTGCATCGGTTGTTGCGGTACGGTGGCGATGCCAATGATGGGTCAAGGGGATGGAGGACAGATTGGCAAACAATTGGGCATTTAGCACGAATTGGCACACCAATGGTTCGGCAATTTGGTCACTATGCGTTGGTGGAGTGATCTGTGGTTGAACGAAGGCTTCGCCACTCTTATGGTGCCGCATTTACTTACAATCACTTCCAATGGAATTGGCTGCTTAAGGAGTATCTCGGCACGAATGCGATTAGCGACGGAATGTTCCGCATGGACGACTATTTCCTCGTCGAGGCTCTCGACTCGGCATTCGACCGCGACTCGCGTGCCACTTCCCACCCGCTGTTTTTCGAAATCCGAAAAGCAGAAGTGCGACTTTTTGATGAGCTTTCAATTTTGCTGTTGCATTTTCAGGATGTGACCGAAGCATTCGATTCAATCACTTACAGCAAAGGTGCATCCGTTCTGAGAATGATCCGCGCAGTGATGGGCGAAGAGCACTTCAAGAAGGGGCTCAATGTTTGTACAAATTGAGGGGTCTGAAGAAAATGTTTTGGCGCAATGCGACGGCACTTTGAAATTGGACCCATTGGCAGTGCCTTTTGGCATTTTGTCGGCTCTTTCAGATTTACCTCACCCGCTTCAAATACCGAAACGCGGAACACTCCGACCTTTGGGACGCACTGACCGAAGCGGTGCCGGAGGGAATGAAGGATTGGAAGGGCAACAAATTCAGCGTCAAGCAATTCGCACGCCAATGGACAGAACGGACGGGCTTTCCGATTGTGCAGGTCCCTTCGGCCAAAAGCCACCAAATTCCGTCCCCCTCTTTTTGTCCAGGTTAAACAAATCGACGGGCAGCGAGTCCAACTGAGTCAGCAGCGATTCCGAATGAATGCGGACGCGGCAGAAACGGGCGCAGGGGGAAACAGCAGCGGCACTTGGGAAGTGCCGGTGTGGTGGAGCAAAGACGGACAGAACGGCCCCATGGAATGGCTGAAGGACGGTGGGTCCCCCGCCTCCGTTTGCATTGATCACCCAATTCATTGTCAGAGTCGTCCATCAACGCGTCCGACTCCGCCGTTTTGGTGCTGAACAGCCAATCCCATGGCTTTTATCGCGTTCATTACGCGGCCGAGGCGCTGCAACGCATTCAGAGACAGCTGTTCCATGACCACAAGGCAATTTAGAGGAACCCCTGCCACTTCTCATGGCCTTCCGTCCCCGTAGAATTTGTCGTTGGCCTCGCGCACTCGGATCATTGACGACGCGTTCACTTTGGCAGAAGCGGGTTACATCGCCTACGAAGCGCCGCTGAATCTGAGCAGATATTTGGTGGCGGAGGAGGAGTACCCGCCCTGGGAGATGGCATTGGCCGGTTTTTCGACCATTCAAAACTTTTTCGAGGATGAGCCCGAAGCGGGGCCAATGCGAGTGAGCAAAGGGAAGGGCCAAACGAAGGCCAACTGACCGACCATTTGCAGGCGTACATCAAGCAGATAATCAACGCACTGTTCGAGCGGGCATTGCCCCGAATTAGCGACCAAAGGGACGACGAGCAGCACTTTTTCGACAAGTGAGCGAACGGACTGAACGATTTTGCATTTTGGCGAGTCATCGGACTGTCCGAGTTGTTCAGCTTGTTACGGCAACGGGTGGTGCAAAGGATGTGCACTCTGCGCGACGACCGTTGCATTTCGGCCATTTTGAACCTTTACGCCGATGGATTTGTCCGCCCGTGCCAATCTCAGCCCGACCCGCCGATGGCTTCCGCGTGCTCACGCGTCCCTGCGCCTTTCCGGACATTGGCCTATTGCGAAGGCATTCACTACGGGGCGGAGCGCGACTGGGACTTTGTGTTTAAGTGGGTGCCATTTGCTTTTTTAATTTTCAGGGCGTTTGATTGCAGCGAATACTGTAATTAACTGGGTGTACCGTATGCCTTTTAGAATGTTTCGCATGGAAACGGTCCAAGTGGAGAAGGAACGTCTTCTGCTCGCTTTGGCATGCTCACGTGACACGTACACTCTCAAAAGGTGGGCAATGGGCGGCGATTTGCCTCGGGGTGCGGACGGAATATGGGGAACCTTTCATTAGTCTGTGTAATTGGCCAATTTTGGCTTGGTAATTTGTCCCCTCCCCCCCCCTCCTTTTTTAGGCTTTTGGCATTGGCAAGCGACGCGAATAGTTCGGTGATCCGACTTCAGGACAAACCGTCGGTGTTTTCGCACGTTTCGAGTCGAATCATTGGCAAAAAGGTGCCCTCCTTCGCCCCCCTCCTAAAAGCCCCCCGCTTTTGCTAATTGCTCATTTGTCAGATTGTCCTCGACTTTTTCATTGACCATTGGGACGAAATTTACAATGACTTCAAAGAGCAGCAAACGCTTCTCCGTTCGATCATTTCGAGTTCCGTCGTTGGCAAGTCGAAACGGGTCATTGACCAAGTGAGCAAAAAAATGACAGCAAATTAAGTGACACTTGTGATTTGAGGTGGAACACTTTCTCCGGGAGAATGAACCGACGACAAAGAATTTGGACGTGTTCAAACAACGAATGGAAGTGCTGCAGACGAACAGGTCGACGGAATCCCAACTTTTTACGAGTCCAAATCCTTTTACTGATTGATTGGAATGTGCAAATTAATCCGAAACTGCTGGAATAAGATTTAGTCTCTAAACTGAACCCAATGACTGTTTTCGTGTTAAGGCGTTGGATGGAACGAAACTTTTCGCCCCTCGCTGAATGGTTCAGGTAAAACGCTTTGAATACTTATGGCCAATTTTCATGGTAACTCATTCATCACCCATAGGCAACAGAGTCTTCCCATGGAAAACGAAGAAATGTTCAAGCCAATCGAAGGTCCCACACCATCGCCTATCGCTTAGGCAAAGTTCCAAAACATTCCATCTCAGCTCAATGTGATACTTACAGATGATTTTCATGTACATTAATCAGAATTGTTTGTTGTATATTGCCTATATCTCTAACAAATCATTTTCTTTACTAAAATTTAAATAAAAGTACTGGTGATTTCCCGTTAATTCCTAATCTTGTCAGGTTATTTATGTCCCCCCCCCCTTATGCTCTTAGTTGTATTCGTATTCACAACCACACGCCCCTGGATAGCAAAACAGTTGATCAAAGTCAGAAATGAAATTGACAAACAAAATAAAACTAGAACAATAATTAACCAAAAACAAAGGTCGGGCGGACTTGTAAAAATAAGTCAAAAATCTTATCACTGCTGTCCCTCGCCCTTTTTCTTCTCCTCCTCCGTCGGCTGTTCAGTGCTTCCGCTCTCAGTGCTGCTGCTCTGATGTTGCTGGTTCTTTTCTGCCATCTAAATTAATTAAATGTCGTTTGACTGATTCTTCCACTTAGTTGTTAGCCCACTCCATCACACCTTGCGATAGGCAACTTCGAACAGCTTAAGCGATTTCTGCTGCAGCTCATTAACCGACTCCTTCACTTCGGCAGATTTCAAACCTTCACGGTTGGCCAACTTCTTCTTCAACTCTTCAAGTTTCTCTTTGACCACATTAACCTAAATAAAAGAGAGTTAAGCATTGACAATTCTCAGTGATTAAACTTCGTCTGCGTTGAGATGTTCCGCGTATTCCGTGATCTTTGACTCCGTGTCGTGCAGCACCGACTCCGCATGGTTAATTGCCTCGATCGTCTCTTTCTTTTCTGCGTCGGCTGCTGCGTGTCTTTCCGCTTCACGTACCATGTTTTCGATTTGGTCTTTATTGAGTCCCCCGGACGATTGGATAATAACTGGAACAAACCAAAAATTTACAATTCTTCATATCGAAGAGTCAAACTTTGCTGTTCTTTGCCAGTTCCACGGTCTCGTGCCGACACATTCACAATTCCGTTGGCATCAATGTCAAAAGCGACCTCAATTTGTGGAACACCTCGAGGGGCAGGCGGAATACCAACGAGAGAAAACTGGCCCAGCATTTTGTTGTCCAATGCCATGTCGCGTTCGCCTTGGAAAACTTTGATCTCCACTTGAGTCTGCCCGTCAGCAGCCGTTGAGAAGACCTTTATTTAAGAAAGTAGAAATCAAGTGTTGACAGCAACCAACTTGGCTCTTCTTCGTAGGAATGGTCGTATTACGCGTAATCAGTTTGGTGAACACACCACCAAGCGTTTCAATTCCAAGTGACAGTGGCGTTACGTCCAGCAGCAACAGGTCCGTCACATGTCCAGCAAGAACACCTCCTTGAATTGCGGCCCCGATAGCAACAGCCTCGTCAGGGTTGACAGCTTTACTTGGCTGTTTGCCAAAAACTTCCTGTACAGTTTGTTGCACCTGAAAAACACAAATGCCTAAACTTGGTAATAATATAAAGAACAAACTTTGGGCATGCGAGTCATTCCTCCAACCAACAAAATCTCCTTAATGTCTGAGGGCTTAACTTCCGCATCGTGCATAGCTTTCTTGCACGGTTCAATCGTCCGTTTGATAAGGTCAGCGGTGAGTTGCTCAAATTTGGCTCTCGACAGCTTCACGTTCATGTGTTTTGGTCCTGATGAGTCCACAGTGACATATGGCAAATTGATATCCGTTTGCGTAGTGCTGGACAGTTCGCATTTTGCCTTTTCGGCTGCTTCTCGAACGCGTTGCATGGCCATTGGGTCTTTGGTGAGGTCAATTCCTTGTTCGCGTTTGAATTCGGCGACAAGGTGATGCACAAGCACATTGTCAAAGTCCTCCCCGCCAAGGAAAGTGTCGCCGTTGGTGGATTTAACTTCAAAGACGCCTTTTTGGATCTCCAAAATCGAAATATCGAACGTCCCGCCTCCGAGGTCATAAACGGCAATGCTAAAATATAGAATAGTCAACTTTTTCTTTGATATTAATTTGTGTCAGTAAAAGCCTCTTGAAGACATCTCCTTTCAGTACTTGAAATTTGGTAAATGCTTACACTTTGTCTTCCGCCTTATCAAGACCATAAGCCAAGGCAGCTGCAGTCGGTTCATTTATCACGCGAAGAACATGCAGTCCAGCAATTTTTCCAGCATCTTTCGTTGCCTAGAAACAAAAAAGAAAGTAAACGATCAATTAATTTGAAAACCTGTCTTTGTGAGTCATTGAAATACGCCGGGACTGTGACGACAGAATTCGCAACGGAAGTGCCCAAAAAACTTTCAGCCGTCTCCTTCATCTTCATCAAAACAAAAGCGCCGATCTGAGAAGGCGAATACAACTTTCCTTGAGCTTCAAGCCAAGCATCGCCATTAGACGCCTTCACAATTTTGTACGGCACAACTTTTCTGAAGAACATTGTGTGGTTATTGCTTAGTGCTTTTCATTACATGTCCTTCTGCACTTCAGGGTCATCAAAGCGGCGGCCAATGAGTCGTTTCGTCGCGTATAAAGTGTTCTCACTGTTTGTAACTGCCTGTCTTCGCGCTGGTGCACCAACGAGTCGTTCATTGTCTTTGGTAAACGCAACAATTGATGGAGTGGTACGAGAGCCCTCTGCATTTTCGATAACCTAATATAGATGTAATTGGAATGTAAAGTCCGTCTCATTTTACCTTAGCCTGTTTCCCCTCCATAACAGCAACACACGAATTCGTTGTACCCAGGTCAATTCCGATAACTGGACCACGAACTTCATCGCTCCTTGTTTGGGATCAGTTTTACATGAACGAATAAGCACTTCTTACTTGAGTCTTCGCGACAAACCATAGCCACCCGATTGTAAGGAAGGCGATTTCAAAACCGATTTGCTACATGAGGCAAAAACTCGCCATCCGTGAAGCATTTTAAGATTTATGACGAACCAAATTTATTTTATTACTCTTAACAAAAATTGTAATCACAATGACTGTCAGAAACTAAGGAATCGATTCAAAATAGGAAATCAAAAAATAATTAGTCCTTATCTACAAATTTATGGAATTTCAGAGAATTTCGTTTCAATAATTAAAATTGTATTTTTTACTACATATCAATTTAAATTTGGGTGTTTTCGCTCGTTTTCTGTAAATTCCCGAGACTATGTTTTTACATTTTTGGTTGTCTTTTTTTGCTTGATTTAGAACCAGGTGTAAAACTATTAATTTTCTCAGATATAAATTATTGAAATGAATGCTCATTACGTTGCTTCGGCAAATGAATTTCCTGTTTCTCTCAAAACTGCTTATGGTATTTCTAAAATTCAGGTATCTATTTTCTTTTTTTATCCTTTTCATCATTATTATTCAGTTTTCTCCTGACATTACTAGACGATTAATTGCCGTCTCAACTTGGGATACTTTTGTTAAAATTTTCGATGTCACCAATCCGGGGGCACCAATGGACATGCGCACATATTACCATACTAAATCTGTACTTTGCTGCACTTTTGTCGTAACATTTTGTCTTGAATTTTGGTTCTTTTCTTTTTTGAACAACTTCATTTGAGGATGCAATAAAAGTTGTCAGCGGTGGTTTGGATGAGGTGGTCAAAGTGTGTGACTTGGAGAGTGGACGTGGTATTGACAGATATCCAAATAACTTGGGCATTATTTCTTTTCAGAGACAGTTATGGGCCAACACACCGATGGAGTGAGGTGCATGGAGTTTTGTGCCACTATGCGTGTTGCAGTTTCGGGTGGATGGGACAATCTAATGAAGGTCCTTTACACCCCTTCACCCCAATATCTCTAATTTATTTTAACAGTTGTGGGACATTCGCGCTTTGATGCCAGTCGGTGCCATGGAATGTGGAGACAAAGTGTATGCACTGGACGTTGTAGACAACAGAGCTGTTGTTGGAACAAAAGATCGGCGAGTGATTGTTTGGGATGTTCGGAATATGAAAGCCCCATTGCAGACAAGAGAATCGCCACTGAAAGTTTGAAAAGCAAAATTACAGTTTTCTGATTCAGGCATTTAGTTCCAAACCCGTTCTATCAAATGTTTCCCCTCTGGCGAAGCGTTTGTTTTGTCTTCAATTGAAGGCCGCGTGGCTGTTGAATACTTCGACCAGGACCCGGAAGTACAGAAAGGAAAGGTAAATTCTTTTTGTTTTGTTTTGTGATGACTTCTCACAACAGTATGCATTCAAATGCCATCGCGTGAAGGAGGAATTCGGAGAGCTTATTTACCCGGTCAACGCTGTTGCCTTCCACCCGGTCCACCGAACTTTCGCCACGGGAGGGAGCGATTACATCGTTAACATGTGGGACCCGTTCAACCGGAAGCGCTTATGCCAATTTAGGAAGTATTAGCGCTTTTTTTTGCTTCACTAAATTACCTCTTTTCAAGGTTCCCAAGCTCTGTTGTAAGCCTCTCATTCTCTCCTGATGGTGGAATGCTCGCAATTGCTTCTACTTATATGTACGAGGAGGAACGCGATCCGAATCCCATCCCCGAGAGTTCATTAACGATTCGCCGTATGACAGAGCTAGAAGTCCGTCCAAAGTAAAATTTGTTTTTTTCTCATCTGTTATCTCATTCCGAACAAAGCTCAGGTTCAATATTATTTTTATATTTGCAAATAAATTCACTTTGTTTAAGCTTCCAGATTTCGTTTCGTAAAGCTGCTTATTTGATAAGGCAGATAATTTTATTAACAAACAATTCAGTACGTTTGAAAGTGAAAATTAGGTGAGGGTTGGTGATCCCATCCATTTGTTGAGTTATTTCCTTTTTTGCGTCGCCACTGTTCGTCAGTCTTCGTCGTCCATCCTCGCCTTCTTCTTCAGCCTTTCCAAGTCCACTTCCGCCGTTAGTGTCGTTCCCTTCGTTTTGCCTTTTCTCCGTGGTTCGAGTGGTGGTACCAATTCACTGTCTCTCTGTTCCTTTCTTTTCACTCGCTTTTCCGCTTCTTCCTGTTCGCGTTTCATCTTTTTCTGTTTATGATTCACCTTCTCATTGAGAAAGTATTCGCCCGTCTCCAATTGTTCGTCCACTTTCCGTGCTTTTTGCGGTGGTGGAAATGGTGTGTAATCGGCCTTTGTCTTCCATTTGGTTTTTGATTTTTGCTTCGTTTTTCGGATATCTTTAGCATTTTGCACCTAAACACAGCGGATATTTGTATTTAAATGCACTCAGTAAATTGACCCAGCCTCCTTTTTTGTATGTTCATTACCTTCTTTTTGAACTTTGGCAGAAAACGTTCCCAATTTTCGTTCCTCAGTTTGTCATCCTTCATCAGCTCCTTTTTGATCATTAGCGTTTTTATGTTGTAAATTGGATGAATGTTTTTCATGCAATCTTCCACAATTTTTCTGTGAAGTTAAACAAATGAGTTGCGAATGAATTATTCTGTTTGCTTTCGTTTCACCTGACTTGCTTCAGTCCAAAGTGTGTTCCAATGGACGAGACGGTGCCGCCCTTAACAAAGTCAATTCCAAAACTCAATACCCAAAATCAGAAAACGTTTTGATAATTTATAACAATTCCATCCAACCCGGTTTAAGCAAATGCATACAAATCCAATTCCCATCCCATGAAAATTGATGTGGCCACCTGAATGTGCACAAAACATTCCGTGAGGAGTTCGATTGCCTTTAGCGTTGCTCCGTTCTGTCCAACTAATCGGGCTCGCCTCTTCACAAAACGCTCGCGATTTGGGACCATCGATGAAATTTTGATAATATCGCAGAAATTTTGGTCTTCGATCACTCGACAAGCCTGAAAAAGAATGCACCAATCAAATTTATTGTCAGTTGTCTTTTCTTAGTTTGAAAGAAACTATTAAAAGTGACGACCTGATCAAATGGTACACTGCGGGCCAACAGTTTTATAAGGTCACGCGCTTTGTACAGAATGAAAGGGTCCCATGTTTTTCGCGTCGTTCTGACGGTCATTGTGCCTAAATTGGTGACATTTTTCATTCGTCTTTTCTCGCCCCCTTTGGTGCCACCTTCAAAAACGTCCAAGTCCGCCTTCACGTGGTGCTCCACCAAAGCCTTTTGCACCAATGGCCACGCTTCCCTTATGTATTTCTCGCGATAACGCGGAAAAAGAGTGGCAAACGACGACTCACAGACCATTCCCTGGGGGTTGTCGTCGGGACCGAAGGTGCTAATGTCTAAACCGAAAAAATTTACGAGAAATTAGGGCGAATTGCTTACCCCACCACTTCTCATCCTTCCCCTTAGACAATTTGGGCGCACTTCCTGATGATGAATTATTCTCCTGTTGACTCTCTTTGCCTTTTCGATTTGCCATTGCAAACTTAACAATTAATTTGTAGTGTGGTCATATTGTTTGAATTTTAATAAATAAATAATGAATCCGTTTGAATTACTGCAAAAAACATCAAAGCATTCTTTGCCCATAAATTTATTGATCAAACAAAGATGAACAATTTAGAAAATTTACAGTTTTGAATTAAATGAATGAAGGTTACTTTATACGTAATAACAAAAACTGCATAAATGGCGATTTTGCCAAAATAAATAGTAAATTCATTCAACAATCTTGACAATTTTTCCAATTGCGATTGTTTTCCCCTCGTCCCTGAGCATAAACCGTCCCATTTGCGGAAAACCCTTGAATAAATCCATGCAAAACTGTTCCGCCGATTCGAGCCTCAGAATGCATTTGTCGTCCTGCTTCACAAACTTTGTCCTCTTCTTGTTGCTCGGGTCTTTTTTGTCTACCGTACAAATTACAGCCTAACGAACATTAAAAAGCATTACAAAGGCCAAACGAATTGGTCGGTCACCTTCACTGTGACTTCCTCCACAGCTTCGTGAATGTGCAGCACACAGCCAAAACCCGAAGTTATTATTGACTTATAGTCCAAAATAAGCACCTAAAATATAGTAAAACATGAAATACAAAAGCAGCGTAAGCTATCAGTTTATTTATTTTTTACCTCCGCGTCGAATATGCGACCAATTGGACACGGAGAATCGGAAGTACAAAGCACAAAGCCGGGCATTATTTCCGTGTCCTCGACTCCTTTTATTTTCAGTTGGAAACTATCACCAGCATAAACAAGTTCGGTCTCAACATCGTTTACAAAGGAATTTAGAACTTGCACAGACACTCGATTTGGCATTAATGTCAGCGTTTGTCCTTTTGAAATTGAACCGGACTCGAGTTTTCCAGAAACGACTGTGCCCATGTCCTGTAAAATCGGCTCTAATAAATAAGAAAGTAAAATTATACAGAGAATTTGTTCGCTATTATGCCGCGCACTGGGCCATTGAAATCCCTCGCGATCAAAGGGAGGGAGTCGATGTATTCCAAGAAGCACATCCCGGTGTACCAAGGGCATAAGTCGGAAGAAGGCCGTTCCTTAAGGAAGGCGCCTGTGAGTCCGGAGCATGGCATAAACATGATGTCATTCTTCGGGTTGAAGCCGCACTTCCTCAAGAAAGGCGTCAGCTCCTCCTGGATTTGGCTGTAACGGCCAACATCCCAATTGACCGTTGGGTCGTCCATTTTGTTAACAAGTATTATCATGTGCTTCACTCCGGTTGTTTTTGCCAACATGACGTGTTCTCTTGTCTGTCCGCCACGGTCAAAACCCGTCTCAAATTCTCCCTTTCGAGCACTAATAACCTAAAATGGAAAACTCGGGTCAGGGAGAATAACAGGCGAAATATTCATTAATAAATTTTAAAACCCTAAAAGTATGTAACAATTTCGGCGCTAGTTACAAAGAGGTCCATTTTGAAAATTTTTTCAAAAGGGGGGACCCTTTTGTTTTGCAAAATTTTTTTTGTGATAGTCATAAAAATTTATTTTCTGGGGTTTTTGGGGTCCCCGATCACGAATCCTTCAATTATTTTGATCAATTCCGATTTCCTAATCTAAATTTGAACAAAAAATCATAATTTGAAAAATTCAAAATTCCGATTTTTATTCGAGTTCGGGTTAGGGATTAGAAATTAGTCAAAATACATGTCAGATTCGTGATTAGCGACCTTTAAAACCCCGGATATCAAATTATCATGGTTTTTTATCTTAAAAAAATTTTGCAAAACAAAAGGGTCCCCCCTTTTGTTTCAAAATGGACCTCTTTGTAACTAGCGCCACAATTTCTTAAATATTAGGATATTTAATTCGCTATAATTTTCAACTCAAAAATTAATGCTAAATGCTCTCCATTTTGAAATAATCAAAATACTACCGACCAATACTGCCAAATCGGCTTGTGCAGCACCAGCGATCATATTCGGCACAAAAGACCTATGACCAGGGGCATCCAAAATGGTAAAATGTTTCTGATCCGTCTCGAAGAATGCTCTGCCGACTTCAACTGTTTTACCCTTTTCCCGTTCCTCTTCATCTAAAAAACATTACATCATAAAACTGACAAAATGAATAATTAATTCTCTATCGAAAAAACTACCAATAATATCTTACTTGTGTCCAGTGCCCAGGATAAGTACCAACTCTCACGGCCCTTCTCTTTCGCTTCTTTTTCATACTTTTCCAATGTCCGTTTATCAACCATTCCAGTCAAATACATTAATTGGCCTCCAATTGTTGATTTGCCGGCATCAACATGTCCAATGAAAACCTGAGAATGCATAAAGTTAGAGTGTTGATTTAAAAACCGGTCGGGATTTAGGAAATTTTATAAAGGACGAGGAAATGTTGTAGCATATTTGGTAAACATAAATACTTACTATGTTGACACGCTCTTTCCGACCTTCTGCTGACATTCTGTGAAGACGACACTGCTCTATATAAGTATAATATAGAAATGAAAATAGACAATATTAACCTAAAAAAATATTAAAATTTATTAATTTTCTTAGCATCTTTAGTAGAGGGTGAAGAAGATTCAGCCTTGGATGGGGCAAATAATGTAAATGTGAGAAAGAAAGTTTGTCATTTTTTGAAACTCCTATTCATGGATTTTCCAAGAACTTGATTTTATTCCATAAAATCCAATCAATGTGTATAAAAAAAAACTCAGGTCCTTGTAGGCACTAAAAACCTGGATTTTTTGAGATATTTTTAATTACCTATTATTGTCAGTTAGATATTTAGATAAAATTAGGTAATTAAATACATAATTTTTTTAAACTATTTAAAATCCAAGTCGAGGCCAGGTCCCACATGGGATTCTTGTCCAGGCTTTCTCAAACCACCGAATTCTAGTTACATACATAAAAGTTTTTAAGCTCTTTGTTCATTTATTTTGTTTGAATGCGATTCTATGTCAAAAACATCGAAGAAAAATTTTGTGACAAAGCAACTCGTTAAAGAAATTGTTATTCCAGCTGACAATGAATTTGTTGGGAAAATTTTAGCTTCACGAGGCAACAACCTCCACGAAGTTGAAACCGATGAAGGGGAAAACTTCCTTGTGTAATTTAAAATTTGTTTTAAAATACTTTTCAATTTTTTAGGAGTATGCCCACAAGATTTCGAAAGAAATTATGGGTTCGTCGCGGCACTTATGTGATTTTACAGTCAATTGAAGAAGGAGACAAAGTGCGAGCTGAAATTGTTCATGTTTTGGACCCGGAAAACATTGCGTTTTTGATGGAAAAAGAAGTTTGGCCGGAGAGATTTATTGTAGAAGCTGCGCAATTGACCAAGCGAGGGCAGCGAACTGAAGAAAATGACGATTCGGACCTATTCCCCGCAACTTCGGAATCTGAAAATTCGGCTGAAGAGAGTTCTTCCCTCGTTTCTGAAGATGTAGCTTTGAATGGACAGACAAATGCCAAAGATGAAACAACGATTTAAAAGAAATTTAATTTTGTTGCAAAGAATTTTTAAATAAATTTTTTAACAAAAATGTTTATTAGAATGCCTTTGTTGACCTCAAATGTATTTATTTGTAGCGTTATTATTGCTTAATTAAGAAATTGTCATTATTGGAAGAGAATGGGCAACAGTTCCACTTCGCTTATGCTGCAGGAAGAGGAAGTCGTTGGAATTGCGAAGGAAACGGGATGTAAGTGTTTGATGGAATATAAAAGGAAAGTGATTGGGCAACGGTTAAGTTTTTCAGTTTCTCGAAATCAAATTGTCCGTCTGTACAGTCGCTTCCTTTCGCTTGATCGACAGGGTTCGTTCGTTCACTGTTTTCTCCGTGGTTAAATATGGTTTAAGGACGTGGATATTTGGACCGGGATGATTTTCAACGGATCCCTGAGTTGGCCATAAATCCGCTCGGTGATCGCATTGTCGACGCTTTTTTCTCCGAATTGTCAGTTTTGCGAAGTTTGGATTAATTTGAAAAAAGAATTTAGCGGAGATTCCGGTGCCAAAGTTGAACTCATAAACTTCCGCCAATTCGTCAAAGTCCTTGCTCATTTTCGTCCTCTCAGCAAATCGAAGCCGAACACCGTAAACAGCAGAGAGGAAAAATTGAAATGTACGGTATTTTGGCATTTTCTTTCTTTTATGAAAGTCGAAATCAGCGTTCCTAATGTTTAGTCGCTTTTTCCATGTACGACCTGAACAAGAATGGGTACATAACGCGAGACGAATTCAAAATCATTTTGAATATGATGGTGGGGACGAACATCACCGCCGACCAAGTCAGAAGCAACACATGACAAATCGTTATCGAATGCTTTTAAACTGTTAATATCAAAGCCCATCCAAATGAAATTTTTATAATGCTCCATTTTCTTAGCTTGACAGCATTGCTGACCGCACGATCACTGAAGCTGACGCCGACAAAGACGGGAAAATTTCGTTCGAGGAATTTTGCAAGGTTCTACCAAAAAAGAAATGGAAATATTAGATAGTACGCCAAAAGGAGAGAAAAAATATAGTTTTTTCTCTGCACTCTCTCTTAATTGGTACACATCTCATTTTGTAGGACGGTGTGTCTTTGTCTTCCTTTTTAACTTTTGTTTTTAAGGCAATGGAGCGCACTGATGTTGACCAGAAAATGTCGATCCGATTTCTAAATTGAGTTCAAAAATGCAAATAATGCGAGCACATTGTGATTTTGTCTAGTGACTAATTTCCCCAATTAAGAGTCGGATTTATTGTAGAGTAAATTTATTGTAACTTTTACTAAAAGTCTCAGGAATTTTAAAAACCGCTGCATTTTCGCTTACGAAAATATTTGAAAGAATTTTTATTTTATTTATTTTTTTGACTTTTCAAAAGAATGAGACCCGTTGTAGTGAAAGTGCAAAGAGTGGCCAAGGGGAAGAGGAAATTGGACCCGTCCAAAATTCAATTGGACCCGACTTTGAACGCGCAGATAAAGTGAGTTTTGAATGATTTAAACTGAGTTCCAATTGTCGGCTGTGAGTACGTTTCAGGGCTCAGATGGCTTCGGCCGCGCCGCCCCTCGGCCCTTCTTTGGGGCAGCGAGGCGTAAACGTGGCGAACTTCTGCAAGGAGTTTAACAATTTGACTTCGACTATTCGATTTGGTGGGTTTTCGCGTTTGTGTTTTCCTACATTTGATTTAAAAGGTACAAATTTGCCTGTGTCTATCCACGTCAAACCGGACAGAACTTACGAAATTGACATTAGCACTCCGACCACCGAGTGGCTTCTGCAACAAGCGGCGGGGATACGACGTAACCGGCAGGAGGAAGGTGGGAAATTCAATCGCTCCTTTCTTTCCCTGGCAAACCCTTTCAATGCTTTTCAGGAGAAATCGTCGGAATGATTTCGGTGAAACACGTATACGAAATTGCCAAAGTCAAATCTCAAGACAAATCTCTCATTGGAGTGCCGTTAAAAGTAAAGACAGCCAAAAGACAAACTTGGGTAAATTAGCCGATCTTTTAGGAAATTTGTCAATTGGTCATTGAGAGAGCGGATTCGATTGGCATCAAAGTGCAAAATGAAGATTTAGACCCGGAAGAATATAGGAAATTCCTGGAACATCGTCAGGAAGTTGTGCAAAGACAATTGGAGGAAATAGCGAAGCAAGAAGAGGCCAAGCTGGCCAGAACATGATCGGATTTTGATTCATTGTTTTCTTTTTCTCTTCAGCTTATGAATGAACGTCAAGTTGTGTAATTACACTCATTCGTTCGCTTCCAAATTACCCTTTTGAATGACTTTTCCGATGAGTGAGGGGAGCGGAGAGAATGGTCCTTCCCAAAAGGGTTTCTTCCGCCCGCGCAATTATCCGTCACCAATTAGCGCATTGGGTTGCCATCGCATGCCACCAATCCTCACAAAATCCTCCTCCTCCAATGGAGGCGTCACTTAGCTTTTCCGTCTTGCTTCTTCCATTGGCTTTTTTCTCGTCAAATGCCTTTTTTGGTGGGTCCCCTTTTTGCGGTGCTCCTCCATTCCCTAGGCCCGTGTGCGCTCGCTGTTTTTGCTGTCGCCCGTGAGACTGTCCATCCCTATCTGATTTTGCCTGCCTCCCTTCCAAAGGCCACCCTTTGTTCGTCCGTGCTGCTTTAATTGTCAGTCTCCGCCGGTGGTGCCGTTGGCCTCTGCCGTGCCCTCCTCCTGCTCCGTTTGGCATCCCGTCGCCCGTAGGTGCTGCCCCGGCGCCGTTTCTGTTCCTTTGCCCCAACAATTCGCGCAGCATCAGCTGATCATGGCCAATGAGTTCGGTGGAATTGCGCCAGCGCCGTTCGCAGTGGGAGGCGAAAGGGCCGCGCAATTTCCAATCGGACCGATGGAAGCGCAGCATCAAGTTCAGCCAATCATTTATGTGATCGAAAGTGAGTTCGTACGAAAGAAAAAAAATGCCAAAAAGTGAAATAGACGGAAAGGGCGGACAAGTGCCAACGGAAAACGAAAGCGCAAGCGAAGGGACAACGACACAAAGGACGACGGAGGAAGGAAAAGCGGAGGAAAAGGGAAGCCAAAGGACGACGGAGGAAGGAAAAGCGGAGGAAAAGGGAAGCCAAAGGACGACGGAGGAAGGAAAAGCGGAGGAAAAGGGAAGCCAAAGGACGACGGAGGAAGGAAAAGCGGAGGAAAAGGGAAGCCAAAGGACGACGGAGGAAGGAAAAGCGGAGGAAAAGGGAAGCCAAAGGACGACGGAGGAAGGAAAAGCGGAGGAAAAGGAAGGGCCAAACAGCGAAGAATCGGCTGAAGAAAGTGTGATGGAAGAAAGTACAACAATAAGGACGACAATGGAGGAAGAAAAACTATTGGGGGAGGAGGAACAGAGCAATTCAAAGCGGACAACGACCAAAAGAGCGACAGCGAAAGGGGCAAATTTGAAACGGAAAGTGCCCCCGGGGCTAAAGCATAACAGACGAAGGGTCACAATGAGAACGCCAATCGCCGAGGGAAAGCGCCAAAAACAATTCGATGAAAGTGGGGGAGAAACCGGTTTACCTCAGTTCGGCCCTCACGGTTCGGCCCCAACGTGTTTTTCAACTATAACTTTTTTCTATGTCATTCAAATCCAACATTGTTGATATCATTCGAAAGCTTAATGTATTTAGAAACTTTTTCTAAGCTATTGCTTCGCGATTAGACAAATACCAAAAAAAGTTATACATGAAAATTGCGAAAAACTCGAAATTTTTTTCCCAGGCTTGAAAATCTTTTCGCTTTTTCTAAGACTAATAGAGCATGTTAAGATTATTGGATTACAAATAAAAAAGCTATAGTGGAAAAAAAAAGTGAAATTTCACTAGGTCTTTTACCAAATATATTTTAATGAAATAACCTTTTTGCTTTTGTTTTGTTTTTGTATGACAGCAGTGAAACTGAACGGATGGAGCCGTGGTCAACAGTTTGATCAGCGAAAGTGTCAGTGTTAGTGTTATTTGACGTTGAAGCGATCATTCTGGAATTTTTGGCATGGAAAGACAAATTTTTGCGTGGGCTGAAAGTATTTGCAGGCACTTTTCAATTATGCCGAAATATTGCAGATTATTTAAAGGAAAGGAAACGAAACGCACGACAAAAGCGAATTCCGAAAGGCGAGACGAAAGAATGCAATAACGGACTAATGGCACAAATAATGGCCAGTGCCATTATTGAGGACAGTTCAATATCGAAAAGGCTGATCAAAAGAGCACTCAAATTTTCTTTCCCAGAATCGCAGTTTGACATCATTTGCGCCGCAGGAGGTGCCCTTTCCCTTTTTAATGGAGCAGAAAAAGACGGAACTTCAGGAGTGTTCAGTTATGCCATTTATGGAAGAAGACATTGCCAAGTGAAACGGAGAAGTGTGACTTGTTTGGCATTTGAATAATAACGGTCAGTAGAGATCTTTTGTCAATAATATAAGAAAAATGCATAAAAAATGAGACAAAACTTTTCAATCGTCGTCCAGCACAATAATCTCGGGAACCGCTTTATCATTACACATTTTCTTCGCTTCCGCCTTCATTTTTCTCTCAATTATTTCCCGCCGCTTTTTTGTTTCCTGAACATTTTAACATGAACAATCAAAAATTCACTTCCCATTTATTTATTTGTGTAAAAAGCACCTTCTGAATGCCTTCCATGTTCTTTTTGTAGAAGGAATTGACCATGTCCGCTGTTTTGGTCCCGATCAGTTCAGCAACAATTTTGCAATCCCCGCCAAATCGGATCAATGCTTGAATATTGTCATTTGCATTAGCAATTAGACGTCTTCATTTGTCCCTCCCCCACTCTCACCTTTCTTTGTTTCCATTTCTTCCATGTCCGACCAATGTTGCGTTTGTCTCATGCGCCGTCCTTTGCCAACAATCGGTGCCGTGCCCCGGACGAACTTACGCGCTTCTTCCATGATGCTTTGGTATTTCTTGTTGTCCGTCATCGCCAATTGCCTTTTCAGTGCACATGCCTCCATCTGAAGCTCCTTCTGGGCCTTCGACACGACCCTTAGCAAATTCAAATGATAAATTTCGCATTTTTCCCCCCCCCCATTCTTCGTTTGCTTTCTCACTTTATTTTCTGTTCACAAATGGTCTCGTTGTTCTGTTCCACTTGCACTTCGTCCAATCCATCGGAAATGTCATCAAATTGTTCGCCCATCACCACCCGCGCCATCTCCTCAAATTGTTCCGCGATATTTTTCATTTCAGGAGGACAAATTGGGATTCGTTTCTTTTCTTCGATGGGCTGAGCGCACACGCGGTGTTTGTTGGTTGCCCTGTAAAAGCACTAACATTTTGAAGCAGGGAAAACATTTATATTTCCAAACGTTACTTAAAGTAATTTTTGCATGCTCGGCAGAGCTCAAGTCCATTGGCACTGTATAATTTGAGCACTTCGTTTTGGCAACCCTCGCAAATTAATCTGTGCAGCTCCGATTTGATTTGCGTTTGTCCCTCCTCTTCACTTAAATTAAATGAAAAATGTATTATTTTTGAATCCACAAAATTTTAAATGTTTGTGTTTTCCCTGTGCACTTTTTCACCTTTCCGATGTTCCATTTTTGCCACATTCATTGTCCATAAAGCTTTTGTAGTTTTGTTGTTTTTTGGTGAGGTAATAATGTTCCACCAGCTCTGACAAATTTTTGTGGGAAAGCATTTGGTGGATTTTGGCGAAGTTTTTGCCGAAACATTTGTGGGCCTCTCTGAAAGCGAATTCGTCTTCTACGGAAAAGCGCTTCTTCACACTGTTTCTTAAAGCCAATTCCGACTTGGCTCTTTTTAGATTGTGGTCAGACTTTAGCAAGATGTAAAGTGCCTGAAAATTAGTGTAATTTTTGCATATTTGTATTATCCCAACAACCGACTGACCCTATCAGGGCCGATCCCATAATGATTTAATGCGTCACGACAAAACTCAACAATTTCCGTGTCGCCCAATTTTCCTTGATTCTTCGACCACAAACATTCGTCTCTTTCCTCGTCGATTTTATCGTCCTTTCTTATTTTTTTGTTACACTCGGGCAGCATAACTTGGTAACCACTGCCAATAATGATCTGCTTGCTCTTGTAACTGTTCATTACCGGACTCTTTTTTGCTAAAGGTATTTATTTAAGAATCATTAAAATCACGGCTCTATTGCAGTTTACACGACCATGAAAAAATTTGGCAACTCTAACAAACTCCAAAAAAGTATTTTTCTGATATTTTGAACCATAAATTTTTGAATCATTGAGAAATTTTTTTTCATCCTTCGTAGATTAATAGAGGACTCTTGGAGCTATCAAATGACACCAAGAATAATTTCTGGTTCTATTGCATTTTATGTGTCCAATTAGTTTTTTGGTATCATTTAAGTGCAACTACCTAGTTGCCTTGCGGTTTGCTCTTAACAAATAAAAAGCCATTGGATTCATAAAGTCCAATAGAACCAGAAACAATAATGTTTATTCATTATTTTTTATGAATTGAATCAGTTTGGGAAGGGATACCTAAACAATTACAATACAATATTTGATTTGGTTGGTCACATGCTTTTTATACCAGACCGTTTTCATACGAGCACAAGTTTTTGGCTATAACTTTTTTCTTTGCCAACCAAATCCAACAGTATTGGTATAATTCAATAGTCCTAAGTGTCCTCTACATATTCTGCAAAATTTCAAAAATATCATTAAGGTTCAAAAAAAGTTATTCCAAAAAATGTGCGAACTAGCTTTTTGAATTCTTATGGACATAACTTTTTTGGCGCTACTGTAAAAGTTACCACTTTTGAAAATTTTTTCAAAAGGGGGGACCCTTTTGTTTTGCAAAATTTTTTTTGTGATAGTCATAAAAATTTATTCTCTGGGGTTTTTGGGGGACCCCGATCACGAATCCTTCAATTATTTTGATCAATTCCGATTTCCTAATCTAAATTTGAACAAAAAATCATAATTTTAAAAATTCAAAATTTCGATTTTTATTCGGGTTCGGGTTAGGGATTAGAAATTAGTCAAAATACATGTCAGATTCGTGATTAGCGACCTTTAAAACCCCGGATAAAAAATTATCATGGTTTTTTATCTTAAAAAAATTTTGCAAAACAAAATGGTCCCCCCTTTTGTTTCATAAGTGGTAACTTTTACAGTAGCGCCACTTTTTTGAACCTTAACAAAATTTTTAAAAATTTTGCAGGCTAATAGAGGACACTTAGGGCTATCGAATGATACCAAAATTGTTGGATTTGGTTGTCAAACGAAAAAGACCCCGACCCTTGTCTTTTCCTAAGCTTACTGTTTTGTGGCACATTTTTTTTGTTCGCTGTTGATCGTGTTCGTCTTGATATTTCAGATTTTATCTGTGAATAAATTTGCGGACGAATTATCGTTGAAAACACTGAACATACTTTGTCTTCTCTCCGTTGAGAATTTCCAGAAAGCGACATTTAAACGAATTTAAATTGAATTTTCTATTAACAGTTTTAGCAAAAATTCATTTTATTGTCAAGATTTTTGAATGTTTAGCGATGTCGGTAGGCTATGCTGACAAGTTTCTTAAATCTACCAAAATGGAGTTGGGTAAAATACTACAGATGCTATCACATATTTTCTGAATGCACCTCTCTGAGCTTTCTTGTATTTATAAATTCCCTTGATACCAAGAATGTATGGGCATTTGTTTAAAAATTTATTTTTTCAAATTTTCTGTTTTAAGAATAAAAAGGATTTTAATGAAATTTATTCAAAAACATTGGCATTACCTATATGTAGGGATGGTAATTATATGGAAATCCATATTTTTTTCCTGGAATGTGGGAGGCCTGAAACGCACGAAAAACATGTTTTTAGCTTGGTTTGAAGCTTCTAGGAAGGATTTCTATATCCATATTTTCCATATTTTTCCATATTTCGCGATTTATGTCCATATTTCCATATTTTTCCATATTTTGGCATTTTGGTCCATATTTTATGTCCATATTTTGGCATTTTTCAAAAAAACCTCTATTAGAACGGCCCCAGCAGCTAAATTAGCCTTTTTGAGCCCAAAACCCGAAAAATTTTTCAAAAAATCATTTTTTCGCCAAAATTTCTCGAGAATATTGAATAAATTTAAATTTTCTTAAAAATTAATAAATTATGTCAAAAATAAGCAAAAAAGCGAAAATTTCGCTTTTGTTGTTGATTTTGCGCTAAAAAAATTAATAAATTTTGGCTTTTATGTTTTTTTCGTCTAAAATGATTGCACGTAATTGCCGAAAAAATTCGAGACCAATTTCCGAATGTTGACCGACTAATTGCAAAACGAAAGCCGTCTTTGTCAAAGCGCCTTACCGAGTCAAAAAATTTGGAAATGTATCTCATATGCAATTTCAACCAATAAATTTGAAGAAATTTTGCACTCAATTTTGAAAAATTTATGTCCATATTTTGACATTTTTGCCATTTATGTCCATATTTCGCGATTTTTGCCATTTTATGTCCATATTTTGCGATTTTTGGTCCATATTTTATGGCCATATTTCGCGATTTTATATCCATATTTTTACCATCCCTACCTATATGTATCACACCTATTTTGTTAAAATAAAATGCGCACATACAGTATAAAAATAATAGAGATCGGAAATTTCAAATTGCGGGTCCCGCTGCACGCTGACCCACAAAATGTCCAAGCCACGAAATGTCCAAGCCACGAAATGTCCAAGCCACGAATTGTCCAAGCCACGAATTGTCCAAGCCACGAAATGTCCAAGCCACGAAATGTCCAAAAGAGTAAAAAACACGAAATGTCCAAAACTCGAAAAAGCTCATAAAAACCCGGAAGGAGTCTAATTTAGGGTTTTCGGGATCGCTGAATACGAATACGACATTTATATAACCCATTTCCTAACCCTGGACCCAAATATAAACATAAAATTGCAAAAAAAAAATTCAAAGCACCTAAAAAGAGTGCTGATCAAAATTCGAACAAGTTTTAGGGTTTCTATGCCATCCGAATTCTCTCTATAGACACACCCTCAGCTTCACATATTAAAAAAAATAATTTTATTAAACATTCAATAAAATTCTTTACGACGTGGACAATTGAATCATCAAAATTCTCGAAATCCTTCAATTTTCCTGCATATCCCTCAATTTGTAAACCGAGCGCCGTCATAAGATCATGGATGTCACCGTTGTTGTTGTACGACGCGTCCGCCAAAATTCGCATAATGACAGCATCCTGGAGGATGTATCGTTTGTGTCGCTTGTGAATGAAATGGCGAGCAGATCGGGCAGCGTCCACCTGTCTGTCGATGCTTTCATTAACCCCACAAATGAAGTCCAAGAGGGCGGGGTGGTGACAGAGGCCTTTCTAAATGTTTCTTTTCAATTTGCTTTTAAAAAATTAAAGACCATAAAATGAAGATGAGTTGCTTCCAGTCCGTTGTTTGTACGAGCGAGGGCAGACGTGGCCTGAGAGTGCATGTTCCAAAATGGGATTGGGAAGTGGGGCGCCCGAAAGATTTCGTCCTCCCACGCTGGAACTGAATTTTTTTATTAAATTAAAACGGATGAATTGATTAAAGAATTTGCCTGAAGGCGCTATCGAAGTCGATAGCGGGCTCAACGAATATTGAACAATCTGCTCCCGTGGACATCGACGTTTCCCAACAATTTTTTCTTCTCACGCCGCATCATTTCAGGCAACGCATTGTTGGAACTCATGGCACAAATGCTTCATCCGTTGCTGATCGCCTCACTTTTGACAAAATTCGGGTCGGCTAAACCAAAAAACACCTCTTAAAAGCTCAGACATGGCTCGGCCAGGACACTTTCTTTGATTTTCTGTCGCCTTGATTCCGCCTTTAACACAGCATTAATTATTTGGTTTTAAATTTAAACAAACTTGTTGTTTCTGAGGCGCTGGGAGGTGGTTATGTTCTCTTTGACAGACAATCTCCCCCAAACTTGGTCTTTCCGCGCTCAAAGGTCACTGTTGAAAGTTCAGCCTCGTTCAAAGTTTGTTGTTCAACATTGTCGGAAGTTATCACGGCATGCGATTCGTCAACCTCCACTCCAAAATTCACGGCCTCCTCAGTTGTGTTTGAAATGTCTGACAAAAACGCTTCTTCCGACTTTTTTTGTAGACTTTCAAGTTTATTACGAATCATTTGTTCGATCAATGAATAACAAAATCTGAAGACAAAAAACAGCAGATATTTTAACCGAATTTTCAGATTTTTCTTATTCGGCTGGGTCTAAGGTTAGGCGGCAATATAAAGGTCGTGTTCGTATTCAGCGATCCCAAAAACCCTAAATTAGACTCCTTCCGGGTTTTTATGAGCTTTTCGCGTTTTGGACATTTCGTGTTTTTTACCCTTATGGACATTTCGAGGCTTGGACATTTCGTGGCTTGGACATTTCGTGGCTTGGACATTTCGTGGCTTGAACATTTCGAGGCTTCTTTTATATTAGTCCTTTGCTTGACAAAATTCCGACGATTCTTTGTTATGGGTACGCCCCACTGTGCAGATTTCTAATTATTCGACTTGTTTCCAATATTTATAAGGTTGTAATGCTATACGTTTATTACACACATATTCGCTAATCGGATATAATCGAAAAACATTACACACAAATAAAGCGAGTATCAGAGGCACTTACAAAAGCCAAGGAAATGTGTACAACAACGAAGGGAGGGGGAATAACGGGAGAGAGGAAGAAGAACACTATACATTTGGAACCAAAAAGAGTAACTTGGTTTTGGTTATGCGACACACAGTCCAGAGAACACAGAGAAAACCTTAAATCATGAGAAGTGAAACTGCTCCTTTGGTCTACAATCTTAAAAGTTATAGTCCAAAAACAAGGGCTGGCGCCGAAACGGCGGCGCCGAAACGATACAGACCCCGCCCCACTGTGCAGAGAAAAGCCTAGTACTATCTCGTCGTTTCTCTTTTTCTTTGTATTTTCTCTCACTTTGGCGTACTATCTCTTCATTTTAATTATGTAAAAAACAACATTTACTTCGCTACGTTTAACTTTTTTTCTATACGTTAAATCTATACCAAATTTTGCATACTGATAGAGAAAAAAATTCTGCATAATGTAATACAGCCATTTTATGTTTTATACAATTTTTCAAAAGATATATATAAAACATGAAAATGCATTACTTTTTCTCTCTTTTTGGCGTACTATTTTCACATCTCTAACACACAAAAAACATCAAATTCGTAAATGCTAACAATTTTGGTTATAATAAAAAATCACTTTGGACATTTAGAATCAATAGAGAAATTAATAGTTTTAGCATTTTTGCTGAAAACAGCAGTTTCGGACTTGAGTTATAACGTGATAAAAATTTGAAAGTATCACAACTTTTTTCTGGGATGTCAAATTGCTTAGCATTCGCTTAGAAAAAGATTCTCCTTTTCAAAAACTTTTTTTAGATACCAAATTTGTTCAGTTTAGTTGGGGATGAAACGAGTTATGGCAGATCAAAATAAAAAATACAAAAAAGGCATTTTTCAGTGTAAATTTTGAAATAGCGGGCAAAAAATTTTTTTTTAAACATCGCATTCATTTTAAAATTTAGCTTTTATTTTAAGGGTAATTTAATTGTAATTTGTTTCTTTATTGCCATGTTTTGGCTGAAGGTCATCCTTTGTAAGTTAAGATTGGCAATAGGGAAACGGTATCGTCTGGTCATTTGGATATCAATCGGGAAGCAACACGGTCCTTTATTATGAGAACAGATGAGAAAGAAGGAGCAATTAAAAAAACAAAATTAAAATATTTTTTACATGTAAATATTAAAAACTAATTAATAAATTTGTTAATTCGATGCTTTAATCAAAAAAGTAAGGGCGTAATTAGGGAATGGAATACTTTACTGTTTAGTGAATTGATAAGGAATTGAAAATAAAGCGGTTTAAGCAGTCGGTCGGTTGTCCTTTCCTCTCTCAAATACATAAATCGTGCTTTGTTTTTAATTGCCCATTTTATTGTTGCGCTTTTGTCGTTCAATTGGTTGTTCAAAACATCACAAATGTTTTTTGCGTTGGACTTTGTTCTGTTCGGCTTGTTTCTGCTCCTTTCTCTGTTGGTCGGTCTTTGGCACAATTTGCCGCGTTTCGTCCGGCCGTCCCTCGCCGCTTCTTCGTCCAACAAAAGTGACCCCACCGGTGACCCGTCGACCCTCAAAGT
The DNA here is from genome assembly GCA_004148225.2 of Heterodera glycines. NCBI lineage: Eukaryota > Metazoa > Nematoda > Chromadorea > Rhabditida > Heteroderidae > Heterodera > Heterodera glycines. Next base: position 4,848,747 of record CP049705.1, on the reverse strand, counting down.
ATCCCCCCCCCCTCTCCCTCGCTCCTTCTCCCCCTCCTTTAAGCATTCTTCCGCCAATGATTTCCTCGACGGTGGGCGTCGTCTCCCCGTGCTCCCCGTGTGTCTTTCGCTGCTCACCACTTTCGTCTCCGGCATTGGCCTTCTTTCGACGCCCGCTGAGATTTATTCGCGTGGTTCGGCCTTTGCTTTGTTCAATCTTTGCGGCTCTTTTGCCTTCGCTCTCATCGGCATCTTCTTCCTTCCCATCTTTTTCAAACTGAAATGTCTCAATGCTTACGAGTACTTCGAGCTTCGCTTCCAGTCCCAGTCTCTGCGTCGTCTGGCCACTCTCGTCTTTATGGTCAACACTCTCTTTTACATGGCGGTCAGTCCCTTTCCCTCCCCTCCTCTCCCCTCTCCTCCTTTCCCTTTGCCCCCTTTCCCCTCCCTCTCTCCCTTTTCCCCTCCCTCTCTCCCTTTTCCCCTCCCTCTCTCCCTTTTCTCTTTTTCACCGTACTTCCTGATGTCTTCGCCATATTCGTAGACTAATGGGAACGGACGTTCCAATATCGCAACAATTGAAGGATTACCGTCATAATCGGCAGTGTATCCCCAATAAGCGATGAACGCTTGCAACCACATGTACAATTTTCCCTCGTAAAACCAATAAAATCGTGGCCATACTAAAATGGGCAATTAGCAAAATTGTTGTTCTTTATTATGAATGAAAGTTTACGAGGCTTAGCCCAAAGAACGGGAAACATAAAGCCAAAATACGCCACAAAAAAAACGGTTATGTTGATCAAACAGAGCAGCATTCGGAATGGAATGGCAGAAATCCAAATAATGCGTTCCACCGACGTCGCTTGGGACCATTTTGACCGAGACCCTGGAGGTTTGTGATGCTTGCCGCCTTTGGCTTCACCATTTGGCGGTGCTTTTTGAAGGCCCATCACTCTTCAAATGTGATGCTTTACCTCTCCCTTTTCCCCTCCCCTCCTCTTCTTCAGGTGGTCATTTACGCCCCGGCAATTTCTTTGTCCGGTGTCACTTCGTTGCGCCTTTGGCCCTTCGTTCTTCTCGTCGGCGTCGTTTCCACAATTTATACGGCTGCCGGGGGAATTCGGGCGGTAATTTGGACGGACACTCTGCAGGCCGGATTCATCTACGGAGGGTTAGCCGTTATCATTGTGCGCGGCACGGCACAAGCTGGCGGATTGACAAATGTTTTGGCGATTAATCAGCGGACGGGGCGACTTTGGTCCGCATTTCGTGTGCACCCGTCACTGCTGCAGGTGCTCTTAAACATTCTCATCGCATTCCCTGTCGGTCCTTTGATGCCCTTTTGATCAGTACAACAACCTGTGGGTGGCAATGTTTGGTGGCATTTTGCAATGGACGTGCATTTACGGGCTCAATCAGATGGCCATGCAAAGGTGCGGTCGGCAATTGCCACTTGCGCTTCTTCGACTTCTTTCTCGCACCTGTAGGTACTGCTCCATGCCGTCCCTTCGCCATGCCCGCGTCGTCCTCTCTCTGACCATGCCGGCCAACTTGCTGATCCAATTGATGATCGGCTACATCGGCCTGCTAATGGCCGCTTACTTTGACCAGTGCAATCCGCTTGCGCTGGGCGAAGTTGAAACGGTGGACCAAGTGACCATTCTGATGGCTTCGCGCATTTTCGGTCTCCCAAAATGCTGCAAATTCCACCTCCCCCCTCTCCACCATTTCAGAAGGAGTGCCCGGGTTGCCAGGACTGTTTTTGGCCACCATTTTCAGGTGCCCGCCATTCATTCCCATTTACTTTCTCTCAAATTGTGCCATTCAGCGCGACTTTGTCCACCGCAAGTTCCGGCATCAATTCCCTTACAGCTGTTTTATGGGAAGACTTTCTCAAAGTGCCGTTAAAAGATCTGTCGGATGCCCACAAAAGTTGCGCAATGAAAGGCATTTCGGTCCCTTTGTCCTTTTGGCTTTGCTCACTTTTTGCTTGGCTTTGAAGGTCTTTTTCGGGGCTTTGGCCACAGTGATGGCTTTTGCTTGCTCCAATCTTGGTGGCATTTTCAACGTCGTTCTCACAATCATCGGTCCTTTTTGATAATTGCTGTTTAAAGTGCCATTTGTCCGCTTTTGCTTCGTCAGGTGCCACTTCCGGGCCTCTCGTCGGCCTTTTCTTCCTCGGCATTTTTTTCCCACGTGCCAATAAAATTGGAGCATTCGTCGCTTTCTTTCTGTCCACTTTTCTGCTGTTGTTCTGCACTTTTATGAGTAACGTCCAAAAGCCGTACCAAAATTACGCACTGACAGAATACGCAACGAACAGCAGCAAAAGTGGCGCATGTGTAAATTATGAGGAGAACGAAGCACAGCGGAGGGCAAAGAATCGAACATCGAAAGGACAATCGAATTCTCCGTTGTCAGCGTAATGAGGTCGTGTTGCGAAACGGACTCGGACACCAACTTAAAAGCGGAATTCCTTTCCCAGTCAATCGAATGGAATGCGTAATACTCGTGCCAGGGGGAAATTGGGTGGGAATGAGCAGAGGTAATTGGAAGTTGTGGTGGCAAATTTTGTAAATGGGGCGCATAAACTGTAATAATTTTGTTGGTTTAATCATAAGCATGCCAAATGCCAACTCGTGCCATTGTTTCCCGTTCAGTGCCCTTTTTATGTCCACTTTCGGTGCCCAATTTCACTTCGGCACTTCCAACAGTTCCGTCTTTTCCAAACTGTCTCCCTTCTGCTATTCCAGCTTGGGTATGGTTTCTCTCCTTTTCTGCTTTTCTATTTCCCCCTCTTCCCTAAGGCGTTTTGCTTGTCATTTTCATCGGATTGCCAATTAGCTGTGTCTTTAGGCAACGGCAAAGTCAAGCACAGAAAAAGTCCGACTTAGTTTCAATATTTATACTTCAAATTTTGTTCTTTTTCAGGCTGACTTTTGCCTGCACTTATTTTGGCTTGGAAAAACCAATCGAAAGAAAGCAAAGTTTTGGCGAAGAGATTGGCCAAATGGAATTACAAAAGCAGGAGCAAAGTTTAAGCTTAATGTTAGCGGAGGAAGCGCAGCACGGACAGAGCAACAGAAGAAGGGGAACAGATAATGAGCAGAAGGAAAAGCAACAAATTGGAGACGTACAGAGCGACGGAAGAGAAACACAAAGTGACAGACAAACAAATTGGTGATGCTCGAGACTAACCTCGGCCCAATCGCGAGAAAAGTCTCGAGTTTTTTGTGCCTCGCTGAAATGATTTGCCTGATATATATTAATGATGAAAGTCACAGTACAAACACTTTCGAATCTTTTTGATCACCATAAAAAGTCATAAGAATTTTTTTTCGATCAACAGTGACAGAATTTACAATAAAATAATCAGAAGTGATCAAAAGAAATGATCATTGATTACTGTATGTATTCTGGGGCCTGTTGCTCGTCTCCGGGTTTAGCGATAAACCCGGGTTAAGGAGCCAAACCCGGGTTAACAGTATAGATTTGTGTTGCTCGTCTTTGGGTTATAAACCCGGGTTAAGCCTTAACCCGGGTTTCGTTAACCCGGGTTAACGGATTTTTTAACCCGGGTTTAATTGCGTAAACCCGGGTTTATTTGCATTTTTGTTGCTCGTTTAACCCGGGTTTAATTTTTCTTAAGCGTTCTTAACCCTAAGTCGAGGCAGGGTTAAGGAAATTAAATTTGTTTTTTATGGCACAAAATTTTATAAAAATACTTTTAATTAATTCATTATTTTTATTTAAGCATAAAAAATCAAAATCATTATTTTTTGGACTTTGTAAAAATAATTTTTTTCATAAATATTTTTATTAAATAAATATTATTTATGTTCATAAAGCAAAAAATGCTTATTCATCATCATATGATGAGAAAAATCATCAAATAATTGATCACTTATTCCTGCAATCCGGCTGTCATCTGCCATAAATCGGTCAAATATCTCATAAAATGGTTTTCTTTCCGGCGCTTTTCCTCCGCCGGTTGGGGGATTTTTTGTCTCAGTCATATAATTTTTATACTGTTTGAGCATGTTTTTGTATCGCTGTTTGATTTGCTCAACATCGCGCACTGATCGCGCATCCTTAATTAAGCTATGGAAGCTATAAAAAATTTATTCTCACAATGGCATTGGTAACGCCAGCAATTTGCTCCCATGCTCTTTTCTTGTCCTTGGTCGTCAAATTTGAAGAGAAAGTGCCTTCGAGAATATTTTTTCTGGCAAAATATGCCTCATTTACATCAACTTCAAATTGCTCTTTTATATTATGCCACAGGTAAACACAAAGAATTAAGACCGGATTCTATTTTGTTTGTAACATTTTTTGGCGTTTTAAATATGAGCTTAAGAAGGCGCGTATGCCGCAAGTGATTGGGTGTGTGGATGGAACTTTTCTGCCGATTCAACGGCCTTCAAATCAATTAGATTATGCATTTATTTGCAGAAAAGGCTTTACGGCTCTCAATGCGATGGGTGTTTGTGATCACCAAAAAAGATTTATTGCATTTTTTTGCAATTACCCTGGGTCTTGTCATGACAGTTACGTATTACGGTATTTCATTACAGTTGACAAAAAACATTGTCTTAAATAGGCTGAGACTGAAACACGAAGGGACTTTTCTGTTGCGGGAGAGTACGAGCAGTGAGGGCGAATTTGCGTTGAGTGTGAAGAGCACCGACGCGGTCATTCCCAGTAAGATTTCCCCGAAATCAAAAAGAAGAAGCATATAATGCCGCACATGCCGTAACACGTGTTACTATCGAACAGTGCTTTGGTATTTACAAAAATCGATGGAGATGTTTAATGAATAAGTGTAGGCTCCAACCCGGTATAAATTTATTTTTTGCTTTTTTCACTTTTAAATTAAGAAAAATTGGCAAAAGTAGCAACAGTTTGCAGTATGCTTCACAACATTGCCATTGATTGTCAGGCACCACAGCCTGCTTTTGATGATGATGAAATCGAAAATGAGCAACAAGAAAATTTAAATGATGAAAATATCGCATTAAGTGCCGAAGCTGTTCGGACCGATTATATTAATCGTAATTTTTAATTATTTTTAAATTAAAAATAAATTATTTGACTCCACAATAAACCCGGGTTTGCTTAACCCGGGTTTACTTAACCCGGGTTAAAGACGAGCAACGCTATTTTCAAAAATTTTTAACCCGGGTTTACGAAACCCGGGTTTAATCGTTAACCCGGGTTTACTAAACCCGGAGACGAGCAACAGACATTTGGATGAATTTGATGAGTATTGTGATTTTTTGGCAAATATGAAAAGTGTTGCAATAATTTACATTTGGCGTTTTGTCGTCAATTCATTCATCGCATTTCCTTTTGCGCCTTTTCCCCACAAATCGCCGTCATTTCCATTCGCCACCGTCGCACTGATCGCGAACTGTTCAAATTGCCACGAAAACGGCCTAAAATTGCTTTCCATTAAAATGCATAATTCGCTTTTTGTGCTTACCCTCCTCCTCTCTCTTCGCGCCCAATTCCATCGGACCGTTTTTAAGCGAGAATTTCCGCTTCGTTTTCTGCAGCGTTTGGCGCCGTTGTGCCGTTTGAATTCGTTCCTAAATTTCTTTCGAATTTTCTTTCGTTTGCTTTCCTATGCTTTTCTTTCACCTGCAATTTCCGATACGGGCTCATTCTGAGTGCGATCTGTGCATTCCGTTCCGCTTGTTTCTCCACCAATTGCGCGTGCTGTTCGGCTTCTTCTTTCCGCTTTTGGTCGTGCGGAGAAAGCGGAAAAAATGCCATTGAATTCGTTGGTGGAGGGAAAGGCGGCACACGCGCGACAGAGTCATTGGCACAATATTCGAATTGGTAGCGGATGTAAGCAGAGAATTCCGGGCTCAGCTGCAGTGGGTCGAACTCCAAGTCGGACGAAGCGCCACTCGTCGAAGAGAGAAGGTCGTCCAGGGAGGGGTCGGGCGAAAGCGAACTTTCGATGGAAGCCAAGTCCCAATCGGGGGACTGAAGCAGCGGGGCCGAGCCGAACGGTGACGGGTCGGAACAGTGCGCGAGAGCAGCGGAAGAAGGGGCAGGGACCATCCCGAGAAGAGCGATCATTTAGCCAACCAATCAACTGACAAACCATCGCAACCAACGGCGGCCTTTTAGTGCCAATTAGGCGCCTTTGTGGCGCCAACACCCGCCATTTTCCCCGGGGCGGGGGGAGGCGTTGGGAGTGATAAGGCAAAAGATAAAATGGCAAATGTTAAAGGGGTGAAATTGGGGAAGAGAGCCGAGCCGACTTTTTGCTAATTGCGACTAGCAAATCAGGCAAAGAGAGAATGGCCATTTTATCAGTTGGAGGAACGAAAGATTAAAAATTAAAATTGTTCCTTCGTTTGGTTTTCTCCGCTTTTTTCCTTTTTTTCTATGATTTGCTTTTTCTCGAATTTTACTCCTTCGGATTCGCCAATTTTCGATCTTCGCGCGAATCGTCGCTTCTCTTTGTGATATTAATTATTCAATAATCACTTCACCAAATTAGGAATTTTGGCATAATAAAGCCCACCATTTTGACCAAAGTCCGAAAAAACGGAGAAAAAAATTACGGGTCGGCCGATGATAAATGATCAGTGATGAGAGAGTGAGTGTTCTCGTGACAATTAATTCTTCTCTCTTCCCATGGAATGATGCCTTCCATTTGATTATTGCAACATTTATTTGCAATGGGAATGCCCCGGGCGAAATGTCCATTCATTACCCCCAATTAAAAATATCCTTTTCAACTTTCTCCTCAGTTGTCAGCCTAATGAATGACATAATCAAACACTAAAACACATTTGATCAGTCGTCTTTTTCGTGAGAATGGCCAACCAAACGGACAAATCGTTCAAAAGTGGCGAGCGACTGAAAAATGTTAACTTTTGCTAAAATTTGCTGCGGAGTGTACGACAATTGGCCATACTTATGGACAATTAATTACCAAACAAAGCGACCGCACTGATCAAAGCGATTGAAAGAGCGAAAAGGCAAAAGGCAATCAATGGCGGAACAGCAATCGATCGATTGATCACTTGTTTTGCTGGCATGGAGCAGCAGACAGAAAACGGAAATCGCAAGTCGGCATCCGTCTGCACTTTCTGCGCAAACAAAATTCGCTGCTGTTTGTCTGCCCTTCTCTTTTCGTCCATTCCAATGCATAATAATTATGCTTTAATGAATTGGTAATGTGTTTATTTACCCCTCCCCCCCCTTCCCCCTTCGCACCATTACCCCCCCCCACCCCCACTCTCTTCCCATTACTCTTCCGCCTCCCCCCCCTTCCCCTCCCACTCCTTCCCTCCCCCCCCCATTCCTACCATTTCCCATCATTCATTCCTTCCCATTTCTCTTCCCCATCGATTGCACTCCCCCGCCTTCGTCCTCCCCCGTCATGTCCTCCTCCCCTCCTCCTCCCCTCCCCTTCCTTCTGTTCCTTTAATTATTTGGTGGATGCAATCATTTTATAGTTCTATGTTTTTGCATTTTGTAGTCATTTACTACAATATTTTTAGTCTTTTGCTTTGCCTAATTTTACTTTTATTTATTTATTTTTTAAATTTAGACACTCGAAAAAACTCTCTAAGCCTTTTAACTCCTTCCACTTCTTCTTCTGCTGATTTTGAATTAAAACCTTTTCTCTCTCAATCGTTTGTCCTTTGCCAATCCTTCCAAAAGGGCTTTTCCAAATCCCTTTTCAATTCTTTTAAATCTCCAAATTTCCACCGATTAACCACTTCTCACTTTCCTCTCCTAAACCATCCAAAAATGTCGCGCATGGAAAAGATTTGCGAAGACGTGAACAGAAATGCCGCCCTGCTGAACATCTTCGGCAACTCCGATTCCGTGCTGCTGAGCTGCTCCGATTTGTGCTCTGAAAATGGCTGTGGTGCGATGTCGCGTGCCCAAATGATTTGCGAAGATGTGAATTATGAAGCGATGGCCAATTCGGACGGCGGGGGAGGGACGGACGACGAAGCGTATGCGCTGATGGAATTTGGCGGCTCTCTTTTCTGCGTGCCGGCCTCCATCTTCGCCACCGCGGTCCGCGTGCCACTTCAGTCGTCGGTTTGGCCCAATCAGCCGGCCAATTTCACCGTCGGAAACCCGTCGTCCCAACCACAACAAGGAGATGTGTCGGTCGGACCTCGCTTGCCGGTGAGTGACTGTCCCACGGAGTGGCACTTGTGCCAAATTAGGGCTTAAAGCTGATGCCTTGGGGGTTGTTGATTAACTCATCTCTCGCTGATTGCCCAATTTCTGTAGGCCGTTCGTCACGGCGTCGGCGGCCTCAGGCAGTGGGAAACTGTCGCCGAAGATGTCGAAGGCTGCTGCTCCACGACGTTTGCGGACGGGCCGAAGTGTCTTTTTAAGTTCGTCGCCTCAACCCCCGACGCGTCCATTCGTCGCGGAGTGCGCGGCCTCCTGCGGGGATTTATGCGGGGAGGAGCAGCAAAGGTGGGCAAATGCCGAGATTAAGTGCCCCCATTCCGTGCCGTGCTTCACCTCAGTGTTGTCATCATCGCCGCTTCCGACGCCATCAGCGTCAGCGCTCTTCCGCTCATAAAGCCTCCACCGGAATGTCTCTTCTCGGCCTCGAGTTGTGCGTTCTCTGAGTGGGAAAAGTGTGCCGCGTCGGAAGGTGCGGAGTTCGCTTGGTGTGCGGCGGCGCAGGGGGCCCCGCGTCTTTTGCCGGCATCCGTCGGCTTTTCCGAGGGGTCCCCGTCATCCTCTCTCTTCCCTTCCTCCTCCTCCTCTCTCTTCCCTTCCTCCTCCTCCTCTTTGTCCCCTTCTTCCTCCTCCTCTCTCTTCCCTTCCTCCGCCTCTTTGTCCCCTTCTTCCTCCTCCTCCCTCTTCCATTCCTCTTCACCCCCTCCGACTTCCGCTTCCTCCTCATCTTCCACTTCTGCTTCTGCTTCATCCCCCCATTCGTCCTGCTCCTCTTTCTCCCCTTCGTCCGCTTCAACTTCATCCCCGGCCTCTCTTTCTCCGCTTCCATGGCAATTATTAATTGACCAAATGATCCGTGAAGTACAGACTGAGATCCAAGCTGAGAAGGTCACCATTCCGCCGAGTGTGGTTGGATTTGCCAATTCCCTTTTCTCTGTTCAGGCACTTCGCTTCGACTGTCCCAACTTCCAAATGCCTCGGAAGCGTTCGTTCGGCTCCGCTTCGCCCGGCTTCTCCTCCTCCGCTTCCTCCGCGGTGCTTTCCCTTCCCATCGCTTTTGTTTCTCACCTCCCCTCCCCCTTCTTCAGATTGACTTCCCCTCCAATTCTTCTTCGTCCTCCTCCAATTCTTCGGGATCCCCCCGTCCGTTTCTTTGCTTTTCCCAAAACACTCTGCCTCAGGCAAAACGTGCCAAAAAGAATTCGCTCCTTTCGCTTTCTCACGAGGAATTGGCCGAGCGCAAAAAGGAACAGAACAGAGCAGCAGCACAACGCTACCGAAGTCGAAAGTCGAACGTTTTGGAGCAGGAAAGGGATGAGATTTGGCATTTGGAGACGGACAACGCGAAAATGAGGGAAGAAATGGCACAAATTTCGGATCAAATTGCCAAACTGCGGACGAAACTTTCACTAGGGAGATAAAAGGGGGGCAGCGGGCTTTGTTTGTTCATTTTTGACCACATTCATTCGCAAGTGTAAAGTGTCGAGCCACACACAGCCCATTTATTTGTTTACCGTACCCCACTCCCCCCACTACCGTATACCTTTGTTAGTTTTTGTCGATTCAAAAAATAAAATATTCGTCCATTTTGTTTCGTTTGGTGCTTTTTCTTCGTCCCCCTCCCTCTCTAATCCCCTAATTTACCTAATCGCTCCCTTTTATCTTTTCCTTTCCCGCTGCCGTTACGCATCGACCCTCAAAATTGGCCAACATTTCCCACCCCGCCGCTTCGGCTGTTGACAAAGAATAAATGAAGCCACTTTTGCCCTGGAGGGTTCGCCTTTTGGCTTTTCCTCACCTTTTCCGGTCCTTTGCACTTTTCCTCCAAATATTAACATTTCTCGTCATTCCCTTCTTCCGAATGTTTTTTCCCAGCTTTTCCCTCCTCCTCTTCTGCTCCAACTTTTTGCTGCTTCCAATTTTGAGTAAGCGAAGTGAAAAAGCATTGGCTCAGTTCGCCTCTGATCACTCCGATTGTTTCTCTTCTCAGCTTACAGCAAAGAAGCATGTGACGGGGCTCAATTCGCGCAAATGCCGTGCCGTTGTTGCAAAATGGACTGCTGGTATTCCGTGGCGGGGTCGGCCATGCACCAATTGGGCCATGTGCCGGGCGAGGCGGGAGAGCGCGAAGCATTGGCCACACTGCGACTGATCCGTGCGTGTATGATCGCGGAATGCACGCCGTTATGTGCACACAATTTGATGCAGAAACGGATGTCAAGACAAAATTAAAAACACTGAAGAAAAGAGGAAGTGGGAGGGGGGCGAAGAAGGACAAAAGCGGACCATCGCCGCGGGGGTGGCTTTTTCCTCCACGGCACCGTCCCCCTCCCCTTCCTCCTTTTTTGCCTCTTTTTGCCCCTCCCCGCCCTCTCCGCTCATTTTATGCTATTGCCACCACTTTCCTAAATAAAAAATGCACGGATGAGGCGAATAGGAATAAACGAATCCTCGACAAAGCCGTGGGCAATACGTCAAACAGAAATAAATGGCTTCACTCGGGGCAACCGATTCATTCCAATGGCACCAAATTTGGTCCTAAGGGATACAATTAATTAATTACTTTTCAATAGCACATTATCTCTATACAATTTGTTTTGATTCTGTGTTATTTGTCTCGCTGATAAATTGGCCATCCAAAGGAGCTCATTTTTGTCCTCTGTTGTCGCCATTGGTCGGCTCTCGAATTTTCCTTCAGCCGAGAAATGTATCGGGTAAGAAAAATGCCGAGTAATTGGCCCTAATCGGTCGCGCAATTCTAATTTGGAATTCCACGCTAATGGCACCTCCGGGGGGGGGGAAGGGGAGCAGTGCCATCATTCGCATTCTAAAAGCGGTGTTTTCTGCTTCGTCGATTTTGTTAACCGTGAAACGTCAGGCATTCGTCCCCTGCCCTCCTCTCCTCCCACTGTTTCTCCCTCCCCCGCCCTTCGTCGCCTCCCTCCCTTTCTTTAATCTTTGCGTTAATCCGCTGATTGCGCACTCATTGGCACTAATCCGTGGCATTTTGCCCCAGGGCAAACCTTGTTCAGTTGGCCGATTATTCTTTATTGGTTTCATCGTCATAATCCACGTTAAATTTACATCTGTCGGCTCTCTCTCCGCTTTCCCCCCCCCTCCTTTTTATTATTAAATATTCCCATTTTTATAACTTTTTATTTTCCAAATCCTCTCAAGTTTTTCTCCGTTGCTGAAGAGGCCGTCAGCAGCACTTCCTCTTCCGTTTCGCCCCATTCGATTTGTCCTCTTCCCTCCGCGCCGCTTTTTCCCTTTCCCAAAATGCTTGATTCCCTCCAATTGAATGTGCCCGTCTCTGGCACCAATGGAAATGCTATTTACGGGGTCGGAATCGGCATTTTGAATGGTCAGAAAGAAACTGACCAACAACAAAAGCGATCGGTGGGTGATTAAGAGACGAGAAGGAAAAAAAGGGAAGAGGGAGGGGGGGGGGGGATACACACTAATTAGCGATAATAGGCCGGGGAAAATTGGGGGGGGGATAGGGGTACGTAAGAGGGGGAGAAGCATTCGCCGAATGACTCTTTAAACAGTGGCCCCAATTATATGCCCCTTTCTTTTGCCCATTTTTTTATGTGTTCTCTTAAGAGTGTTTTTGCTCGTCAAAAGTCGTCTTCGGAGGAGGCTGACCGGAAGAAGCGACTGACGATGCCATTAATATACAGGTGAAGTGAAAATGCCAACCCAACCCAATTGGATGCTTAATATAAATCCCGCTTTCCTTTTCTCTCTTTAAGAGCAGAGAAAGTGAAAATAATAATAATTTGTTGGCATTTCTATAATTGCTTTAAATGATTACGTCATTTCCAAAAAGAGAAATAATTGCCGAAGTGCAATTATAATTGACCAATCGTTGGCTAATTACTTCAATGAGTTAAACTTGCTGAATATTTCAGAATGTACGAAAGTCAAAGTGACGAACTTTGCGGCACCGTCCGGGGGCCGGACGACGACGCGTTTCACCCGGAGGAGGCATCGAAACGCCTTCGCCACGCCTTAGCCGCCGGAATTCGTAGGGGGGGGGAGAGGGAAAAAGCAACCGAAAACTGTGCAGAAAGTGACGACAAAACACTGATCGACGTTCTGTTGGAGCACAACAATTTCCAGCGTCAGAAAATCGCCACAGCTTATGAAAATATGTACGGAAGGTCAGTGTTTAATGGGGAGAAGCTAAAGGAATGAAATTTGCAATTTATTTGAGGATTTTGGCGGATGACATTGAAGAGGAATCGGGGGGCCATTTCATGGAATCCATTTTGGTAAGAAGGGCAATAAAGAATGGGGGGAGGTAATTAGTGGGAAGGGGGCAATAATAAAAGGGGAAGGGCACTCAGAGAGGGGGGGGGGAAAGGGACGTAATTGGCACAGAGAAAAGCCATCCCTCACTTTTGTTCGTTGAAGGCTCTTCTCCAACCTGCGCATGTTTATTCTGCAAACACTCTCTATTTTGCGATTTCTGTGAGTCAATGAATTGCCAAAAACATAAACAAATCCCCGCCTTTTGTTAGGGCAAATCCTTCGAGCGAAGTGCCGCGGTGGAAATTGGGCTGACCAGTACGGCATCGGTTGGTATCCCTTTTAAGAAGTGTCAATTGTTCATTCATTTTCTTTCCAATTCAGCAACTCGGCGTCATCCGCGACACTTACCAAGTCCGTTTTACCAGAGAATACCGTAACAACCCCACAACCACCGTAACACTTTTCACAGAATGAATTTCGTGTCCAATTGGAGCGCGACTTAAGCATAAAAGTTGAGGGATTATTCGGCAAAATGCTCGCCCACCTTTTGATGCGCAAAACGGACTTTGCCGAAGAATTTGACTTGGAAGAGGCGCAAAAGGAGGCGGACATTCTTTTTAAAGTGGAAACCCAAACCAAAACATTTGAATGAATAAAAGAAAATCCCATCAGGAGGGAACGGTGGAAGAATTGGGCCGATCCATGGAACTGTTCAACCGCGTGTTCGGGCTCAGATCGGCCCGACAGATCCAAGCATTTGTCGATCGGTACGACAAAAGAGTCATAGACGCGCAAAGTGAACACGGAAACGAATTGGCGAGCGGACGGAGGGAGTCGCGGACAGTACGCAACTTCGAATGGACCATCCGGAAGAGTGTGAACATCCACTCGGACATCAAACAAGCGATTCTTCTTTATGGTCGGAATGGGGAGGAGGGGGGGGGGAAGGAATGAAAAAGAAGCGGAGATAAAGGGCAAAGAGGGATAAAAGGAGGGGTAAGAAAGGGGGATAAATGAGATGAGGGGGCGGCGGCGATTTTAAAAAAAGTAAAACTGCCATTTCAGTTCGAATTTCCAAAAACATGCAGCTTTACTTTGCGGAAAAGTTGCACGAGGCGGTGTCCCAAACTCGGCCCGACCATCAGACAATCATTCGTTTGCTCGTCTCGCGCAGCGAAGTAACCAATCGCTTCTCAATTCGATTCGTTGGCCCATTGTTGCCATTTTGTTCAGATTGATCTCTTCGACATTTGCAACGAATACAAAAGAAAATACGGGCACAATTTGATGTTCGATTTGCAGGTTTTGGCATTTGTGAAGGAAATGCCTAAAACGAACTCTTTGGACAGAATATGTGCAGCGGCGACTTTCTGCGGCTTCTCAGCCGATTGGTGGGAAAATCGAAAATTAATTAATTTGTAAAGAGCGGACTAATTGGAGGTGAACCCAACGGACGTCGCCTCGGGGGACGGCCCTTTGTCGGCATAATTTGGAATTGAAAAAACGACGAAAAATTAATAATGAGGAACAGTTGACTTATCACACAATAAAAGAACAAATTAACAGGCCATCATTTTAATTTATTAATGTAATCAATTTAATCATCGAAATATTCGACAAAATTTGTTGGAAATTGGAAAATTGGGAATGACAAAGTGCGAAATTTGTCAGTTTTTGGAATTAATTTGATATCCAAAATGAATATGAAAAATTGGACTTTTACAAAGCCATTGTTGTCTTTTGAGGTTTCTGTCTTTGTCCCTGCTTTGGCGTAATTAAGCAAATTATGCCCAATTATGGCGTTTTGTTCGTTTTTGGAATCGCTTTGATTTGTCCACGGTCTTTTACTCCGTCCGATCGGTCACATTGTCGAATCCGTCCTCGTCGAATCGGTGCCGTCCAACAGCGAAGTGCCGACTCCGCCGCTCTCTTCGTCCGCCGTTTTTCTCCGCTCATTTTGGGAGTTGGGCAAGCAGAAAGTGTTGCTAATATTCTACGAAAAGCAAAAGCCAAATTCTTTCAATTGTTGTTTTTTCGAAATAACAGTTCTTGATGAGTTTTTATACCCTTGGAAAAGATTTCGAAATATGTTTTAAAGCCACCTGAAAATTCCCATCCGATCACCGCCGGCACAGCCTCCCCATCGACCCCTCCGGCGGATTTCTTAAAAGCCGTCCCTTTTATCATTCGGCACTTCCGTCCCGCTAAAACAAATGCCGTGAACAAAGTGAACAATGCCGTAAGCACTAAAGAAGACACGGCGATCATCAGCCAAAGGTGCCGTTGTTCCCACGAATTTGCTGCACTGTTCTCATTTTGAACGCCGTTCTCTCCGATAAACAGAATTTGGTCTTCGGTGACACGCTCAAACGACGAATAAACAATAACGGACGGTGATTCGGGAAGCTCAGCTGAAAAGTAGGGATTAGTCAAAACAATTTCCCGCCCTCTTGCCATCTCTCCCTTATTCATCCTCTTCCTTTCCTCCTCTCATTCTCCCTCTCCCCTCTCATCTTCTCTGTTTTCTACTCCCTTTCCTCCTCTACTTCTCCCCTTTCCTCACCCGCTCTCTCCCCCTCTTCGTCTTCCCTGTTTACCCTCTCCTTCTCCCTACCTTTACATGATGAACAACATTCACCCTGCTTTTTCTCTTCCGCTGTTTTGTTCTCCGTGTTTTCCTCCTCATTTCCACAAGTCGGACAGTGTATTTCTGAGCATTGGATTGCCCCTCCCTCAAGGCATGTGCAGTTTCGGCACGGTCCGTCTTTGAATTGCTCCCCTCGTGTAAAAATTTTGCCATTATAAGTGCAAAATGCCGCAGCGGACATTGCCCTCAGGGAATCTTCAACGAGACTTTTTTTTTTATCTTTTTCGCCTTTTTCTGAACGACCTGCGCCAATTGGGCAACAACGGCCCTTCAGCGAAAGCATTCTGTCGGCGGACGAATTGGTCGAGCATTGTTCACGAAAGCATTGGACTTGGCCATTCGACAAACACCTGACAAAACGGGGGGACAAAATATGATTGGCATGACAATTAAGGAATGGCGTTGGCTTATGGCCAAACACCCGACAAATTAATTAATTGCCCACTTGCACGACTGACAAACATCGCGGCGCCATTTGGCCCCCGTGCCGTAAGTCGTGCCGCTTTGCGTGTCCACGCAATTGTTGTACTGCCGTCGGTCTCCTATTGACAGCAATTGCTCAACAGTTTCAGTGGCATTTTCAACTGATTGAGCTTTGTCCTCCTCATCCTCTGATGGCGAAGGAGGGCATCTGAAGAAGAAAAAAAGGGATGAAAAAAAAAGTTGGGAAATGGGAAATGCCTGGGGCAACACTGATCAGAAGCCAAGTCAAAAACGGGGCGATCGCAGGGGACGGGCGTACACTGTTGACCACCACTTTGGCAAAAGGACTTTCATTTTAATGGGTGCATTCAAAAGCCAACTTCCAACTGCACAGGACGTGGCCCATTCGGCAAGTGCACGCGATGCATTCGTTCAAATGCCATGTCTCTCCGTCCACGAAAAGGAGGCCGTTGCCGGGCGAATTGCACACGTGGGAAAAGTGGCGCTGCTCAATTGGGAGGGGCGGCGAGGAAAATGTCCAATTTTGGGGGGACGACGCGGCGGGGGACAGACAGCGCGGGCAACATTGGCCTGAAGTGCGGACTTGGCCAACCAATCACTGCGCTTTGCGTACTTTCACTGCTCCGTGTCCAATGCTCCGCCGGACATTCGTCGGGGCGGGGCGGACAAACGATCAATGAACAGAACTCCTTCAAACAATCAATCAGTCAAAGTAATAATGATCGGGCAAAGCCCTGCTGCTGATCACTTTTCCATGTTGGCAAAAGCACTGCCAACACTCCGAGTCCGTCCACCACTCGCCGATGTCTCTTTCCGTCACGCCCGACAAGCAGTGGAGGGGTGGGGAATGAGGAGAGAACGGTGCCAGAGTTTCGGAGGGTACGGTAAGGTACGGTGGCACGAAAATGCGAAAATAAATCATTAAACAATCCTTGATCATTTCAATTAATAGTTTACTAACCAACGACATCGGTTGATGAATTTGTGCGACATTTACAAATCGAACATCCGAGGGAATTCGACTCGAAACCGAAAACGCAAAGTTTGCCACAGCGATCGCCCAATGGGGGACAATGGGCACATCGGCAAATGGAACAGCCATTCTGATCACGCAAATAGCCATGGGCACACAATCTGAGGGAAAAGCCAAAGGGAAAAGCTAAGGACAGAGAGAGAGGCGGGGAGGAGAGAGAGAGGGAGAGGGTCTTTCAACGGATTTATCTGCAGTTTGAACAAATCTGAAAAATCAATCAGATAATTATGCTAATTGTACGACATTGTTTTTCACTTGCCTGAGTGTTTTTCATCAAGTTCGACCTGAAAAATTGTATTTATTTGATAGTGACAAATTAACATTTATTTTCCGTTACCTCAATTACTTTTTTCTCCGTTTTGTCCGTGTGTAATAATTCCATTGCCCCCCATTCGTCCTCCTCGCCATCGTCATCCGAAGAAAGAGGTAAAGGGGGAACCCTTTTTCGGTTTTCGCCTCTGTCCCTTTGGCCGTTCACCTCGCGCAATTTCGTTCTGTCAACGGTTCGCATTTTGTCTCCGTATTTCCGTCATTACTGTTGTTCATTTCGGCACATTCGCATTCGAAACAGCCGGAGAGACTGAAAATTGCGGGTGAAAAAGAGAAAGGAAAGACAAACAAAGGAATATAAATTAAATTCTGCCCCCTCCAAAAACTGACCGATTTTGAACCAATCCGAACTCGCACCTCCGAGGGCATTTTTGGAGCGAAGGACAACCAAAAAAGGATGGAGACTTGACTATGGTGGGTGCTGAATTGTAAAATGGTTTCAGAAGTGCTTTTTTAGTCGTTTTCGGGCTGACCATCACAGATTGGGCAGCACTCTCCCGGCACTCTCTTCGGCTTTTCACATTCCGTTTTGCAAATGAATTTTTGGCATTGCCATCGGAAGTCCAAACACGTGCAACTGACCGGGGTGGGGGAAGGGTGGTTGCTGTATCCGCAGCATTCAAAATTTCATATTTTGTGCATAATGTACATTGCCCTACTTTCTCCCGACCAATCCCGTCGTAAACTTATCCATCTGTTCATCCCATCCCAAGCCAATCCTATCCCTCTCATTTCCAATGTTATCGTGCCATTTCTTCCTATTCACCTCTGTTGCATATGCCATCCATTTCTCTTATTCCCTTTTGTGTTTTTCCGTCATTACCCCTCATCCTATCCAAAGTCCATCCCCATTGTGCCAGTATATAAGTCCATCCAATTTCCCCCTCGGGGGCTGCGAGATGTCTGCGGTGGGTCAGTCTGTGCCGTTCCTTGCCTTTGGCAATCCTTTCCCAAATAACCAATTGCACTGACCCACCCAAAATGCTCTGAGGTTGTTGTTGACCCAAACATATTCCCGGTTTTCAATTCATAATTATTTGTCAATGCTTTTCCTTATAATAAATTCCTCTCTCCTAAAACGGTAATTTGAAATGGCTTGAAGCCTTAAACCCGGGGACACAACAGTGGTCAAATTGATCATTTCGTTCATCCGTCCGGCACTCACTTTGTGCATTCATCGTGTTCCCAAAGTTCGTCCTGTTCGTAGGAAATGCCATTTTCGTCTCGACAGCCCAAACAGACGGGACAACACTCCCCGGGCAAAATGCCAACCCAAGTGCACCCTTCTGAAAAGGGTGGGGAAAGTCGGGAAGACCGGCTGTTCGACTTACGCGTGAGTTTCGGGCATTCCATTCGGCGACACTTCGAAATGCCACCACTGCCGCACTGACACTCCTCGCATGGCGCACTATGCCACATTTCGCCTACGGCAAAAAATCGGTCGCCGTGTCTGCACTTTTTGGCAATTTCCTGTGACTCATTGGCCGATCGGCATTCGAATTGGTCGCAACATTTTCCCGGCTCTCCGCCGCCTCGCCGTCTCACCACCAACAATTCGTCAGCTGAACATTGCCTTGCCGGCTCACAGAATCCAACGCGGCATGTGCACCTTGCGAAAAATGCCAACGAATACAAAGGAAAAATTTCTCACTGCGAAATGATCGGACAGCACGAGCCCGGGGGCACGTAAGGGGCGGGACGGTAACTGTCGGGCGGACACGACATTCCGTCGGAGGAGTACAGGTCCAACATGTCCAAGGGGTCGGGACAACGCATACCCTCACATTCTAAGAGGGCAGGGGCATTTTGGTGTTTGGTATGGCATTTCCAATTCGTCGGTTACCGGTTTGACGACACTCAAACCGATCGCAGCATTTTCCAGGTTGTCCAGAGCCGAGTTGGACCAGCACTCGCTCAGTGCCGTCGGGGCATGCCGGGATAAGACACTTTTTTGGGTCGCATTGGCACTTCACAAGCGAAGGGCAGCACCCATCCGCCGACTCATCCCCGTCCGCGAGTACTTCTTGCTCGGCAGATTGAAGCAGAACGGGCACAGTGTCGTGAGGACAATCCGTCGGGAAATCCACCGGCGGACATTGGATAAGCGAACATCGGCTAATTGCCAATTCAGTGGTTGCTGCTGAAGGCGACACGGACACTTGGAATGAGTAGGGCCAAAAACACCTCGGCATGTCCTTTTTCCGAACATTAAAATGCACTGCAATGCCGGCTCACAGGGAAATGCCATTTCGTCACAGTGTTCCCCGAGGGTACGGAGATGCCGGGGATTGGCCAAAGTGGACGAAAGGGCAAAGGGCCACCAGCGGAGGGAAAGAAACAGCAGAGGGAAAAGCAGGGACAGGACGAAAGCCATCAGTCAGTCGAATGCTGAGTGCCAAAGGGGAGGCAAATAAGGAAAATGATTCACATTTGAGCAGAAAGTGGCGGAGGGGAGGGATTTGCAGTTTTAAGGGTGTCACTAATATTCCGATTAAATTAGTTTTTAATTATGCTGTTCAAAAACAAATAAAATACAAAAACACGGCTTGAAAAATGGGCGAAAGAGGGAGAGGGGGGGGAGGTATAGTAATGGGACACTTTTTGGGGTGCCTCTGGGCAGCGGGGGGAAGGGGGAAAGTGAGAGAGGGGAAGAGATGCCTAAGGGCCGGGGGATGACGTTTCAAAGTCACAAAGCCTAGCAAGAGGAACCCTCCCCCGAACAACGATATGATTGGGGTGGGAATGGGATTGGATTTCTTCCGGAAGGAGTTGGAGAGACAGTGGAACGAAGGAAAGGAAAGACGGAAGGGAACGAAGGAATGCAAAGAATTGGCCGATGGGAAGGAAGCACATTCATTCACTCTCCGACCAAGGTTTTTGGCCCCGCTTAATTGTCCTTTAGCTGCTGATAGATGATGAGATAATCGAAAGGGATTGGTCATAAAACCCTTTTTTCTATGTCCGCCCCTCTCTCTGTCTTTCTCTTTGTCCCGCCACCGTCGCGCACCACCGCGTGGCCATCACTTGGAATGATTGTCCGATTTCATTTTCAATTTGCTCTCCGTCCAATGCCACAAATCCTCCCATTTCCGGCGCTGGTTGAATTCGACACGCTTTCACAGGAATTACCTTTAGGGTGGGTTATTTATAAGTAAAAACTAAGATGAGAGAACCTCAAAGGCCGGGTCTTCCAAATGAGCAGAGGAATTTATACTAAAATTGACATAAAAACAATAATAAATTTTGAAAAAATACCTTAACAAAATTCGGGCCATGTGTGCTCGGGAACGGAGATTCTTCCAACGAACAAACGAAAGGTAAAGCACCGCTTCTTGAGGTCGGGCGGAGGGAACAAAGGGAATGTCGGAGCCCAAATGAGAGAGGGCGGAGAGGAGGACGAAGCAGAACTCGCCTGGAGGGAGGCAATTAGCAATCAGAGCAGAAGCTACCCAAGACGAAGAATTACCGTCAATTGTGAGCCAATGGGACGGAATTGGCTCGTTCAGAGGCGGCATCTGCCAATTAATTGGACTATTCGTCCGTTCTGTTTATCTATGCCATGTAATAGTGGTTAATAGTGGCACACCTGCTCCTCCTCCTCCTCCCCTCCGGCGTCTTCCTTCCCCTCGTCTTCAAAATGTCCGTCACCAAATGCGCCCCTCTGCACACCCACGCCAAATCTCAACTTCCGCTCCAATTCGCAGAGTTCAGGGCCATCACTGATCGGCAAATAGGACAAACGAGCGCGATAAAAGGCAACTGAGGGGAGTTGGGCAATTCGGAGAAAAGCCTCGAGGTGAAGACGAAGCATTCCCTTGGGGAAGAGGCGATTAAGCGACAAAGAAAGAAATAAAGAGAGGGAATTAACGACACACCAAACGACGGAACCGTTCACTGCCCAAATCTGAAAAATGGGCTGACAATTCCCAAACACTGTGAAAACATGCCAATGTCAGCCAAAAGTCCCCAGCTGAGCGAAAGAAACATCATTTTGCTTCGGTTTTGAGAGAATTCGGCACGGTAAAGTCTGAGGCGACGGAAGGACGGACGGAGTGCCATCAAAGCCATTTGAGAGCAAAAAGTGCCACGGGGAGGGAAATTAGCATAAACAAACAAAAGTGAGAAGAAGGACGTCCAGTCAGTGATGAGTGGAAGGCAAATAAAAGTTTATCCAATGAGAAAAACAGCGCACAAATTAATTACAACAAATGGTCGAATGGGCAAACACTCACCGCACAAAGGCAATTAAATCTTTGCACTTTCGTTCGTTCTTTCTACAAAAGGGTCCGCTCCATTTGATTCCCAACGGCGAGAAAACAGTGCCAACAAATTAATCTTTGTTTCATCTTTTCAAAATTTAAAATTTATAGAATTTTAATTAACATTTTTTAAAATTTTTTTGAAATACCAAATTGTACTGTTTAGTTGGGAATAAAGGAAGTTATGGCTGATCAAAATAAAAAAAATACAAAAAAAGGCATTTACAAGTAAATTTTGAATTAGCGTGCAAAAATTTACGTCATTTGGCGTATTGAGCAATTTTGTCTAACAGAGGTTTTCAACCGGGATTACACTCGTCCTCGTTGACCAACTGACTTTCTTATCATATCAATTTGTTATTATCGGATGATTGTTTTTGTTTCACAATACATACATAATGTTGTTTGATTAAATTTTAAATTTGCAGCCTTTATTCTAAAACTATTTACCTATACGTATATTCCTTTGTTTTAAAAATCAAAACTTTAATCTATTCGTGTGAGTTGGATTGTTTTATTGCATATTTTCAAAAATTTCATTTTTAGCAGATGACTGCTTTCAAAGAGTTCGTCAATAGGTTAATAAAGGTGTTTCAACAGGAAGAAGAATTAAATCTTTGCCATTTTTAGACTAAGCCGGTTGTGATCTTCTCGAAGGAGCATTGTCCTTTTAGGTCTATACTTTAAAGATTTTTTTAGAAAAAATAGAACGAATTAATAATATAGAAAATGTTTAAAAAATACCTATATCCCTTTTTTAAATAAATTTATTTTATTTTTTATTTATTTTTTTTATATTCAATCAAGTTTTTGAATTGATGTTTGTGACCTTAATTAAGACATTTATTAATGTACGTTAATTTTTTGGCTCTAGTGCACTTTCTGAGTCCAATCGACTTTTATGAGTCCAATCAATGGTTTTTATACAATAACTTTGTTCATGCTCGAACAAACCCTGTCTTTTTGGTATCATTCGAAAATACAAAGTCTAAATAATGTAATAATACGAGAAAACAAGAAAATTCTAACATTTCAATAAAGTTACAAACGAAAATGATCAGCAATTACTTAATTAATCATATCTTTTTTGGTAATTGTCTAAACGCTGCAATTTTATATATTTTAGCTTCGTTAGACTTTGTACTTTCGAATGATACCAAAAAGATAGGTGTTGTTCAAACATGAACAAAGTTATTGTATAAAAACCGAGTATTTTCAATTGATTGGACTCATAAAGTGCACTAGAGCCAATTTTTTTTCTTAATGAATTGATTTTAGTGTAAAGGCGAAGGATGCCATTAATTCGTTCAAACTGAAGCCGGGCGCACTTGAAATTGTCGAGTTAAACCAGCGCAATGACTGTGACCAAATCCAAGACTTTCTCAAGGAGCTCACCGGTGCCCGGTCAGTTTCTTACCCTTTCCTTTCATTTTTGCCTTTTCATTATTATCTTCCTTTTTAAGCTCGGTTCCTCGCGTGTTCATCGGTGGAACTTTCTTTGGGGGCGGAGATGACACAGTCGCAGGGCTTAAAAATGGGATGCTTGAGAAGCAATTGAAGGCGGCAGATGCTTTGCAATGAAATTACAATAGAATAGAGAAATTTGAAAAGTCTAATTGTTTTAGTCAAGTCAAATGTTATCTTTTTGCTTTCTTTTAAATTATTAAATGGCTCAATTCTTCATTTTGCATTGATAATGACTCATTCGTTTTCTTCTTTTAATAGTATTTTTAATTATTCGCTGATCATATTTTTATCAAGTATAAGATTATATGTTGTTTATTTTATGTCCAAATCTGTTGTCATTCATTTAGGTTAACTCAAAAAATGAGTAACGAATTTCCTGCGAATGTCGGGCATTCCGAAACCCCTCAATACGGCGTTTCTCAGCCCATATGTACGAAGGAACCAACAGAAAAGGATTTGAGACTAACGAAAGAAGTGAAAACATTTAGATTTATTTAAAAAGCCCTAAGTTTAGCTCGAGAGTTATCTAAGAAGCTCTGGCATTTTCGAGTCGGACTTGGACATACAGAAGAGATTTGATGTCTTGAGGAGGATAAATTCGTTGGTCAAAAGTTGGGTCAAACAAGCCTCGGACGGAAAGGTACAATAATTTTTCTAATTCTAAGAATTTTAAATGGTTCTCAGAAAGGGCGAGAACATGGCGACTAAACCAAATAAGTTGGGATAGTGCCAAAAAGCATCTTTTACGTTGTTTGTGTTTAGTCTGTTCCCATACCAAAAATGCATTTCATATTTTTCACTTGCTAAATGAATGTTTTTCCTCAACTAAAAGGTACCGCCCGAACAGTTGGACACTGTCGGTGGCAAACTGTTCACCTTCGGTTCCTACCGTCTCGGCGTTCATACGCCCGGGGCTGACATCGATTCTCTGTGCGTCGTCCCCCGTCACATCGAACGCATCGATTTCTTTACTTCATTTTACCAAATGCTTAAAGAGGTGATCATTAAAATAGAAAAAGAAAAGAAAAAACACTAACACAGAAGTCAATGATGCTTTAATTAAAATCTACACTTTGATCTGAATTTTTCAATATGTAGAACAAATATTCTGAGACTTCTTTTTTCTTAAAAAATTACAATGAAAAAGGAATTCATTAGTAAAATATTGTATTAAATGTCAGGATGAAAAAACGGCGGACCTCCACAAAGTTGAGGACGCCTTCGTACCTCTGATCAAACTGCGCTACGATGGCATTGAACTCGACATTTTATTCGCTCGTTTGGCGTTGAAAGAAATAAAGGAAGACCAGGAACTCTCAGACGACAATTTGCTTAAGAACTTGGACGAGAAGAGCATTCGTTCTCTGAATGGTGCTCTTTTTCATTTCCTTTTTCCTTGAATATGATCATTTCTTTCCAGTTGAATCAATCTTCTATTTTCAGGTTGTCGTGTGGCCGATGAAATTTTGCGATTGGTCCCAAATCGACTGAATTTCATTTTGGTTCTTAGAGCCGTTAAGCTTTGGGCTAAAAGTCAGTTTTTTCTACATTTTCCATTCATTCACTGTGCCTCTTTCGCAGACCATGGCATTTATTCCAATGTGTTGGGCTTTCTTGGCGGCATTTCTTGGGCAATTCTCGTCGCCCGGACCTGTCAATTGTATCCAAATGCAACACCTTCTGTTTTATTGCAGAAATTTTTCCTCGTTTTTTCTGCATGGTATGGACAAAGGGCAAACGGTGGGAAGCCTCGACCGGCGTGGGACAGTATCCATGGGGAAAGGGTGGGTACGAAGGGCATACGAACCCCAGCTAACATACAGCGGCTTCTCCGAGTGTTTCTTAGTAAATTTGAAACTTTTTTTGGCTACAGTGGCAAAAAAAAATTAATTTGTCAAATACAAATTTTAAATGCAGTAGTTTTTTTCTGACTCACAGGGATTGGCCACATCCCGTCATTCTGAAGGATGTCGACGCTACCCCGCGGATTGACATACCCTATTTCATTGACATGATTTGGGATCCGAGAACACGCGCATCGGACCGCTACCATTTGATGCCAATCATTACGCCAGCCTTCCCAGAACAGAATTCCACATTTAATGTGACAAGGTCAACGAGACAAGTGATGACCAATGAATTCAAAGAAGGTGGGCAAAGCGAAGGCATTAAGGGAGGGACACAAGCAAAGTCCAAAAGACACAGTGCCATGGGTAGGGAAGGGGAGGCACAATTTGAATCATTAAATTGGGGGGGGGCAGAGTAAAGGAAAGGGTGGGGGATTTGGTGGGTGGCAGGCAGTGCCTTTGCCATTCTCTACACAGTTTTCATCTTTTTAGGCCTAGACAATATGCTAGAAATATTCAATGGACATGCCACTTGGAAAAAGCTATTCGAGGAAGTCAATTTTTTCACTCGCTACAAACATTTCATTGCGCTGCTTTGTCTCACCGAAAATGAGGAGGACCACCTGAACTTTTGCGGGTTGGTCGAGTCCAAAATCCGCCATTTGGTGGCGTCCTTCGAGCGGAATTCCTGCGTGAATCTTTGCCATGTCAATCCCCGGCAGTATAAACCCGCATACAAATTGGAGCTCGACATCGATTACGAGTAATTTATTATTATTCAATTCACGAACTAATAAATTATCTCTCCCCCACCCACGCTTCAAATGCGTGGCATTACAAATCCAAAAAATGAAAATGAACTGACAAAGAATGATGATTCACTCTGTTTTAACTTTTCATTCATTGTTAAGGAACCCCGTGTGCACTTTGTGGTTCATCGGATTGGACCTGAACAAGCAACTTACGAAAAAAATTGATCTCACAGAAGAGTTGCAGGGATTTACGGACACCGTTTACAAAAGTGCGTCCGTGCTGAAGGACTTCAAAGAAACGATGAGAATTCACCCCTCTTACACGCGCCAAAGAAATCTCATCAAATGGTCCTTTTATTTGAAAAATTATTTTTGGCAGTGCCAATTATAAATTCTTTTTTGTTGATGTGTCACGGTTTTGCTTCAAATTGCAGGCTTTCCAAGGAGGACTTGGACCGGGGTAGACGTGCGGAACGACGCTGCTCCGCCGCGGCGGCTTCTCCACGGGTGTCCATGCTAAACAATTCCCTGGACTCAACCGGAAAATCATTGGACACCAGCGGAAGCAATTCACCCGCTTCTGCCGAAGAGCCGTCCCTGAAGAAACTAAGAGTCTAATCAATTCTCACATCATTTGATGTCTTTTATTTTGTACTTCCTTTGTATATTGTAACTTATTTACGATGCATATTGTTGTTTGTACTTTACTCGTTTAATGTGATTGAAAACAAACAAAACAAAATAAAAAATGGTAAAAGGCAAACACATGGAGGAAGTTTTGCGCAGATCGAATTCTGCAAGGGCGTAGCCAGACCCTTGGCTTCGGGGGGGGGGGAGGCTGAAGTCAAAAATTCGATTTTTAGGGTGTATTTTTGTTTTTCAGTCGATTTTTAGTGGTGTATTTTTCGTTTTTTGAAATCCCGAATTAATGGGTGTATTTTACAAAATTTTTCGCCGTTTTCTCGAAAAAATTTATATTTTTTACCATTTTGGTCTCCATTTTTCAAAAATATGGTAAAATGGGGGTCCGGCTGTGCCGATAGGCGTTTTAATGCACTTTTATTAAGAAAATTGCTTAAAATTTCAAAAAAAATTACGGAAATTTTTATTTTTTTTGGGGTTTCGGGGGGGGGGGTGCTTTAGCCCCTCAGCCCCGCCCCCCCCCTGCCTACGCCCTTGGAATTCTGTTGGTCAACAGCCCATACATTTTATTTTGCTTGTTCTACTCATTGTCAAAAAGCACTAATAATAATTCCAGTCCATGATGAGACCGTTTTTGGGGGTTCGTCGAATTATCTCTGTTTACCGCACAATTTCCGGTTTACGACCCTTCGATTGCGTTCAACGGACATTGACAGTTCCCATCGAAGGGAAAGCGCCGAAACGATGCACCGCCGAGGAAGCAGTTCGGGACATCGAATCAGGTTGGTTTTGCTGACAAAATACATTTTTGGTTAAGGCGGAATAATTTAAGGGTGATTTATCGGAAAATATAACAAAACTATTATTTGCCTCCATTCGTGATTAAACCCTCAGATGAACACATTTACTTGCATCATGCCATGTCGTGTCCCACCGATTTACTGAGGGCTTTCGGCAAACACATCGAAAAGAACGATTTGAGAGGAATCCGTGCAAGCCATGCCTTAACTTGCGGCGAAGTGAGTGCCGCTAAAACCAAAAACCAATA